>JARQOD010000006.1:194765460-194928271 GCA_033576555.1 Oophaga sylvatica | reverse complement strand
TTGGTAGGATGTGAAAAAGTTGCCACTAGAGTTGAGCGAAACAGGTCAGTCAGATTCAAAAGTCGCCGACTTTCGCCAAAGTCGGGTTTCGTTGGCCGAAACACGACCATAGAGTGCAGTCGGCCATGCGGTCGTCGACCCCAGCGACCAAGTCGGTTTTCCCATAATGCTTGCAGGTGCCTTTTTTCAGCCAATGAGCAAGGACGTACACTGTGGGCAATGAGATGACATGAGCAGCGTCCACCACCATCTTAGAGAAGGGCATTGCAGTGATTGGCTTGCTTTGGGGGGTGTCATAGTGTCTATAAAAGCCCTGAGCGCCGACCTCCATTTTATTTCTGCCGATATTAACAGTAGGGAGAGGTTGCTGACGCTGTTTATCAGTAGGGAGAGAGTTAGGGCTGCAAAAAGAAGTTCTACTGTGCTTGTGCTGATAGCAATTGTGCTGTACAGTTAGTGTGCAGTGACAAGGGAGGAATTTCTTGCATGCAGCAGCGCTGGCTATTAGGCTGCCTGATAGCTGTATTGCTGTGTGTAAACTGCTGTGCAGACTGCTTTTTACACAGCACGAATACTTTTATTCTTTTTTTTCAGCATACTTACTGACCGTTCATTTTTCCCACACCTTATAGAGCTGTACGCTCCTCACACACTACCGTGTACCGGCTGGTATAATGGACAAAAACATGCTGACTATGTGTGTGACTCCGGAAATATATATGGAGATTGCAATTTTCCCCTACACTGTATACAGCTGTATGCTTCTGAGACAGTACCGTATATCTGCTCTTTGTATTACGGTCCAATCCATACTGAGTGATCGTCTGTGTGTGACTCTGGAAATATAAACAGAGATTGCAATTTTCCCCTACACCGTATACAGCTGTCCACTTCTGAAACATTAACCGTACATCTGCTCTTTGTATTACGGTCAAATACATACTGAGTGAGCGTCTGTGTGTGACACCGGAAATATATACTGAGATTTAAATTTTCCCCAAAACCGTATACAGATATCCGCTTCTGATACAGTACCGTACATCTGCTCTTTGCATTACGGTCAAATCCATACTTGTTAGCGTCTGTGTGTGACTTCGGAAATATATACGGAGATTGCAATTTTCCCCTACACCGTATACAGCTGTCTGCGTCTGATACAGTACCGTATATCTGCTCTTTGTATTACGGTCAAATCCATACTGAGTGATCGTCTGTGTGTGACTCCGGAAATATATACGGAGATTTAAATTTTCCCCTACGCCATATACAGCTGTACGCTCCTCATACAGTACCGTATATCTGCTGGTGTTTTTGGTACATTTTCCCAAACATGAGGAAGTATGGTGGACGTGGGTGGAAGGGGCCAGCTGGAATGATGGTGGTGGTGATGCATCTGCTGGTAGTGCCAAAAGCATAATAGCACCTAAGGCAGGAGGTGTTGAGCCTGCATTATCGTCTGGCTCCAGAAGGCCTGGAAGGCTCCCTTTTCTGGGAGTAGTTAAACCGCTTTCAAAGCCGGAGCATCAGGAACAGGTTTTGGCTTACATTGCCGAAACAGCCTCCAGCTCTATCGCCTCCTCTTCTGAAGTTTCAAAAAATGGAAGCACTGAGTCGTCAGTGCAGGCTCCTGGTCAGGAGCAACACCTTTCCTTGTGTCCTTCACCCCCACCAAAAGTGAAAGATGTGGCAGGCCACACTTCAGATTACTCCATGGAGCTTTTTTCACATACCATGCCTGGGTTATCAAGTCAAATCCTGAATTCCCCAGTCCAAGATGAATATGACATGGAGTGCACTGATGCACCGCTACTGCTATCTGATTCTGCTGGTACATTCACCCAGAGCACTACATTGCCCTCGCAGTATACTGAGCCAGAATCTGACCCTGATGAAACTCAGGTGCCCCTTCCCGCATACGTTACCACCTTACATGGTGACACAGAGGAAGGTGCAGATGAAATTGAAGAGGAGATGATGGATGACCAAGTTGTTTACCCAGATTGGCATCCATTGGGGGAAGAGTGTGCATCTGGCAATAGCTCAGAAGAGGAGGAGGATCAGCGGCAGGCATCGACATCACAGCTGCAGTTATCTGGCAGGCTCTTAGCAGTCTAAAAACGTGTTAAAAAAAGAAAAAGAGTTGCAGGACAGCTTGGCCAGACGATCAAATTAGCACAGCGTGCAAGCCCTGAAAATGTATCCCATAGTAGGAAAAGTGCATTGTGGCACTATTTTGACCAAAATCCTATTGATGAGGCAAAGTTTATCTGTAAGAAGTGTGGAAGGACCTTTAGCCGAGGGAAAAATCTCCGAAAATTGAATACCAGTTGCATGCTTAGACATTTAAACACCATGCACTTGCAAGCGTGGACAGACTACAAAACCTCACTGGCTTTGAACGCCTACATTGCCAAACTGATCTCATTAGATATAATACCCTTCCGTTTGGTTGAAAGCGCAGCGCTCGGAGAGCTCATGGCCTACGCTGTCCCACACTATGACCTACCCTACTTGCAGCGAGAAACTGAGTCATGGCTGGGCAGTCTACATCTTGAACCAGGCAAGCTAGTCAGTGATAACGGCCGTAATTTTGTGGCGGCCATAGCCCTGGCAAAACTCAGACACATACCTTGCCTGGCTCACACCTTGAACCTGGTGGTGCAGTGCTTCATAAATAATTATCCGGGGTTACCAGCCCTGCTCCATAAGGTGCGAAGACTGTGCTCGCACATCCGTCGCTCGCCCCTAGACTCCAGTCATATGCAGAGGCTGCAGTGATTGCTCCACCTCCCCAAGCACCACCTAATCATAGACGTTGCAACAAGGTGGAACTCCACCATGCACATGGTTGAGAGGCTTTGCGAACAGAGGCAGCCTGTAATGCATTTGTGAGAGGATCCACGGGCAGGCAATTTGAGGGCGGACATGGAGTTGTCGGATGTGCAGTGGTCAAAGCTGAAAGACCTCTGTAAAGTCCTTCAGTGTTTTGAGGAATGCACATGGCTGGTAAGTGCAGACGACGCCATCAAAAGCATGAGCATCCCACTTATGCGTTTGCTCATGCAAAGTTTGACGCAAAGTTAAGGATCAGGCATCTGCAGAGGAGGAGGAGGAGGAGGGAAGCCTTCATGACAGTCAGGCATAGACTGCTCAAAGAACTGTCCTGGACGAGGTGGAGGAAGAAGAGGAAGAGGAGGAGGTTGAGGATGAGGGGGATGATTATTTTGAGGAGGATGATGCTTCTCAGGGGGCAAGAGAAAATATTGGCTTGCCAAGGTCAGGTACAGGGTTTGTGCGTGAATGGAGGGAAAGTGCTCCTCCACCCACCACTGGCAGTGCATCATTGACATCTGGAACATTGGCCCACATGTGTGATTATGTCTTGCGGATCCTAAAAAGGGACCCCCGCATTGCCAAAATTATGAAAGATGATGACTACTTGTTGGCCAGCATCCTCGATCCACACTATAAAGGCAAATTACAGAACATCATGCCACAGGAGAACCTAGAGTTAATATTGGCGAACAAACAATAAACTCTGGTAAACCGTTTGTTAGAGGCATTCCCAGCACACAGCAGTGGTGCAGGTTCTACCACGAGCCATACTGGGCCAAATGGAAGAGGTGTTCGTGGTGCACACAGCCGAAGTGGCGTTGGAGACAGGGGTTTCATGACCATGTTGTGGACTGATTTCTCGAGTACCGCTCACACGACTGGTAATACTGAATCGATTGCAACAGACATGAAACAACAGTTGTCAACTATGGTTCAAAATTACCTCTCCTCCCTTATCGCTGGTCTCCCTCACAGTTCATTCCCCTTTGACTACTGGGCCTGTAAACTGGACACCTGGCCTGAATTGGCACAATATACCTTACAGGAACTCGCTTGCCCTGCTGGTAGTGTGCTATCAGAAAGAGTCTTCAGTGCTGCTGGATCAATCCTGATAGAAAGAAGGACCCGGCTGTCGACCCAAAATGTAGGTGATCTCACCTTCATTAAAATGAACCATGCCTGGGTTTCAAAGGATTTTGTACCACCTTCCACTGATAACACATAGGTTGCCAGCAAAATGGCTCGCTTTGTCCTCCTCTTCCTCCGACTTCTCCAATTCCTCCATTTGCAGCTGCTGAACGTCCAGCCTACACCTCAACATATGCCAGTTTTTCCACCTCCCTAACTGGGCTGTACCCTCCCCCAGGACCGGTGTCAGCACCTGGCGCACCCGGGCAAGTGCCTGTGCCCTGATCAGGTGGGGGGGCCCACTCGCCGTTAGAGACACTGGCGTACTATGACGGGCCCTGTGCCAGTTCCAGTGCCCACAAGTGTGCCCCCCACTAGCTCAGGGCCCCAGCACTTGCAATACTTACCTCTCCATGCTCCACCGCTGTGACGTCTTCCGCGTTTCCAGACAGTGACATTCAGGTCAGAGAGCGCGATGACGTCACGTCTGTGCGCCCTCTGCCTGAACAGTCACAGTGCAGAGAGCTGGAAGATGGCGATGCTGAGGAGTCCAGAGTAGAGCAGTGCCCAGCAAGGAGAGGTATTTCATTTTTTTTAATGGTTGGAGCAATATATGGGGAGCATTATACACTGGAGCATCATATATGGGGCCCATCATATACTAGAGCATCATATGGGGTTCATTATTTATGGGGCATCATATAGGGTATAGAACATCATATGGAGCACATATGGGGCCTATTCTGTATGGAGCATTATATGGAGCCCATTCTGTATGGAGCAATATATGGTGCTCATTATTCTGTATAGAGCAATATATGGGGCTCATTATTCTGTTTGGCGCACTATGCGGTGACCATAATACTGTATGGAGGACTATACTGTCTGTTTTTTGAGCTATTGTAGAATTTAAAATAGATATCAGTCATGTAATGTAAGAAGTGAAGTATTTGGCATTGTACTATACCTATATTTCTCTGCCGTATCGGAGCATCATGAATTGTGGTATGTGTTAAAGGGGCCCACTGAGACTCTTTGGCCCGGGGCCCACGAAAACCTGGAGCGAGCACTGAACCCCCCCACAACGTTAGCCAAATAACCCCCAGTTTTTTTGCGTTACTATTATTATAAACTTAAGGTTGCCAAGCTTAAGTAATAAGAATTGATGTCGTTGGCATTGAAATGGGCATTATAGGTGTGTTTTTTTACTGTCCTCCTCTCCCTGCCGACTTTTATTCCCCATTGACTTGCATTGGGGTCGGATTTTTGACTCCGACCTTACCATTTCCGTTAGTCGGCCGACTTCGTTCGACTCGACTTTTGAGAAAGTCAGGTTTCACGAAACCCGGCTCGACCCTAAAAAAAGCAAAGTCGCTCATCTCTAGTTGCCACATGTGACATTTTGTCCTTTAAGTTCATGAGTCAAATACATGTAAAGATGTGTATTCACAGCTCAGTGTCATCTTCACAGAATCCAGTGTCTTCTCTCTCAGGATTGAAAGTGAAATTACTGATAAGTGAAGTGAAACCTCCACCCTTTCGAACAATTATATGAAGTACACAGGAAAACAAATTTTGTAGGCAGAAATAATTAGTGTCCTGTTGAACAGTATAAAATGTTATCAGGTCATATTGACTCGAACAGTACAAGTGTAACAATCAGCGTGTAGCAAAAAGTAAACAAAGAAAACAAAACAAAAAAAAACCTCATAGTAAGAACCCCTCAAATGAGAAAATGTCAATTAATCACAAGTTTCAGATCTGCATAATAAATATTCTGCAGGATCTCAAATTTCATTTCTGGTCATATGGACCCAAACAGAACAGAAAAGTTAAATTCCATTCGTTTCTGTTGCATTTTATTTCCTTAGTACCCTGCTTCTGTGATTGCTGTCTGTCTAAGTCCTCGCAATTCCATGTGTCATCGAGGAAGGTGCATCAACTCCCAGGGTCCATGTGCACACCAGGACCAGATGGTTAATGAATCTACCTCACCAGGTAAGCCTTACAACATCAGAGGTGCCAGTTTGATAAGAGGAGGAGAGTTGATAGAAGAATTTTTTAATTTGACACAGTTAAACTCAGCTGTACTTCCTCTCATCATACACAGACTGCTTAGACCTTATCTGAAAGTGGTTATCACTGTTGATTTGCAGCGCTGAAGCCAAATCTCATCAAAAACAACATCTGTAAGGAGCTGTATGTTATCCTCGAGTTTGCATTGGTCTCCTCTGTGTGTTCCATTTTCCTCCCTTACTCCAAACACAAAGTGATAGGGAATTTAGATTGCAAGCATCAATGGGAATACCGATGCCAATATCTGAAAAACCGCTGAGGAAAATGATAGCACTACATCAGAAAGAATAATAAATAAATAATCATTCTTCTACTCCAAGCATTTTTTAATCATGATGGAGGTTTGATCACAAAGTCAAGGCTGTCTGACATCATATATCTCACACACTGAGAAACCTTCTGTATTCTATGATGAAGGCATGTTCTTCTTTCTCCTATATGTGGCTGTCTGCTTCTGATGTTTTACAGGAGTAAGTACACACCCCCAGTGAAAGTCAGATAAAACCCACTTGGACTTAATTAAAGGTCACTCTTTACGAGCCAAATACTTTGAATACTAATATCTCGACAATAGAGAAGCAAAAAAAAAAAAAAATTCTGCTAGGTAGCCACTATTACATTAATTCCTATATGTCCAAAAGGTCAGTAATTGTTAGACACTTAAAACTCAATTACATCGAACTGGTCTATTGTGGTTAGTAGAGTTGAGCGATACTTCCCGATATCAAGAAGTATCGGATCGGAATGGGTATCGCCGATACCCAAAAAGTATCGGCGATACCCGATTCCGATACCGGAAATCCAATGCAAGTCTATGGGACAGAAATATCGGAACTAAAAAAAACCCTTTCTTTCCTTGTAAACACTAAATATACACACATAGAATACATATATTGCCGGCTTTTGTGAAAATACAGAAGCACCCGATATGAAATGACACATGGTTTACATAGAGTTAACCATGTCTTTTCATGTAGTTTGATATCTGGTTTTCACAAACAATTACATGAGTGTATGTGTGCAAAATTTCACACCTGTAGGGGTTAATTAAAGGTGTAAATTCGTTGTAAAAAAAACAGACTTTTTTGCTATGAATTTACACCTTTAATTAACCCCTACATGTGTCAATTTTTGCACACATACACTCATGTAATTGTTTGTGAAAACAATATATCAAACAACATGAAATGACATGGTTAACTCTATGTAAACCATGTTTCATTTCATGTCGGGTTCTGCATTTTCACAAAAGCCGGCAATTGAATTAGCGGCTATTATACTATGTAGAAGTGTATGAACTATAAATATAAATATATATATATGTGTCACAAATTCAATGACATGTACATATATATATGAGGTGTAAAATTGTTGAAAAAAAATGCGTGGGCTCCCGCCCTATTTTCTCAACCAGACAGACAAAGCCAGCGAGTGGGGGCAGATAATAATAGCCCAGAGAGGGACCATTATTTTTGGCCCCCCCTGGCTACTAACATCTGCCCCCAGACACCCCAGAAAAGGCAAATCTATAATTAGATTCACCCTTTCTGGCACTTTGCCCGTCTATTCCCATTGCCCTGTAGCGGAGGCGAATGGGTTAATAAGGGGTTAAAGCCACCTTGCTATTGAAAGGTGACCTTAAGCCAGGTTAATAATTGAGAGCTGTCAATTAGACAACTATCAATTATTAATCCTATTGCATGAAATAAAAATAAAACACACACACTTTAATTAAAAATGATTTTAATGAAATAAAGACACATGTTTTTGACCATCTTTTATTTTACTGCAAAAGCCATTTCCTGTAATAAAAATAAAGTAAAAAAGCAAAATTATTCTTACCTATCCGATGCACAGTCAGGTCCCACGGTGTAATCCATCAGAAAGGGTTAATGTTTACTGCAGGGACCGCAGCTAATGCTGCAGCCTCACAGTAAACCCCCGAATGAATCTTCTCCTCTCCTGGCTGACAGGAGAGGAAGTGGAAAGCTTAATTGATTGCTCCCCACTTTCACTTCAGGTCAGCCAGGGACACCATCAGTGACGTCAGAGGGAACTGATTAACAAAAATAGGGGTTCCCTTCGAATAAAAAATGGCGTGGGGTCCCCCCTATTTTTGTTAACCAGCCTGATGAAGCAGACTGCTGAGGCCTGGATTTTCAGGCTGTTAAGGAGCCAATATCCATGGACCTTGCCAGCCTGATAATACCAGGCCACAGCAGTCTGCTTATCTTGGCTGGTTAACAAAAATAGGGGATCCCTCAAAAAAAAGTGGCGTGGGGTCCCCCCTATTTTTGTTAACCAGCCAGATGAAGCAGACTGCTGAGGCCTGGTTTTTCAGGCTGGTAAGGATCCAATATCCATGGACCTTGCAAGCCTGATAATACCAGGCCACAGCAGTCTGCTTAGCTTGGCTGGTTAACAAAAATAGGGGATCCCCTCGAAAAAAAAATGGCGTGGGGATCCCCCTATTTTTGTTAACCAGCCAAGTAAAATGCAGACTGCTGCGGCCTGGTATTAAAAGACTGTCAAGGCCCATGGATTTTGGCCCTCAACAGCCTGATAATACCAGGCTACAGCAGCCCCACATTTGGCGCATCAAAAGATGTGCCAATTGTGGCACTTTACCCGGCTCTTCCCACTTGCCCTGTAGCGGTGGCAAGCGGGGTAATAAGGGGTTAATGTCACCGTTGATTGCACGGTGACAATAAGCCCGGTTAATAATGGAGAGGCGTCAATAATACACCGATCCATTATTAACCCCTTCACCCCCAAGGGTGGTTTGCACGTTAATGACCGGGCCAATTTTTACAATTCTGACCACTGTCTCTTTATGAGGTTATAACTCTGGAACGCTTCAACGGATATTCGCGATTCTGAGATTGTTTTCTCGTGACATATTTACTTCACGTTAGAAGTAAAATTTCTTCGATATAACTTGCGTTTATTTTTGAAAAAAACGCAAATATGGCGAAAATTTTTAAAATTTTGCAATTTTCAAACTTTGAATTTTTATTCCCTTAAAACAGAGAAATATATCACACACAATAGTTAAGAAATAACATTTTCCACATGTCTACTTTACATCAGCACAATTTTGGAACAAACATTTTTTTTGTTAGGAAGTTATAAGGGTTAAAAGTTGACCAGCGATTTCTCATTTTTACAACAAAATTTACAAAGCCATTTCACAAAAGCCGGAAATTGAATTAGCGGCTATTATACTATGTAGAAGTGTATGAACTATAAATATAAATATATATATATGTGTCACAAATAGTGTTGAGCGATACGATACTGCAAATATCGGGTATCGGCCGATATTAGCTGTATCGGGCTTTCGATTCCGAGTACCGATATTTTCGTCATATCGGATACCGGAATCGGATTTGTCACTGTCACTGTGAGTGTCCGTCGGTCGGGTCTGTCAGGAGTCAGCGGCACTTACCTGGCAGAAGATCTCCGGCGGTCACGTCCTGGACTGCTTGATGGCCGCCATTATCTTCTCCCTGGCGGTCACATGCAGTTTTTCGCGATAACTGCAGTGACTGCAGGGTAATCCCGGCCGTAAACCAGTCCGATGACGTCACCGCCGGGGAAGCAGGTAATCAGCTGTGCTGCGCCGGGATGACAGGCTCTGCCTGCCTGCCTCTGATGTCATTCTGATGTAGCAGAGCTGGATCGTCGTGGAACACTCGTTACTATGGACTGCGTCGGACAGGTGGTATACTGCTGGTTTTTTTTTTCATTTTTTTACAGGAGATCGATGGCGTCGCAGGATGAGACTGTAATAAAAGTAATGAAAACTGTGTTGTTTTTTTTATTAAATTAAAAAACTTTTTTATGAACATTTACCCGTCCGAGTACATCAACAATTTAACTATTTACATACAGGGACCCTGTCCGGGTTATTTATAATTCTTTGGCAGGGGTGTTCCAGGTACCACCTGGTACTCTTCTGATGCTTGCCAAACATCCGAGACACCAAGGACCACCAGGACCTGATGACGTCGTGTGGCCTGTACAGTCAAGTCGTGACCCGCTATCTGTGTCTGTGTGGCCACCTCTTTCATCTCCCTCCGGGTCTGGAGCCCTATGTCCCGGACTGAACGAACCCCAGGGGGCCTAACAGGCGCCGGTACGGGCCAGCTATCATTATCATGTCCATAGCTGGGGCTGCTGAGGAGACCACTGAGGGAGGCTGGGGAGATTTACGGCGTGGGGTGGGCACTTGTGCAGAGGCCTGGATGTGGGAGGCTGAAGGCTCCGAGGGTCTCACAGGTTCCTGACACTCTGGGGACCAGGGTCGCACCTGGTGACATTTAGGGCATACCATCCATTGTAACCCCAGTGTCGGGTGTAAGTTACCAAGTCTCCTGGCAACAGGTCCCTCCCCGGGTGTCCTTCTGGGAGGTGAGTCTCCACGTCCCGCCGGGTCACAAACACTTCTAAATAAAGTCCAGGCTCCTGGATGAAGCCCCAACCAGCTTTCAATTTAAAGCTCCGTACTGCACCCTTACGCCGCGGCTCCCTCACCGTACTTTTATCTTTTCTCAATCCGGTCCTTATCTGCCCGGTCCTTCTCGATGTGACGTTGGCGAAGCTTCTGGGATTCGCGCTGCTCCCTTTGTCGCTCGGCTTCTCTCTCCCGACGTCTCCACTCTTCCTCCTGACGCCGGTTGTAATTCTCCTCCACCAGCATCTCCATGTCTCCACCATCAAACTGCAGCTTACGATGTCCGGTTTGCGGCAGCTCTCCTGGCGCCCGACAGTCCTGGCGGCGCTCACCTGCGGAGGAAGCAGCCGGCTCTGGAACAGATGACAGTCGGGGCTCCGGTACAGACAGGTAGACCTCTGGTGCCTGCGCGGCCTCCTCCATGAGGACGGGTGTCGCTTCTTCTGTCTCAGCGATGGGGGCAGACAGCGGGATCTGGGGTGCTGCCGGTGCAGCGTTTTTTGCAGGAACGGGTGCCTCCACTGCGACAACGTCAACCGGATCACATTGCAAGGGCTGGGATGCCCGCACGGACTCCTCTACTAGAACGGGTGCCTCACCTTCCGGTACAGACACTTCAGGTAAGAGGGATTGTCGCCGCTCCAAGTTTAGTTTTAGGGCACGCCAGCTGGCTTCCATCCTGGCGACCTCCTCCCGGTGCCGGGCCAGGCCTCTTAGGGTATCCTCCGCTTCTTGCAGCGTAGGAGGGTTTCCAGGCCGGGTGCCTAACGGTGGTTCCGTGGCGATCGGGTCGCTTCCGTGGGGGGAGAGCTCTGACTGCTCCATCCCTTCACACTTCTGCTCGTGTCCATTAGCCATCTCTGCCAAGTCACATGTGTCATTAGCATCTGGAGAGGGCCCCTCTTTTGTAGTGAGGCGGGACCTTCGTGTTAGTTTCCGCACACTGAGGAGGATGAGGAGGCGGAACTCAAGAGCTGTGGGGCACGATCTTACATTGCAGTACCATTTAGAGTGGTCGGCCATCGTTTTCGCGCCACTAGTGAGTGTACACCCACGAAGAGCACGCCCTTCTTCTTCACCAGTGCCTCGTCGTGACGCAGATATGGCGGAAAAATGGCAAATACATTCTCTGATGATTTTAGCAATTCTCAAGCACAAAACCAGTTCAATTCAGGCACACAGGACTCGCTTATAGCGAGCTACAGAATCCTGTTCGTGACGCCCAAGTTGAGTCGCACAGAGCCAGAGGTTTTGGGGGTACTCGGCACCGAGCCCGTCGACTTCTATGGGGTATGTCACGGCTTTACCCAGCAATTGAATCAGAGTCTATTTTACTATGTAGAAGTGTATAAACTATAAATATATGTATATATATATGTCACAATGACATGTATATATATATATATATATATATA
Organism: Oophaga sylvatica; assembly: GCA_033576555.1. Lineage (NCBI taxonomy): Eukaryota > Metazoa > Chordata > Amphibia > Anura > Dendrobatidae > Oophaga > Oophaga sylvatica. Next base: position 194,916,361 of record JARQOD010000006.1, on the reverse strand, counting down.
TATGTATTCTATGTGTGTATATTTTGTGTTTACAACGAAAGAAAGTGTTTTTTTTAGTTGCGATATTTTGTTCCCATAGACTTACATGGGACTTCCGGTATCGGAATCGGATATCGACGATATTTAGTGATATCGGCGATACCATTCCGATCCGATATTTTTAGATATTGAGCAGTATCGCTCAACACTAGTCACAAATTTAATGACATGTATATATATATATAATGAGGTGTAAAATTGTTGAAAAAAAATGCATGGGCTCCCGCCCTATTTTCTCAACCAGACAGAAAAAGCCAGCGAGTGGGGGCAGATAATAATAGCCCAGAGAGGGACCATTATTTTTTGCCCCCCCCTGGATACTAACATCTGCCCCCAGACACCCCAGAAAAGGCAAATCTATAATTAGATTCGCCCTTTCTGGCACTTTGCCCGTCTATTCCCATTGCCCTGTAGCGGTGGCGAATGGGTTAATAAGGGGTTAAAGCCACCTTGCTATTGAAAGGTGACCTTAAGCCAGGTTAATAATTGAGAGCTGTCAATTAGACAACTATCAATTATTAATCCTATTGCATGAAATAAAAATAAAACACACACACTTTAATTAAAAATGATTTTAATGAAATAAAGACTAGTGTTGAGCATTCCGATACCGCAAGTATCGGGTATAGGCCGATATTCTCTGTATCGGAATTCCGATACTTAGTTCTGATATTTTTCCAATATCGTATACCGGAATCGGAAGTTCCCATAATTCTTTGAGAGGCAATGTGATTTTAGTCAGCCAATGAGGAATCTTATGAAGTGTGGGCACATCCTGTAATGCTGCTGTCATCTTAACTAATGGCATGGCTGTGATTGGCTGCTGAAATGATGTCAGAATGCACTATAAAAGGCGCCGCCTGCCATTTTAGCGTCACTGTGCTGTGAACTCAGTTAGGGACAGAACGCTGCTGTGCTGACTCTGAGGGACAGTTAGAGATTGCGATTTAGTGTACTGTGCTGTAGGCAGCCTAGCACCAACCGCTGTGTAAAGTTTCCTTTTGCCTTGCAGTGTTGTTTTAACAGCTCTGTGCAAGGTGTGTGTGAGAGTTCAGGTGACGCTGCAGTTTGCTCTGCATCCACCGCTGTTTGTAGGCATCTGCACGTGTCACTCACTGACTCTTTTTTTTATTTTATTTTGTGGAATTGGTGCTGCTCCATTCTATTTGAAAAAAATCTAATCTATTAGTGTGACGCCTTCCATCCTAACAATACATTGGTTGCAAACACTGTAGAAGTACAGAAAGGAGCCTTCACAGATAGTGAACAGTTGTGTTTCAGTGTTCACTGCAGTCTGTGAGGTTTTGATTTTTTGAGTGCAGATCACGCTCCAGTTAGTTTCTTACCACTGTGTTGTAGTCTGCTAGCGTGTGCCTGCCTCATCCTTCACATTTTTCTCTAATTGTGCTGCTCATATATTGAAAAAAATCTAATCTATTAGTGTGACGCGCTTCCATCCGTATACAATACATTGGTTGCAAACACTATAGAAGTACACAAAGGGGCCTTTCACAGCTACTGAACAGTTGTCTGCAGTGTTCACTGTAGTCTGTGAGCTTTTCATTTTTTGAGTGCAGATTACGCTCCAGTTAGTTCTTCAACCACTGCTGGTTGTAGTCTGCTGAGCGTGTGTCACTGCCTCATCCTTCACATTTTTCTCTAATTGGTGCTGCTCCATTATATTTGAAAAAAATCTCATCTATTAGTGTGACGCGCTTCCATCCGTATACAATACATTGGTTGCAAACACTATAGAAGTACACAAAGGGCCTTTCACAGCTACTGAACAGTTGTCTGCAGTGTTCACTGTAGTCTGTGAGCTTTTCATTTTTTGAGTGCAGATCACGCTACAGTTAGTTCTTCAACCACTGCTGGTTGTAGTCTGCTGAGCGTGTGTCACTGCCTCATCTTGACATTTTTCTCTAATTGGTGCTGCTCCATTCTATTTGAAAAAAATCTAATCTATTAGTGTGACGCGCTTCCATCCGTATACAATACATTGGTTGCAAACACTATAGAAGTACAGAAAGGAGCCTTTCACAGATAGTGAACAGTTGTGTTTCAGTGTTCACTGCAGTCTGTGAGGTTTTGATTTTTTGAGTGCAGATCACGCTCCAGTTAGTTCTTCAACCACTGCTGGTTGTAGTCTGCTGAGCGTGTGTCACTGCCTCATCCTTCACATTTTTCTCTAATTGGTGCTGCTCCATTATATTTGAAAAAAATCTAATCTATTAGTGTGACGCGCTTCCATCCGTATACAATACATTGGTTGCAAACACTATAGAAGTACAGAAAGGAGCCTTTCACAGATAGTGAACAGTTGTGTTTCAGTGTTCACTGCAGTCTGTGAGGTTTTGATTTTTTGAGTGCAGATCACGCTCCAGTTAGTTCTTCAACCACTGCTGGTTGTAGTCTGCTGAGCGTGTGTCACTGCCTCATCCTTCACATTTTTCTCTAATTGGTGCTGCTCCATTATATTTGAAAAAAATCTAATCTATTAGTGTGACGCGCTTCCATCCGTATACAATACATTGGTTGCAAACACTATAGAAGTACACAAAGGGGCCTTTCACAGCTACTGAACAGTTGTCTGCAGTGTTCACTGTAGTCTGTGAGCTTTTCATTTTTTGAGTGCAGATTACGCTCCAGTTAGTTCTTCAACCACTGCTGGTTGTAGTCTGCTGAGCGTGTGTCACTGCCTCATCCTTCACATTTTTCTCTAATTGGTGCTGCTCCATTATATTTGAAAAAAATCTAATCTATTAGTGTGACGCGCTTCCATCCGTATACAATACATTGGTTGCAAACACTATAGAAGTACACAAAGGGGCCTTTCACAGCTACTGAACAGTTGTCTGCAGTGTTCACTGCAGTCTCTGAGGAATAACCACACTTAGGCCTTATAACTTTTCTGACTTTCTTTATCAATCTACCAAGATGAAGAAGGCAGGGAGTAAGGCACGTGGTCGTGGCCGTGGAGTTTCAGCAGGGAGAGGATGTGGGGATTCTGTGGCTGCTGCCGCACCCAGTGACACAGCATCCACCAGTTTTCCCCGTGAGCGCTCCTTTATGCGCACTTTTGTAGGAGCTCAGCGTATCCCCCTGCTGGGGGAAGAACAAATTGAAGCCGTTGTTGGTTGGATGGCAGCCAATGCATCGACTTCAATTGCTTCCACCTCCTCTCAGGACCACAGCACTGTTGAACAACCATCTGTCTCTTCACCGCCTGCCAAATTGCCCAGGCAGTCAGAGAGTTCTGAACTGGAGCCAGCTGAGTCTCTGCTTCTGTTCTCAGAATCTGTTGGCTTGCAAACAGGGCCCAGCCAAGCAGCATTCTGGAATGTGAAGAAGAGGCAGTATGCAGTGATGCGCAACAGCTGTGTCTCTCTGAATGTGAAGAGGCGGGTGAGCCAGTGCCGATGGTCAGCACACCGCAGAACGCATCTGATGATGATGAGACTCAGGTGCCAGTTTCTGTTTAGCATGGTGCTGGCCAGACCACCCAACAGCAGCAGGTGCTGGAAGAGGGTAGTGGAGATGATGAGGTCCAAGACCCAACATGGCGTGAGGAACAGGAAGGTGGTGGTAGCAGCTCTGAGGAAGAGATTGCCCCAACGGTCCAAACAGTAGGGAGAGGTAGGCTGCAGACTCGGTTGCCTGTAGCCTCCAGTTTGGCACCCGTTCGTAGCAGTTCTCTTCCAACAGCCAAAACGGGCGCTCCCAGGACTTGCACTGCGTGGTCCTTTTTTGACACACTTGCAGATGATATTTGCTATGTCAAATGCAAGCTGTGTAATCAAAAAGTAAAAAGAGGTAAAAGTGTCAGTAACCTTAATACCACAAATATGTGGAAACATGTGCGGTCAAAGCACGTGGTTGAGTTACAAAGACACACTGGAGATGTAGGCCAACCTACAGCAGCACCTACATCTTCAGCTCGTGTTGGAGCCTCTTCCTCCAGCTCACACACAGCTGGTTCGGCTTCCTCACAGGATCGCCATGAAAGAACCTCTGTCACTGTTTTCCAGAGACCCAGTGTTATTCCACCCACAGCTGCAAGTTCCCTGTCATCCTCACACTCCCAGGCCACAAAACAGCCATCGGTAGCACAGGCATGGGATAAAAGACCGCCATACTCGGCAAACCAACCACGAGCACAGGCTCTGAATGCTGGCATTGCAAAACTCCTGTCCCTTGAAATGCTGTCATTCAGGCTGGTGGAGACTGACAGTTTCCGTAACTTAATGCCATTGGCAGTCCCACAATACAATGTGCCCAGCCGATTTTATTTCAGCAGGCAATCCGTCCCTGGTCTGCAAAAGCATGTTGAGGAAAAATTAAACATGCGCTACTAAACGCTGTCAGTAGCAAGGTCCACCTGACCACCGATGCGTGGACCAGTACCCATGGCCAGGGACGATACCTTTCCCTCACTGCCCATTGGTCAATGTTGTGGAGCCGGGTACAGATCTTGCGAGTGGCGCTGTACGTGTTTTGCCAACTCCAAGGATTGCAGGAATCAAGTCTGTCCACATTGACTCCTCCTCCTACTCCAGTTCCTCAGAATCATCGCTGCAGGAGCCGTCACGGTCTACCTCCACATGGACCCGTGAACGCTTACCTGATGCGACCGATATGAGCACAGCCGTGGCCAAACGTCAACAGGCCGTCCTGAAATTAATTTCCATGGGGAATCGAAGCCACACAGCGCAGGAGCTCTGGAATGCCATCAAGCAGGAGAGCGACGTGTGTTTTTGCCAGCGAATCTCCAGCCAGGCTTGGTAGTGTGTGACAATGGCCGAAATCTGGTGGCAGCTCTGGGCCTTGGCAACCTCACTCACATACCATGTCTGGCACATGTGCTCAACTTGGTCGTGCAGAGTTTTTTGAGGGACTATCCGGATCTTGATGCACTGCTGCACAAGGTCCGCTAGAGTGCGCTCACTTGCGACGTTCCAGCATCGCCAGATCGCGCATTGCAGCTCTGCAATGCAGATTTCGCCTTCCTGAACATCGCATCATATGTGTCGTACCCACCAGGTGGAATTCCACGTTACATATGTTGGAGCGGTTGTGTGAGCAGCAGCCAGCAGTAATGGAGTATCAGCTGCATCAGGCGCAATCAACTCGCAATTTGCGCCGTTCACACTTCACCACTACTGAGTGGGCCTCTATGAAGGACATCTGCCACGTTTTGCGTGCGTTTGATGAGTCAACGCTTATGGCGAGTGCAGATGATGCACTAGTCAGCCTGACTGTGCCCCTTATCTGCCTGCTTCAAAAAACACTGCAAGCACTAAGGGATGAGGTTTTGGAAAGAGTGGAGGATGAGGAGTCACAAATTCCATCACCTTCTGGACAGTCAGCGCAACGTGGTTCCTCACAAAGGGCTGGGCAGGGCTCACTTTGTGAGGAGGATGAGGAGGAGTCAATGGAGGAGGAAGACATCGCTCCAGAGGGAGGTACACAACGCTCTAGTCAGTATGTAGAGCGAGGGTGGGGTGATGCAGAGCAGTCGGAGATGACGCCTCTTGCAGGGACAGCGTTTCTTGGCCAGTTGTGAGTCTGCAGCACATGGTTGATTTCATGCTGCAGTGCCTGAGAAACGACCGCCGCATCGCCCACATTCTCACCACGTCTGATTATTGGGTGTACACCCTCCTAGACCCTCGCTACCGGGACAACTTACAAAGCCTCATCACACCATTGAACCGGGAGCGTAAAATGCGGGAGTACCAAGACACACTGGTGCAATCCATAATGTTCTCCATTCCAGCCGAGAGCACTGCTGCTGCTGCTACTGCTTTGCAAAGCAGCTCTGTGCGTGGAGGCAGTGGAGACAGCTCTGCAACAAGAGGGAGCACAAGCAGCGCCTCTTCAAAAGGCAAGACCAGTATGTTCCAAATGTGGTGAATTTTGTGGCAGCGCCACAAATGTCTACACCATCCGACGGCTCCAGTCAGCAGGAGGCAACGTTTCCGTAAGATGGTGACAGACTACATGTCTTTCCCTCTCAGTGTACTCCCAGATGGCTCTTCCCCATTCAAGTTTTGGGTCTCTAAGCTGGATACATGGCCAGAGCTTAGCCAGTATGCATTGGAGGTGCTGGCTTGCCCTGCTGCCAGTGTATTATCGGAGCGCGTCTTTAGTGCTGCAGGTGGTGTACTAACAGACCGTCGCATGCGACTATCCTCCGATAATGTAGACCGGCTTACTTTTCTGAAAATGAACAAGGCATGGATCTCGCCAGAATTTGTCTGTCTGTTTTCAGATTAAATAACTGGTTCGCAACGTTATCCATGTCTCCTGTTATGTTCATCTTTCTACCACCTGAACTCTACTCCCTGGGCTACAACACTGCCAGTTGCTGCTCAGAAGTGTCGTGTCCACAGACCAATACACAAGCTATAGTGTTAGTGGGGTTCAGTAACGCCAGCTGTTCCCCTGCTGTGTGTCCGGCAAGAAGTCTCCTGTTCCCTACACATGCACAGAAAAACCCATGTCGAACATGCTCCAAATAGGGAAGAGCCGTCACCCTGATTGTTATGCTTAAAACATGAAATTGTGAAGTTTTCCAGGCCTAGAATGATAAATTTTTATGACAAATATGGACAAATAATAATTTGTCATCACAGCGCATATCTGCACATGTCTATTAGAAATGGTAACAAAAACTAAAACATAGTGTTCACTTTTTGAAATTAATGCATAAAAGTACATTTCATACTTATCAATTAATGCTTTTTAAGGAACTTTATCTGTACCTGTAAGATAATGCAGTCAATGGATGTACGAATCAAAAATCCTCATCATCATCATCACGAGTTTTATTTATGACAGACATTATAAAATACACATACTGATGCCAACTGTAACTTCACACACCATATATGAAATGGCCAGCATGTAAACCTGGTAATAATGTGCAATAATAAATTATTACATCTAGAAAGTGCATCATGCATACTGACAATAGGTAGTTATACCTGCAAGTGCTGTTGAAACAACCACAACAGATATAAATTAATAATGGTATATAGGTATCACAGTGCATAGTTACTCATGGACAATGTCGATGTAATACTGTACCTCAATAAAGTCAGCGTCAACCATTATGGTTGTTAGTCTTGTAGATTGTTAAAGAGGGAACGTTCTTTTTTTGTTTGTCATAGGTGGAGTATTAGACAGTAAATGATTACTGCTGTCGTATTTTTGGCGTCCCTAGGGCGCAATAACGCTGCGTAACGTCACATTTTATAGAGTCATCTAATTGACACACGCTACCCTACCCTACGCGTGACAGTAGGAAGGTAGTGTTGACGGATAAAGCCTTGCGCAACCAGACATGCTTTTACCCTCTTCAACACTGTACAAGCAAAAAATGCATGATTGCAGCCGCAGACTTTATTGACGTACAGTATAACATGCCATTACCCATCAGAGGCTGTCCACTGTCTGATACAGACATAGAATATACCTTTGCTATCCGTAGCCTTTGTTTCACCTACACTTGCAGGCACACACTTAAATTGTGACAATGCATTATGTTTTTTAAATGGTTATTTTTTATCGTACATTATTGTGTCATCACATTGATGAGTCCATGCTGGACATGTCATACATGCTGTACAAAGTAACGATTTTATTAACTTAAATAATTGAAATGTCTGTGACTGTCACATCTAAATTGCAATGATGATGATGATGAGTGACTATTACAAAATCCATTGTCTTCACTATTTATTGGTTTAACATAGCGTTCCTTAAGCATTATTCATAAATACAAAAATGGACTTTTATTCTTAAATTTACAACACTATATTTTGTAACCAATTTTTTGGGTGGTGTGTTGTTCCATTTCTTGTTGGCATGTGCATATATGCGTTTATATTTGCAGTGTCTTTATTTTTATTCTTGAAGTTAGGAAACATGTGTATCTTCGTACCGTGTTAGCCAGTAGATAGAAAAATATTTAGACTTGAGAGTCCGCAGTGGTTGTTACCTTTTAATGGATAACTGAAAAGATGGTAACAAATTGCAAGCTTTCGAGGCTACTCACGTCTCTTCATCAGGCAAAGACTAAAACAAAAAATGAAGCATCACATTTTTCTATACACAACAGGACACAGGAATAGTGAAATAGGTAAGACAAGTAAGTGACGTGTAGCAGAACTCTCATTATCACAGAGGGATGAACATAAATATCGTAACAGTTCCTAGAAAAGGATAGAAAGTTTTATTGCCCTCTGATTGGGGTCTGGTTTTGTGTTTTCATGCCCCTGGAAGGGCAGAGACGCAGATTCCTTAATTGATATAGAATGACATAAATCCGTGTGATCTATTCATTCCATCATAACAGTGTCAAAGGTCATGATGAGCTTATATTCTGAAACCTTTGTATCTTTCTCATATTTGAAGTTATATTTTAATACCAGTAATTCCATATCCATCATGCTATGACCGGGCATACAAAATTGTTTTGCCACAGGTAAATCCATTATTTTTTCTCTTATTGTGTGGCGCTGATAATTCATCCTTGTTATCATTTTTTGGCCGGTCTCCCCTCACTTGTCCCTCCCTCACTTGTCTTACCTATTCCTGTGTCCTGTTGTGTGTAGAAATATGTGATTCTTCATTTTTTGTTTTAGTCTTAGCGTGATGAAGAGACCCGAGTAGTCTCGAAAGCTTGGAATTTGTTGCCATATTTTCAGTTAGCCATTAAACGGTATCAACCACAGAGGACTCTCAAGTATAAATATTTTTCTATTCTTGGAATTGAAATTCATCATTTTATTGTCCTAGTAAAACTTCATTTATTCTTGTTTGAAGTACATACATTTGCAATGGCCACGTAACAAGGCAATAACTCAATATTTTATGCCTACACCCTCCTTGACCCTGGGCTTCAACACCGCCAGTTGCTGCTCAGAAGTGTTAGATGCACAGATGAAAACAATCGCTGATGTGTTTGTGGGGTTCAGTAACGCCTGCTGTTCCCCTGCTGTGTGTCTGGCAAAAATTACTGCTGCTAACTACAACTTCAACTTCAAACATCTCATACTAGGCCTCTGCCTACACCCTCCTTGACCTGGGCTTCAACACCACCAGTTGCTGCTCAGAAGTGTTAGATGCACAGATGAAAACAATCGCTGATTGTTTGTGGGGTTCAGTAACGCCTGCTGTTCCCCTGCTGTGTGTCTGGCAAAAATTACTGCTGCTAACTACAACTTCAACTTCAAACATCTCATACTAGGCCTCTGCCTACACCCTCCTTGACCCTGGGCTTCAACACCGCCAGTTGCTGCTCAGAAGTGTTAGATGCACAGATGAAAACAATCGCTGATGTGTTTGTGGGGTTCAGTAACGCCTGCTGTTCCCCTGCTGTGTGTTTGGCAAAAATTACTGCTGCTAACTACAACTTCAACTTCAAACATCTCATACTAGACCTCTGCCTACACCCTCCTTGACCCTGGGCTTCAACACCGCCAGTTGCTGCTCAGAAGTGTTAGATGCACAGATGAAAACCATCGCTGATGTGTTTGTGGGGTTCAGTAACGCCTGCTGTTCCCCTGCTGTGTGTCCGACAAAAATTACTGCTAGCTACCTAATCATGGTGAAAAAAACATGACATGTCAAAGTGTCTAGTGCTACACATAGATATGAGGCTACACCCTGATTTCTAAGCTGTAAACATTTGAAACGTCAACTTTAAAACCATAAAATGATTAGTCTTTGTCACAAATCTGTTACAAAATAATTGTGACATATTATTACAGATATGCACATGTCGAAAACAAATGCAAACACAAAAGCCTACTTATGCTATAGGATACTGATGGTCAACCTTGTCACTCCATAGCTTAGACAAATCCAACTCACATCATGACTCAAATTCTGCAATGTTGGAAGTGCATAATGTGGGTTGAACTTTGACAACTGCTGCAGTGCGAAGGTTATACTTCAGTGTTCTTGCCTTTTAAATAAAAGCATACAAGTAAATATAATAATCCAATGTTGATTAAGGGACGTGATGTACACCTGTAATATTGTGCAAACAATGCATGTAGGAATAGTCCTCTTCAACATTACTTATATTTGTGTCATTTTAAAAAATACATATTTAATTAGAAAGTTAACAGCCCATATCATAAAGGTCCTTCATGTAAACATGATAATCGCTAACAAAAATCATGCATTACCTTGTTAAAGTCAATAGTGCATAGTCACAATACCAAAATATATACCTGTAAGTGGTGCTGAAAGAACGACAACTGATAGAATAGGTGAATGATATCTATTTATCAGACTGAATAGCGACACCTGTACAATGTCGATATACAGTTAGGTCCATAAATATTTGGACAGAGACAACATTTATCTAATTTTGGTTCTAGACATTACCACAATGAATTTGAAACAAAACAAATCAGATGCAGTTGAAGTTCAGACTTTCAGCTTTCATTTGAGGGTATCCACATTAAAATTGGATGAAGGGTTTAGGAGTTTCAGCTCCTTAACATGTGCCACCCTGTTTTTAAAGGGACCAAAAGTAATTGGACAATTGACTCCAAGGCTATTTCATGGACAGGTGTGGGCAATCCCTTCATTATATCATTCTCAATTAAGCAGATAAAAGGGCTGGTGTTGATTTGAGGTGTGGTGTTTGCATTTGGAAGGTTTAGCTGTGAAGGAAACATGCGGTCAAAGGAGCTCTCCATGCAGGTGAAACAAGCTATCCTTAAGCTGCAAAAAAACAGAAAAAACCCATCCGAGAAATTGCTACAACTTTAGGAGTGGCAAAATCTACAGTTTGGATACATTCTGAGAAAAAAGAAAGCACTGGTGAAATCATCAATGCAAAAAGACCTGGGCGCCCACGGAAGACAACAGTGGTGGATGATCGCAGAATACTCTCCATGGTGAAGAGAAACCCCTTCACAACAGCCAACCAAGTGAACAACACTCTCCAGGAGGTAGGCGTATCAATATCCAAATCTACCATAAAGAGAAGACTGCATGAAATTAAATACAGAGGGTTCACTGCACGGTGCAAGTCACTCATAGGAATCAAGAATAAAAAGGCTAGGCTGGACTTTGCTAAAAAACATCTAAAACAGCCAGCACAGTTCTGGAAGAACATTCTTTGGACAGATGAAACCAAGATCAACCTCTCTGAATGATGGAAAGAGAAAAGTATGGTGAAGGCGTGGTACAGCTCATGATCCAAAGCATACCACATCATCTGTAAAACATGGCGGAAGCAGTGTGATGGCTTGGGCATGCATGGCTGCCAGTGGCACTGGGTCACTAGTGTTTATTGATGATGTGACACAGGACAGAAACAGCCGAATGAATTCTGAGGTATTCAGAGCCATACTGTGTGCTCAGATCCAGCCAAATGCAGCCAAACTGATTGGTCGTCGTTTCATACTACAGATGGACAATGACCCAAAACATAAAGCCAAAGCAACCCAGGAGTTTATTAAAGCAAAGAAGTGGAATATTCTTGAATGGCCAAGTCAGTCACCTGATCTCAACCCAATTGAACATGCATTTCACTTGTTAAAGACTAAACTTTAGACAGAAAGGCCCACAAACAAACAACAACTGAAAACCACCGCGGTGAAGGCCTGGCAGAGCATCAAAAAGAAGGAAACACAGTGTCTGGTGATGTCCATGAGTTCAAGACTTCAGGCAGTCATTGCTAACAAAGGGTTTTCAACCAAGTACTAGAAATGAACATTTTATTTACAATTATTTAATCTGTCCAATTACTTTTGGTCCCTTTAAAAACAGGGTGGCACATGTTAAGGAGCTGAAACTCCTAAACCCTTCATCCAATTTTAATGTGGATACCCTCAAATGAAAGCTGAAAGTCTGAACTTCAACTGCATCTGATTTGTTTTGTTTCAAATTCATTGTGGTAATGTCTAGAACCAAAATTAGATAAATGTTGTCTCTGTCCAAATATTTATGGACCTAACTGTAATACTGTACCTTAACAAAACAGCTGTGTCACACCTCACACTCGTTTTTCTTGTAGCTTGTTATGTAATAGGGCACATGCGTGTATGTTTCATCATAGGTGCATGTTTACTGAGTAAAGCAGTCATGACAACGCCTTTGTGTTGTCGGTACGCTTGCGATGATGAACGATGCGCACCGTGAATGTTAGTCTGCGTCATAAGACGTACAGACGCTCCAATACCCAACGCGTCACAGCAGGAAGCCAGTCTGTGCGTCCAAACAAAGGCGCAACCATACATGCACGTAACCTTTTATAAAGCTATATAAAAAAAAGGATGTAGTAGTAACGCACACTTTATTGAGGTACAGTATTACATCGCCATTCACCATCTGTGGCTATGCAGTCTCATCTATATATACCTTATCTATCCGTTGTCATGCTTGCAAGTCCACAGTCAGGCATAAATATCTGTTTTCACTCTGCACTATGCACTTTTTAAATTTTTTGTTTGTTAATATAAATGATTGGCACATATTATCAGTATTACATGATGGAAATTTTAGATATTTTTAAAAAATTTTTAGTGATATTATTCACCAAATGTAAAGTTTTATGAATGTCAAAGATAACTTGTAATGCTGATTATGTTTTTAAGTCAGCCATTCATTGTCTACACAATAAAAATGGTGTACATACTGTTACTTAGCCATCATTAATGGATTCTGATATGTACTTGTATGCTTTTATTTTAAACCGTATAGCAGATTATTTAACCTATTTTAATTGTGGTTTGCATTGCTTTTCAACATGTTAATGTATGCGTTTATGTTTGTAAATTATTAATTTACATATATTTTTTTAAGTAAAATCATCATCTTATGGTACTAAAGGTTATATTTCTCTTGTTTGGAGTATAGACATTTTTAATTGACACGTAACAAGGAAAATACTTGATATAGTATTTAAACATCCTCCTTGACCCTGGGCTCCAACACCGCCAGTTGTTGCTCGGAAGTGCTGTTAGCACAGTCAACACTTGCTCCTGTGTTACTGGGGTTCAGTAATGTCAGCTGTTCCCCTGCTGTGTGAACGGCAAAAAGTCCTGCTGCCTCCACCATGTTCTCGTCTCATCCCTGGGCTACAACACCGCCAGTTGTTGCTCGGAAGTGCTGTTAGCACAGTGAACACTTGCTCCTGTGTTACTGGGGTTCCGTAATGTCAGCTGTTCCCCTGCTGTGTGAACGGCAAAAAGTCCTGCTTCCTCCACCATGTTCTCTTCTCATTTCCCCGGGCTACAACACCGCCAGTTGTTGCTCGGAAGTGCTGTTAGCACAGTGAACACTTGCTCCTGTGTTACTGGGGTTCAGTAATGTCAGCTGTTCCCCTGCTGTGTGAACGGCAAAAAGTCCTGCTTCCTCCACCATGTTCTCTTCTCATTCCTGGGCTACAACACCGCCAGTTGTTGCTCGGAAGTGCTGTTAGCACAGTCAACACTTGCTCCTGTGTTACTGGGGTTCAGTAATGTCAGCTGTTCCCCTGCTGTGTGAACGGCAAAAAGTCCTGCTGCCTCCACCATGTTCTATTCTCATCCCTGGGCTACAACACCGCAGTTGTTGCTCGGAAGTGCTGTTAGCACAGTCAACACTTGCTCCTGTGTTACTGGGTTCAGTATGTCAGCTGTTCCCTGCTGTGTGAAGGCAAAAAGTCCTGCTGCCTCCACCATGTTCTCTTCTCATCCCTGGGCTACACACGCCATTGTTGCTCGGAAGTGCTGTTAGCACAGTCAACACTTGCTCCTGTGTTACTGGGGTTCAGTAATGTAGCTGTTCCCCTGCTGTGTGAACGGCAAAAAGTCCTGCTGCCTCCACCATGTTCTCTTCTCATCCCTGGGCTACAACACCGCCAGTTGTTGCTCGGAAGTGCTGTTAGCACAGTAACACTTGCTCCTGTGTTACTGGGGTTCAGTAATGTCAGCTGTTCCCTGCTGTGTGAACGGCAAAAGTCCTGCTGCCTCCACCATGTTCTTTCTCATCCTGGGCTACAACACCGCCAGTTGTTGCTCGGAAGTGCTGTTAGCACAGTCAACACTTGCCTGTGTTACTGGGGTTCAGTAATGTCAGCTGTTCCCTGCTGTGTGAACGGCAAAAAGTCCTGCTGCCTCCACCATGTTCTCTTCTCATCCCTGGCTACAACACCGCCAGTTGTTGCTCGGAAGTGCTGTTAGCACAGTCAACACTTGCTCTGTGTTACTGGGTTCAGTAATGTCAGCTGTTCCCCTGCTGTGTGAACGGCAAAAAGTCTGCTGCCTCCACCATGTTCTCTTCTCATCCCTGGGCTACAACACCGCCAGTTGTTGCTCGAAGTGCTTGCACAGTAAACTTCTCCTGTGTTATGGTTCGATGTCAGCTGTTCCTGCTGTTGACGCAAAGTCCTGTGCCTCACCATGTTCTCTTCTCATCGGGTACAACGCCAGTTTTTGCTCGGAGTGTGTTAGCACAGTCAACACTGCTCCTTGTTCTGGGTTCAGTATGTCAGCTGTTCCCCGCTGTGTGAACGGCAAAAGTCTGCTGCTCCACCATGTTCTATTCTCATCCTGGCTAAACACGCATGTTGCTCGAAGTGCTGTTAGCACAGTCAACACTTGCTCCTGTGTTACTGGGGTTCAGTATGTCAGCTGTTCCCTGCTGTTGAACGGCAAAAGTCCTGCTGCCTCCACCATGTTCTTCTCATCCTGGGTTCAACACCGCCAGTTGTTGCTCGGAAGTGCTGTTAGCACAGTCAACATTGCTCCTGTGTTACTGGGGTTCAGTAATGTCAGCTGTTCCCTGCTGTGTGAGGCAAAAGTCCTGCTGCCTCCACCATGTTCTCTCTCATCCTGGGCTACAACACGCCAGTTGTTGCTCGGAAGTGCTGTTAGCACAGTCAACACTTGCTCTGTGTTACTGGGGTTCAGTAATGTCAGCTGTTCCCTGCTGTGTGACGGCAAAAGTCCTGTGCCTCCACCATGTTCTATTCTCATCCCTGGCTACAACACCGCCAGTTGTTGCTCGGAAGTGTGTTGCACAGTCAACACTTGCTCCTGTGTTACTGGGGTTCGTAATGTCAGCTGTTCCCTGCTGTGTTGAAGGCAAAAAGTCCTGCTGCTCCACCATGTTCTCTTCTCATCCCTGGGCTCACACCGCCAGTTGTTGCTCGGAAGTGCTTTGCACGTACCACTCCTGTGTACTGGTTCAGAGCCACTGTTTCCCCGTGTGTAAAGTCCTTGCCTCCATAAGTTCGTCTGTTCTCTACCGCTGTTGGTGCATAGGGCTTCTTGTTGCTCGGAAGTGCTGTTGCAAAGCAACACCCCTGTGTTACTGGGGTTCAGTAATGGCGCTGCGCCTGCTTAAATTCATGGTACCTTCTGCTACCGTCGGGTTCCAGTACGTCAGCTGGTTCTCGCAGTGCCTTGGCTAGGTGCCTCCATCGTATCCAGTTCAGCACGTCTGCTGGTCCTTGGTAGTGCTTTGGAGCACAGGTACCTCCTGCTTAGTAACCGTGTCCCAGTAACGTCAGCTGGTCCTCGGTTGTGCCATTGGCTCTTTTCCTTCTGCTGCCCCTCCGGGTTCCAGCACAGTCAGCTGGTCCTCGTTACTTGCATTGGCTCTTGAACCTTCTGCTACCCGTCCGGGTTCCAGTACCGTCAGCTGGTTCTCCGCAGTGCCTTTGGCCTAGGCGCCTCCATCTCGGTATCCGAGTTCCAGCAACGTCTGCTGGTCCTTGGTAGTGCTTTGGAGCACAGGTACCTCCTGCTTAGTAACCGTGTCCCAGTAACGTCAGCTGGTCCTCGGTTGTGCCATTGGCTCTTTTTCCTTCTGCTGCCCCTCCGGGTTCCAGCACAGTCAGCTGGTCCTCGTTACTTGCATTGGCTCTTGTACCTTCTGCTGCCCGTCCGGGTTCCAGTACCGTCAGCTGGTTCTCCGCAGTGCCTTTGGCCTAGGTGCCTCCATCTCGGTATCCGAGTTCCAGCAACGTCTGCTGGTCCTTGGTAGTGCTTTGGAGCACAGGTACCTCCTGCTTAGTAACCGTGTCCCAGTAACGTCAGCTGGTCCTCGGTTGTTCCATTGGCTCTTTTCCTTCTGCTGCCCCTCCGGGTTCCAGCACAGTCAGCTGGTCCTCGTTACTTGCATTGACTCTTGTACCTTCTGCTACATTTACAAATTGAAGATTTTTTCAATGCTTTTTTGGGTAATCACTCTGGATCTCCAACAATTAAGACGACGACCCTGATGACCACCCCGAAGAAGATGACGACCACAAGGACGACGAGCATCAAGCCAACCAGCCTAAACACCATCACAAAGAAGAAATAAAAGATTACCAAACAGGACTAAGAAGGTTAAGACAAACTACAAGATACAGAACAAGAGACTTAAGAACAATAAGCAGAAGATCAAAAAGCAGAAGAACATGAAGTATAAGACCAAAATGAAGAGCAAAATATATGCTCTAAATTATAAGCAGAAGAAGACTAAGCAGTGTATGGGGGTGAGTCCGTTCCTCCTCGTGGTGCCCCTGGAAAATGCCTGCTGCTGCAGGCTAAACTGAACACGGACAAATACTTTTGTAATTTAAATCTTTTGTGACAGCAAGAACGGAAGGATGAAAAATTCATACTTTGACAGATTACAAGTACAGGATTCTCTGTCACAAATAAGAATATGATGAAGAAGATGAAGTACAATATGAATAAGAATAATAGTTTAATAAGAAGAATATGAGTAATGTTAACAAAAAGATGAATAGCAAGAAGTTTAAGAAGATAAAGAAGGTGAAGATGAAGAATAATTTGATGAAAAAGATGATGCTGCTGAAGATTATGAAGGAGAAAGTGTGTCAAAAGTTAAAAAGGTGAAGAGCATGGAAGTTGTGAAATATACATATTTGCCAAAATAGAAAAAACGTTAACAACATTGTCAATTTCTTCGTCAATCCGAACATCTTTAAAAAAAAAATATTTATGCTATTCCATTTGATTGGGTTAAACATCTATGCCTTTAATGTCTCCTCAACCTTCCCCAATACATTGTACATTACTCTTTGTTGTTTTCCTTCATGTACAATTAACCAACAAGGCAAGAATGGGTTTTTTTTAATTCCGATATTTTGTTCCCATAGACTTACATTGGATTTCCGGTATCGGTATCGGGTATCGCCGATATTTTTTGGGTATCGGCGATACCATTCCGATTCCGATACTTTTGGATATCGGAAAGTATCGCTAAACTCTAATAAAGACACATGTTTTTGACCATCTTTTATTTTACTGCAAAAACCATTTCCTGTAATAAAAATAAAATAAAAAACAAAATTATTCTTACCTATCCGATGCACAGTCAGGTCCCACGGTGTAATCCATCAGAAAGGGTTAATGTTTACTGCAGAGACCGCAGCTAATGCTGCAGCCTCACAGTAAACCCCCGAATGAATCTTCTCCTCTCCTGGCTGACAGGAGAGGAAGTGGAAAGCTTAATTGATTGCTCCCCACTTTCACTTCAGGTCAGCCAGGGACACCATCAGTGACGTCAGAGGAAACTGATTAACAAAAATAGGGAATCCCCTCGGAAAAAAAAATGGCGTGGGTTCCCCCCTATTTTTGTTAACCAGCCTGATGAAGCAGACTGCTGAGGCCTGGATTTTCAGGCTGTTAAGGAGCCAATATCCATGGACCTTGCCAGCCTGATAATACCAGGCCACAGCAGTCTGCTTATCTTGGCTAGTTAACAAAAATAGGGGGTCCCCTAAAAAGAAAATGGCGTAGGGTCCCCCCTATTTTTGTTAACCAGCCAGATGAAGCAGACTGCTGAGGCCTGATTTTTCAGGCTGGTAAGGATCCAATATCCATGGACCTTGCAAGCCTGATAATACCAGGCCACAGCAGTCTGCTTAGCTTGGCTGGTTAACAAAAATAGGGCATCCCCTGGAAAAAAAAATGGCGTGGGGATCCCCCTATTTTTGTTAACCAGTCAAGTAAAATGCAGACTGCTGCGGCCTGGTATTAAAAGACTGTCAAGGCCCATGGATTTTGGCCCTCAACAGCCTGATAATACCAGGCTACAGCAGCCCCACATTTGGCGCATCAAAAGATGTGCCAATTGTGGCACTTTACCCGGCTCTTCCCACTTGCCCTGTAGCGGTGGCAAGCGGGGTAATAAGAGGTTAATGTCACCGTTGATTGCACGGTGACAATAAGCCCGGTTAATAATGGAGAGGCGTCAATAATACACCGATCCATTATTAACCCCTTCACCCCCAAGGGTGGTTTGCACGTTAATGACCGGGCCAATTTTTACAATTCTGACCACTGTCTCTTTATGAGGTTATAACTCTGGAACGCTTCAATGGATATTCGCGATTCTGAGATTGTTTTCTCGAGACATATTGTACTTCACGTTAGAAGTAAAATTTCTTCGATATGACTTGCATTTATTTTTGAAAAAAACGCAAATATGGCGAAAATTTTTAAAATTTTGCAATTTTCAAACTTTGAATTTTTATTCCCTTAAAACAAAGAAATATATCACGCACAATAGTTAAGAAATAACATTTTCCACATGTCTACTTTACATCAGCACATTTTTGGAACCAACATTTTTTTTTGTTAGGAAGTTGTAAGGGTTTAAATTTGACCAGCGATTTCTCATTTTTACAACAAAATTTACAAAGCCATTTTTTTTACGTACCACCTCACATTTGAAGTCACTTTGAGGGGTCTATATGGCAGAAAATACACAAAAGTGACACCATTCTAAAAACTGCACCCCTCAAGGTACTCAAAACCACATTCAAGAAGTTTATTAACCCTTCAGGTGCTTCACAGGAACTAAAGCAACGTGGAAGGAAAAAATGAATATTTAACTTTTTAGCCACAAAAATGAACTTTTACAAACTTTTTTTTTATTTTCACAAGGGTAAAAGGAGAAAATGGACAGATAAGGTTGTTATGCAATTTCTCCTGAGTACGCCAATACCCAATATGTGGGGAAAAACCACTGTTTGGGCACACGGCAGAGCTCGTAAGTGAAGGAGCGCCATTTGACTTTTTCAAGCTAAAATTGGCTGGAATTGAGATTGGACGCCATGTCGCGTTTGGAGAACCTCTGATGCGCCTAAACAGTGGAAACCCCCACAAGTGACACCATTTTGGTAACTAGACCCCCTAAGGTACTTATCTAGATCTGTTGTGAGCACTTTGAACCCTCAAGTGTTTCACAAAAGTTTATAATGCCTGGGTGTGAAAAAAAAAAAAACAATTTTCCACAAAAATGATTTTTTAGTCCCAAATTTTTGAATTTTCCCAAGGAAATTGGACCCCAAAAGTTGTTGGCCAATTTGTCCTGAGTACGCTGATACCCCATATGTGGGGGGGTAAACTGTTTGGGCGCACGGCAGGGCTTGGAAAGGAAGAAGTAATGTTTTGGAATGCAGACGTTGATGGGGGTCATGTTCCGTGTGCAGTGCCCCAGATGAGCCTAACCAGTGGAAACCCCCCACAAGTGACCCCATTTTGGAAGCTAGACCCCCTAAGGAACTTATCTAGATCTTTGGTGAGCACTTTGAACCCCCAAGTGCTTCACACAAGTTTATAATGCCCGGGCATGAAAATAAAAAATCCTATTTTTTTCCCACAAAAATTATATTTTAGTCACTAATTTTTTAGTTTCCCAAGGGTAACAGGAGAAATTGGACCACATAAGTTGTTGTCCAATTTGTCCTGAGTACGCTGATACCCCATATGTCGGGGGGAACCACTGTTTGGGCGCACGGCAGAGCTCGGAAGGGAAGGAGCACCATTTGACTTTTTCCAACCAAAATTGGCTCGAATTGGGATTGGATGCCATGTTGCATTTGGAGAGCCCCTGATGTGCCTAAACAGTGGAAACCCCCCACAAATGACCCCATTTGGGAAACTAGACCCCTAAGGAACTTATCTAGATCTTTGGTGAGCAATTTGAACCCCCAAGTGCTTCACACAAGTTTATAACGTAGAGCCGTAAAATGTAAAAATCATATTTTTTCCACAAAAATGATCTTTTCACTCCAATTTTTATTTTTCCAAGGGTAACAAGACTCCAAAAGTTATTGTGCAATTTGTCCTGAGTGCGCTGATACCCCATATGTGGGAGTAAACCACTGTTTGGGTGCATGGCAGAGTTTGGAAGGGAAGGAGCGCCGTCTGACTTTTTCAACGCAGAATTGGCTGGACGCCATGTCGTGTTTGGAGAGCTCCTGATCTGCCTAAACAGTGGAAACCACCATAAATGACACCATTTTGGAAACTAGACCCCTCAAGGAACTTATCTAGATGTGTGGTGAGAACTTTGAACCCCCAGGTGTTTCACTAAAGTTTATAACGTACAGCCGTAAAATAAAAAATCTTTTTTTTTTTTACAAAAATGTTTTTTTTGCCCCCAATTTTTTATTTTCACAAGGGTAACAGAAGAAATTGGAACCCAAAAGGTGTTGTCCAATTTGTGCTGAGTACACTGATACCCAATATGTGGGCAAAAACTACTGTATGGGCACACGTCGGGGCTCGGAAGGGAAGTAGTGACGTTTTGGATTGCAGACTTTGATGGAATGGTCTGGGGGCGTCATTTCGCATTTGGAGAGCAACTGATGCACCTAAACAGTGGAAACCCCCCACAAGTGACCCCATTTTGGCAAATAGACCCCAAAAGGAACTTATCTAGATGTGTGGTGAGCACTTTGAACCCCGAAGTGCTTCACAGAAGTTTATAACATACAGCCGTAAAAATAAAAAATCCTTTTTTTTTTTACAAAAATGATTTTTTCACCACCAATATTTTATTTTCACAAGGGTAACAGGAGAAATTGGACCCCAAAAGTTGTTGTCCAAATTGTCCTGAGTACGCTGATACCCAATATGTGGGAGAAAACTACTGTATGGGCGCACGTCAGGGCTCGGAAGGGAAGTAGTGACGTTTTGGATTGCAGACTTTGAAGGAATGGTCTGGGGGCGTCATGTCGCATTTGGAGAGCCCCTGATGCGCCTAAACAGTGGAAACCCCACAAGTGACCCCATTTTGGAAAATAGACCCCACAAGGAACTTATCTAGATGTGTGGTGAGCACTTTGAACCCCGAAGTGCTTCACAGAAGTTTATAACGCACAGCCGTAAAAATAAAAAATATTTTTTTTTTTGTAAAAATGATTTTTTCGCCACAATATTTTATTTTCACAAGGGTAACAGGAGAAATTGGACCCCAAAAGTTGTTGTCCAATTTGTCCTGAGTACGCTGATACCCAATATGTGGGAGAAAACTACTGTATGGGTACACGTTGGGGCTCGGAAGGGAAGTAGTGACGTTTTGGATTGCAGACTTTGATGGAATGGTCTAGGGGCGTCATGTCGCATTTGGAGAGCCCCTGATGCGCCTAAACAGTGGAAATCCCAGCAAGTGACCCCATTTTGGAAAATAGACCCCAAAAGGAACTTATCTAGATGTGTGGTGAGCACTATGAAGCCCCAAGTGCTTCACAGAAGTTTATAATGTACAGCCGTAAAAACAAAAAAATCATTTTTTTTTTACAAAAATGATATTTTCGCCCCAGTTTTTTATTTTCCCAAGGGTAACAGAAGAAATAGGACAAATTGCACAATAACGCTTGGGGTCCAGAGTACACTGATACCCCATATGTGGGAATAAACTACTGTTTGGATGCATGGCAGAGCTCAGAAGTGAAGGAGCACCGTTTGACTTTTTCAACGCAGAATTGGCTGGAATTGAGATCAGACGCCATGTCACATTTGGAGAGCCCCTGATGTGCCTAAACAGCGGAAACCCCCCAATTCTAACTCCAACCCTAACCCCAACACACCCCTAACCCTAGTCCCAACCCTAACCACAAACCTAACCCTAACACACCCCTAATCCCAACCCTAACCCTAATCCTAACTTTAGCGCCAACCCTAACCCTAACTTTAGCCGCAACCCTAACCCTAATGGGAAAATGGAAATAAATACATTTTTTTTATTATTATTTTTCCCTAACTAAGGGGGTGATAAAGGGGGTTTTATTTACCATTTATAGCGGGTTTTTATGATTGGCAGCTGTCACGCTAAAAGATGCTTTTTATTGCAAAAAATAGTTTTTGCATCGCCAGATTTTGAGAGCTATAATTTTTGCATGTTTTGGCCCACAGAGTCATGTGAGGTCTTATTTTTTGCGGGACGAGGTGACGTTTTTATTGGTACCATTTTTGAGCACGTGACATTTTTTGATCGCTTTTTATTTCGATTTTTGGGAGGTTAGAATGAACAAAAATCAGCAATTCATGAATTTCTTTTTGGGGAGGCGTTTTTATCGTTCCGCGTATGGTAAAATTGATAAAGCAGTTTTATTCTTCGGGTCAGTACGATTATGGCGATACCTCATTTATATCATTTTTTTATGTTTTGGTGCTTTTATAGAATAAAAACAATTTTATATGAAAAATAATTATTTTTGCATCGCTTTATTCTGCGAGCTATAACTTTTTTATTTTTTTGCTGATGATGCTGTATAGTGGCTCGTTTTTTGCGGGACAAGATGACGTTTTCAGCGGTACCATGATTATTTATATCGGTCTTTTTGATCGCGTGTTATTCCACTTTTTGTTCGGCGGTATGATGATAAAGCATTGATTTTTTGCTTTGTTTTTTTTTTTTTTTAAGGGGTTCACTAAAGGGGTTAACTAGTGGGACAGTTTTATAGGGGGGGTCGTTACGGACGCGGCGATACCAAATATGTGTACTTTTATTGTTTTGTTTTTTTTATTTACAGGAAGAAATGAATTTATTGGGGAATATCTTTTTTTTTTTTTATTTATTTTGTATTTTTTTTTTAAAACATGTTTATTTTTATTTTTTTTTACTTTTTTTACTTTGTCCCAGGGTGGGACATCACTGTATTTTATCAGATCGCTGGTGTGACAGTGTGCACTGCACTCTGTCACACCAGCGATCGCACAGGCATAGCTGCAGGCTTCTCAGTGCCTGCTCTTAGCAGGCACTGAGGAAGCCGCCTCCCTCCAGGACCCCGGCGCCATCTTGGATCCGGGTCCTGGGAGGGAGGAAGCCCTCAGAACAGCGCGATCACATCGCGCTGGTCTGAGGGTCTCAGGGGGGCGTGCAGGGAGCCCCTCCCTGCGCGATGCTTCCCTGTGCCCCCAGTACACCGCGATCATGTTTGATCGCGGTGTGCTAGGGGTTAATGTGCCGGGAGCGGTCCATGACATCCGGCGAGAGCGCAGCTAATCGCCTATTACGTGCTATCCCGTCCATGGTCAGATTGGCACGGGTTTCATGGACGGGATAGTACGTCTAATGTCAGAGAGGGGTTAATCCCAAAGTTTTTAAATGTTTAAAAAAAAGACACAGCCAGAAATAAGTATTTTAATGAAATAAAAGAGACAACACGGGGGCGTGTCCTAGCTCTTGTGGCATGAAGACGCAGGAGCTGTGAGCTCCCATAGAGTTCCCTACTAAAGCGACTTTAAGCTACTTTAGAGGCACAAAAACAGCTTCCTGAGGTTCCTGATCAACAGATCTTTGAAAAAGGAACAAAATAAGACCAAGATCAGGTCCCTAGGACAACAGGGACTGAAGATATCACACATAGAAGCCAGTAGTATTACTGCCCAGCCTCCCTGAACAAAGCAACAGGACTGCCCTCATCAAGAAGCCAGAAACTACTCACTGTGGTCTGCATTAGTGTCCAGTGATTGGCTCACCAAGGAGAATTCAGGGTCCGAGGCTGGTGTCCGTCTGGCCCCTGGATCGACTACTGGGGAGACACCCGTGAGGCCCGGGCTGAAGAAAAGTTTACAGATGCTTCCTGCTTCTGACAGAGAAACCTCGTGCTGAGGAGGAGGTGTCAGCCATCTTGCAAGGACTTAGGAGCTGCAGAAGAACCGTCCCTGTCAGCCAGCGCTGAGGAGAAGATTCATTGGGGGAGAGTGTAGCCCCTTCTGGGAGATAGAGGGGAGGACAAACATCGGTGAACAGTCGGGACAAGCACAGCGACACCACTGAGAGGAGAACCCCTGCAGAGCTTCGGTGACAGAGGAGTGGAGCTGCAGCATTCGGTTCAACTTATCTCAGCTCACACCAATCCAGTAGCTGCAGAGGACCCGTCCCTGTCCACCAGTGCTGAGGAATAGATCTGTCGGTGGAGAGTGAAGCCCCTTCCAGGAGAACCTGTAGATGCCCTGCTTCAGAGAATCATCAAGCATCGGTGAATGGTGGAGACTAGCTGCTGAGAAGAGAACCCCTGCAGAGCTCCAGTGACAGTGGAGGAAGCCTCAGAGGAGAAGAGCTGCAGCATTTAGTTCATCTTGCCTCAGCACACACCAATCCAGGTGATCATCTGTTTGCTACACATATAAGCTGGTGATTACTGCTACTCCCCACACATAAACTGTTCACAAACAGGAGTACTGCCATATTTTTAATAAATCTGTAAATACTGTAATCTGTGCCCTCAGTGCAGTGCCCTGGGGCTCTGTACTCGCACATATAACTCACACATATTAAGCCACCTATTCTCTGTTTTGCCCTTGAGCCGGAGGGGCCCTGATCTCCTCTTCATAAAGCTAGATTCTGTTCTGCTTGATGTTGGATATCTTAAAGGATGAGGAGATATTAGACAACACCTGCATAGAAGCTTTGCGCATACAACTTGTACTTAGGCATTATTAAGCATTCAAACTCATTGTTCATAGAGGTATATGTTTTTCTACAGCTACTGAAACAATTTTGGGTCATTCTGGGGCTTACCCTCGAAATTATACATTTAAAGGGGTCACCAGAAATTCTCCCAAACTTGCAGCCATAACCAAGAAACTCACTCTGGGTCTCTCTTGCATTTTATGACCATTCTCTTGCTTGTATAACTTCTGATAGAGGTAAATCTAAAGTAACATATACCAGGTCCTAACCCATAATTGGTATCTGAAACCTCAAGAACCACCCAAGTTTTATATCCATTTGGTTACATAGCATTTTAAATCCATTGAAACAATTTTGAAGTTTTTTGGGGCTCACCCTCGAAATTAAAAATTTAAAGAGGTTGTCAGAAAACTGCCCAGATACGCAGTGTTAACAAACAATACATAATAAGTTTTTTTTCTTATTTTCAAATCCTTTTTCTTACATAACTCCTGACAGAGGTAAATCTAAGAAGACAAATATCTTTATCTTTTTATTTTATTTTTTTCCCATAGTTAGTATTTAAAACCCTGATTAGTATTCTTCTCTTGCTTAATTCAAAAGAGACACTAAGAACACTGGGGATCACTACCAAGTAAAAATTTAAAGGGGCTGCTAAGAGATCACCCAATTTTGTAACAACAATAAAGAGACATATCCAGGGGATACTTCCATTGTATTTTGCTTTGAAACTCTACCTGCATCATAAGAAAAATGGATCAACGAAAAGACAATAGAAAATCTACCCTAAAATCTCATCAATCTACAGACCACCGCTTCTCTAAATCAACTGAAGACCTCACAAATGCACTTAGTCCAGTCAAATCGAGGTCACCTCTTAAGAGGGATGAACCCACAACTAACAGAGTTAAACAGCTACCCTTAACTTCTCATAGTGGGGCCATCAAGTCGAATCTACAGAAAAAACTACCCCCCAAGTAACTAAAACAAATGCTCCCCCCACTCAAATAAACACAGAGGATAAGAAAGCTTCTTCTGTAGCTCTAAACACTGCTTTTGTAGAGGTCATGGACATATCTGAGTCAAACAAAAGGAGAAAGCCAGACAAAGACTCTCTAGCAGCTGATTCTGACTCTGACACTTTTTCCGAGGACACTTCCCCAAACGGAAGCCCTGCCTCATCCCGCAGGAAAAGAGACCATCATACGCCACAACATCAAGTAGAGAATACAAGCGCTAGCGAGGATTTTCTACTTAAAATCACCGACCTCATTGATAAAAGACTTAAAGCGGGTTTTGAACAATACCAAAATTCGTTTATTGAAGTCTGCCAGGGCATTACCCAAAAACTAGAATTGAACGAAAAAAGAATCACCAAGGTTGAAAACAAAACAGATAATCTTACAAAACAGAACATTGAACTAAAAATCGAAATTAATAGCCTAAAGTCTAAGTTAGCAGATCTCGAGGACAGGAGTAGGAGAAACAACTTGAAAATTCGAGGCATTCCAGAAGACATTCAACAATCGGACTTATCTGATTACGCCAAAAGCCTGTTCAAGAAAGCCATTCCCTCTCTGACGAATATGGAACTCAGCATCGATAGAATCCACAGACTTCCGCGGCCCGCAGGTGTCCCCCCTGATAAACCAAGGGACACAATTCTAAGGATTCACTTTTTCAATACGAAAGAAAGAATCCAAAATTTTGTGAGAGATAGGGGCACCTTTCCAGACCCATTCAACCATGTAAAGATCTTTGCGGATTTCTCCAAACACACAATTGATACCCGCAGGTCTTTCAGGGAAGCAATCTCCTCCCTGAGGGAGAGGGGGATCCAGTACAGATGGGGCTTCCCAACTAAATTGTTGATTCTTTATAAAGGAAAAACCATCCCCTTAAACAGTTCAAGAGAAGCATTAGATTTTCTTAGCTCTCTCCCGGGAGGGAAAAACTCTTAAGAGATAGGGAGTGAGGCATTGACTCTGGTTTCATGTCTCTCTCTTTTTCTGTTTAATACTTATTTTACAGGCAGTTCTCCCTGCTATAATTCATAACCAATCTTCGCAGTTATGTATACCCTTCTGTTCCTGTTACAGTCTCTAGTAACTGTTAGAAAGGGAAATTTGTGGGCTCAAATCACACGAACTTTACCCACAACAGGAGAGATCTCACCGAGGGTGTTGATCCTCCAGGAGAACTCCTTAACCTGAAGTTATATTGCTAATATTTTGAATTCTTGTTTCTGAACTTGTAATTGAATTCTGTTACTGTTATTTGAATTTTGCTGTTTAATTATATATACCTGTATTTGTAATTCTACTTCTCTTTCTTTGTCCTGGTTCTACCCACAACTTTGTACTCATTTAAACCAATGAACCTAAAAATCTTGTCTTATAACGTCAGAGGTCTTAATAGTCCTTGGAAGAGATATACCATTTGGAAAGAGGTTAGACAAAGCCATGCCAACATTATATGCCTCCAAGAAGTCAAATTCGCTAGTGGTAATCACCCCGGATTCTCTCACAGAAATTTCCCCCATGTTTTTATGTCTCTAAATTCAAGGAAGAAAGCCGGGGTTATTACCGCTATTAGAGACAATGTCTCGTTTCAATTGATAAAGGAGATTGATGACCCCGAAGGCAGATTCCATATTCTAATCTGCCTCCTTAATAATAAAATTTGTACTATTGCAAATCTATATAGCCCTAACCAGAGACACTTGATCTTCCTAGGAAAGCTACTGAAAACAATTCAAACCCACAGGAAAGGAGAGTTGTTTCTGGTGGGGGATTTCAACATTGTCCCAGACGGACGTATGGATTCAACATCATCCACCCGCCATTTAGCCACATCACTAAATGACTGGCTCCTTAAAAATGAGCTTTATGACGCATTCCGATGTCTAAATTCCTCTTCCAGGGAATACACCCATTATTCGTGTGTACACAAAACTTTCTCGCGAATTGATTTATTTTTGACTGACGTTTTCTCCCTCTCCAGAGTTAAATCTGTTTCTATTCTTGATAGGTCCATCTCAGACCACTCACCGGTCCTGATAGAAATCGCACTGGGACCCCCAATAGGGATGTATTTCTGTGGAAATGCAACTCTATTCTCATAAAAATACCAGAATACAAAACGGAACTAGAAGAGGCCATTAAACAATACTTCACTGAAAATAAATCAGATGAAATAGACCCCTTCACAATTTGGAACGCCCACAAGGCAGTCATTAGAGGAAAACTAATACAAATATCCTCAAGATACAACCGGGAAAAAAGAGAAAAAATAAAAAACATCCAGCTACATATCAAATCCAAAGAGGACCTCTTGGCTAATCTCCCTTCACCTTCCCCAACTATCAATTTAGAAATTCTTGAGCTCAGACAAAAACTCAAAACAGCCATACTTGCTGAATATGATTCAGCAATTAAAACTTCAAAGTTTAAGGCTTACTCTTCGCTTAATAAACCAACAAAATTCATGTTGGGGAGGTTGAAACAAGATAGGATCAAGAAAAGGGTCAATAAAATAAGAAACCATTTAGGTGACATCAAACAACATCCAAAGGATATCGCTGACACATTCGCCGACTATTACTTTAATCTCTATAACCTTAATTCAGACCCGAAAATTACTCCCCCAAATCCCAGTGACATTAAGACCTTTTTAAATGATCTAAATCTACCTAAATTAGACCTGCTTGAATTGAACTCATTGTCAGCCCCCTTTAATTCAAAAGAAATTTTTGATACAATCCAGAAACTAAAAATTCAAAAGTCACCTGGTCCGGATGGATTTGTGAACGAATATTATAAGACTTATGCAGAACTTTTATCCCCCATCTGGAACAAATCTATAACCGTGCTTCCCAATGCGGATCCTTTCCAAAGGAGATGTTAGAAGCAACTGTCATTATGATACCAAAATCTAAAACTGAAGTAGAGAAAGTTCAGAACTATAGGCCCATATCACTCATTAATGGAGATATTAAAATCTACGCGAAAATTCTAGCCGACAGAATGAAAAGCACTCTTCCCAAGCTCATTAATAACGATCAGATCGGCTTTATTGAAGGTCGTCAGGCTTCGGATGGAACAAGAAGACTAATCAACACTATTGATGCAATTAACACCTCATGTATTCCCTCTGTGGTCCTAACACTAGACGCTGAAAAAGCGTTTGATAGAGTCAGCTGGGTCTACCTCAGAGAGGTCATGTTAAAATTTGGTTTTGATAACAAACTAATGAACTCTATTTTCGCCCTTTACTCTCATCCGAGTGCAAGGATATATGTAAATAATCACCTATCCAGAACCTTCCCCATTAGCAATGGTACGAGACAGGGATGCCCCCTATCACCACTGCTATTCGCCTTGGCCATAGAACCCCTGGCGGAGAGGATCAGAAGTGAGGACTCCATTTCAGGGTTCAACACCGCCACACGTCACTATAAAGTTAGTCTGTTTGCAGACGACTTATTATTAACTTTAACAAACCCCATAAATTCTATAGTCTATTTACAAAAGATATTAGACCTTTTCACCAAGATTTCGTACTTCAAAATAAACGGTCAAAAATCCAAGGCACTATACTTCAATTTAAGCGAACAGATTATCACTACTTTGCAAAGAATAACAGATTTTGAGTGGAAGGAAGACATGATTACATATCTGGGAATACTCTTTACAAAAAAAATTAATTTAACTGTTAAAGTCAACTGCAATAAAATTACCGAAACAGTATCCAATGATCTCCGAGGATGGAAGAGCCTGGGCCTGTCGTGGATAGGGAAAATCCTCGCGATTAAGTCATGCATCCTCCCAAAAATCTTATATTTCTTTAGATCCCTACCTCTAAGCTTCCCGACACCATTTCTAGATAAATTACAAGCTACTCTGAACTCTTTCATCTGGAATGGGAAAAGGGCCAGAGTAGCCAAAAATATTCTGTATAAGAAGAAAGCTAACGGGGGACTTGGAGTACCAAACATTACAGCGTATTTCCAAACTAATCTAATTAAACAAAGTATATTTTGGGTTAACGAGAAACTATCTCCAGCCTGGCTAGACCTAGAAAAGGCACAAAGCAATAGCTGCCCATTAAAAGATTTTTTATTCAATCAAATTTTCGAAACTAAGGTACATAAACGACACCCCATCTTTCATGCTTTAACTTCCGCGTGGGTAAAACTCGCAAAACCCCTCAGGGGAGACGACAGATCACGTTTATTGAACAATTTTCCATTGTCCCTAATTGCTTCCAGGTATAAATTCCAGATTCCAGAGAGTTGGACCATGGCAGGGATTAAAACAATCAAAGATATATATGATAACAACACCTTCATAAGGTTTGCGGAATTAAGAAATAAATTTAATATTCCCTCCTCAGACTTCATATTTTTCACTATTTTAAAGGACCACATCCAAAAATGTACCCACAAGAAATCTCCCAAAGCTGAAATAATATCCTTACTCCTAAATAATACAGAACATAAAATTTTTTGGAGTACAAAATACTTATACGACTATATCAATAAGGACAGCCAACTCCATAAAAATGCCTACATGTCCCGATGGGAGAGAGATCTGAGGACGCCATTGAGCATAGAACAATGGGTAGAGGCAATAAAGAACACTTATAAATCCAACATCTCTATGCTTCTCCACGAATCTTACTACAAACTGTCAGCTAGGTGGTACTACACCCCCTCAAGGTTGTCACACATCAACAAAGATAATTCACCTTTATGCTGGAGGGGTTGTGGGTATCCGGGCAATTTAATCCATATCTTCTGGTATTGCCCAAAGATCAGACCTCTGTGGAATCAGGTCTCTCATAATTTAAATATTCTCCTCAATAAAGAACTAACACTCACCCCCCAAACTGCCCTACTTTCCATAGACTTGGACAAAGTACACCCATCATTGAGATTCGTTGTAATCCACACATTATTAGTTGTTAAAAATCTAATAGCTCTCTACTGGAAAGAACCAGATGTACCTAAGTTTTCCGACGTTATGGACAGACTACATCTACATAACTCACTGGAACTAAGGTTCGCCACAATCAATAGTTGTTTAACAAGATACAACAAAAAATGGGAACTTTGGAATTCTTTATATACCAAACCTTAATAATGCTGAACTCTCATACCAGTCGTAGATACCAGGACTCCTTTTTCTTTCTCTTCCTATTCTCTCTTTCCCACTTTTGCTTTCATTGTTATAGTATAGTTAATAATAGGCTTTACATGACACACTTGCTGTAACTGATATGGATCATTGTCACGACTGCTTGTAATATAAATTATGAGTTCTCTAACTTTAATTTTGTTTATCTCTTCCCCCTTCCAATTACCCTCCCTCCCTCCCCTTTACTTCCCCTACAATTTAAAATCAATAAATATATTTGAAAAATAAAAGAGACAACACAGTTTTCATTAATTTTATTACACGCTCATCCTGCGATGCCATCGATCTCCTGGAAAAAAAGAAAAAAAACAAACCAACAGTATACCACCTGTCCGACGCAGTCCATAGCAACGAGTGTCCCACGATGATCCAGCTCTGCTACATCGGAATGTCATGCAGAGCCTAACATCCCGACGCAGCACAGCTGCTTACCAGCTTCCCCGGCGGTGACGTCATCGGACTGCTTTACGGCCGCGATTACACAGCAGTCACTGCAGTTATCGCGAGAAACTGCATGTGACCGCCAGGGAGAAGATGATGGCGGCCATCAAGCAGTCCAGGACGTGACCGCCGGAGATCTTCTGCCAGGTAAGTGCCGCTGACTCCTGACAGACCCGACCGACGGACAGCGACAGTGACACGACAATTACGATTCCGGTATCCGATATGACGAAAATATCGGTACTCGGAATCGGAATTCCGATACAGCGAATATCGGCCGATACCCGATATCTGCAGTATCGGAATGCTCAACACTAACAGCCAGAGAAACTAAGGAGTGGCTCCGTAAGAAGCATGTCATGGTCCGGGAATGGTCTGGCCAGTCTCCAGACCTGAACTCAATAGAGAATATTTGGAAGGAGCTGAAACTCAATGTTGCTCAGTCACAGCCCAAAACCTGAAAGATCCGGAGAAGATCTGTATGGCAGAGTGCAGTTATCGCGAGAAACTGCACATGACCTCCAGGGAGAAGATAATGGCGGCCATCAAGCAGTCCAGGACGTGACCACCGGGGATCTTCTGCCAGGTAAGTGCCGCTGACTCCTGACAGACCCAACCGACGGACACTGACAGTGACAGGAACATTCCGATTCCGGTATCCGATATGACAAAAATATCGGAACTCGGAATCGGAATTCCGATACAGCAAATATCGGCCGACACACGATATTTGCAGTATCGGAATGCTCAACACTAGTGGTTAGTAGCTGCTAGACAAAAAGTGACCACAACTCAAGATTATTAAAGTATATACCTAAGTTAGTAACACAACCACTAAAAAATACTTAAATGCACAAAATAAATGCCATCATTAAAGTATTAGAAAGTGTGGTGTGCCAATATAAAGTCCTGCTTAGTGGGTGAGGTACATTAATACTGTAGAAAAAGGTATACAGGATATTTAAATAAGTAGTATTTAACCTAGGAGAGCTCCATATCAGTAGGTTTTAAAGATGTGGGGGCTGGGTTATATAAGTATACATTAATCAAGCATGTGTGCCAATAATACACCCCCAAATCGTCTAACGAATCCTGATTCCTGACTATACCCTTACAATTGTATCCCAATGTTTGTTAGTACAATGCTGTTTATATCCGTGCAGCTAACTGTGCTGGGTAAGGATGGGTGCTCTCGGTCCCTGTAGCAGGCTGTGCCTCCCTCACACCTGACGGGCGCCACTTTTCTGCTCGCTTCTTCCAGGGGTATTATTACATTGTATGTCCAGTTCAACATAAAAAAAAGTAATGAAAGGTTCACTTTAGGGTGTAAACATTGAAAGTTTGAAAATTGCTATTTTTTCTAACATTTTGTCAAGGTTCTATAATAATAATAATAATAATAATATCTATTTATTATATTTTTTTTTTTTTGTGCATCAATATACCAAGCAGCCGCCCCCTCCATGTATTGGTAGGTTGTGAGCGGTTGCCTCATCGGTATTCTTGCACCTGTGTTGCCGTCATCTTAACTATGTGGGTCCACTGCATCCTGATAGTGCATTTGCTTGGAGGCCTGGGCAGGTGAGCATCTCTGCCTTCTTTTGCTATTTTTGAATTTTTGGAGGATATCTAAGTCCTCTTTCTGTGCTCTTGCTGGTTAGTTTATTTATATAGCACCAACATATTCCGCAGCACTTTACAGTTCAACAGTTTCAAAACACAAGTCATAAGTAAACAATGTTAAACAATACAATAATTAAAGTAAAATAGGTACTGCACCGTGTAGAGCTTACAATCTACAATGATGTGGAGAATACAAAGTACAGGTGTTAATATGGTATGCACCAAATTTCCCCAGCTTTGCAAATTCCTGACTGTGTTTTGGAACTGCATTAACTTTGCATGTATGCACCAAATTTCCCCAGCTTTGCCAAATTCCTGACTGTGTTTTGTGAACTGCATTAACTTTGCATGCTTTCCCATCGCTTGTGACTTTCTATGAAGTGCATATAATCTCTAGCATTTCACTACTTACCATTTTTCTGTTTGCACAATATATCCTTTTCCCCGTGTCTCTCATGCATACCTGAGTTGCCAGTCCCTTCCCCCATTTTTTATCAGCTTTGCTTAACTGTGAACATGTGGTCTGGGTAATCACGCCACAACCCCCCTCACAGCTGCCTCCTCTCAAGTGCACATATAGTCTCGGCAATGAGTCTGACCAAGACGTGTCTGACCATCCATCTTTCAACTTCCATCTTTCAAATTACAGATTTCTAATTACTATTCTCTGAATTAGACTAGAATTGGACTGGAATTTGACTGTAAGTTGATAGAATATATAACCACTACCATGTTTCCTTTTCTTTTCACTTTCACCCCCATACTACTTACTTTCTTCCTATTCCCTGTAATCCCCCCACCTAGTAAGGAAGTAGTCATTTCCCCCTCCATTCTCCCCAGACATCTCACCTTCTCCTCAGAACTGTTCCTCCACGTACAATCCTTTTTCTCCAGAAACACACGGCCACACCATGTCTTATCCTGTTCCCACCTTCTAACGCTCTGTCTGTTACTCCTCATTGCTGGTGACAAATCCCCAAATCCAGGCCCTCCTCAACACATCCCCACACTCACTTCTATCATCCTGCCACGATCCTCTACACGTCTTCCCAACCATGATAACCTCATACCCATTCACCCAGCCCCCACTCCTCCGGTCCCCCTAACTGGAGCACTATGGAACTCACGCTCTGTCTGCAATAAACTGTCATTTATCCATGACCTCTTCATCACCAATAAACTCTCCTTCCTTGGCATCACCGAAACCTGGCTCACACCCTCTGACTCAGCCTCACCAGCTGCACTCTCATACAGTGGATTCCACCTATCTCACACCCCCCGCCCCAGCAACAAATGTGGTGGAGGAGTTGGTTTGCTCCTATCTGATACCTGCCTCTTTACCCCAATTCCACTACCCCCCTCTGCTACTATTCCCTCATTTGAGGTGCATTCCGTCCACATCTACTCCCCCTCCAACCTCCAGCTGGCTGTCATCTACCGCCCCCCAGAACTTGCCATCTCCACCTTTCTCGATCACTTCACCACCTGGCTGCTCCATTTCCTCTCTGTTGACATCCCCATTATCATCATGGGTGACTTCAACATCCCCATTGACGCTTCCACCCCAGCGGCCTCTAAACTTTTATCGCTCCCTGCCTCCTTTGGCCTCACTCAATGGTCCTCTGCGGCCACTCACAAAGATGGTCACACACTGGACCTTATCTTCACCCGCCTCTGTTCCCTTACTAATCTCACTAACTCACCCCTGTCTGACCACAACCTACTGACGTTCTCTTCTCTCTCCTCTTCTAGTGCACAATCCACACTCCACAAACGCACTCACCCTCGCAGAAATCTCAAACACCTCAATTTACCAATGCTCTCTGAGTCCCTCCTCCCTCTTACAGACATATCTTCACTTCATGACACAGATTCTGCTGCCACCTTTTATAACACTACAATAACAGCAGCACTTGATTCGGCTGACCCCTCACACATAGCAAAACTTGTACAATCAACAGGCAACCCTGGCTGACCAGCCTCACCAAAGAACTGAGACGGGCTTCCAGGGTTGCTGAGCGGAGATGGAAAAAATCCCGCTCTGCCGAGCACCTAACCGCATACAAGCAGTCCCTCACCAGCTTCAAGTCCACACTCACTGCTGCAAAGCAAACTTACTTCTCATCTATCATATCCTCCCTGTCTCACAACCCTAAACAGCTCTTCAACACTTTCAATTCTCTACTCTGTCCCCCAGCACCTCCTCCTTCTCCTCTCATTTCTGCTGAAGACTTTGCCTCTTTCTTTAAGCAGAAGATCTATACGATCAGAGAAAGCTTTGGCCCACAGCTCCCATTGCCCCTCTTAGCTGCTCAACCCTCTTCCACCAAAACCAACTTCTCCACCTTGACAGAAGATCAGATTTCCACCCTCCTATCAAGATCACACCTCACCACTTGCGTGCTTGACCCGCTCCCATCCCACCTCATCCCTAGCCTCGCCACTGTCTTCACCCTACTCTAACACACCTCTTCAACCTCTCACTTACAAATGGTGTCTTCCCCTCATCCTTCAAACATGCCTCGATCACACCCATTCTCAAAAAGACCTCCCTTGACCCATCCTCTGTGTCTAGCTATTGCCTAATATCTCTGCCTCAAAACTACTGGAACAGCATGTCCATCTTGAACTGTCCTCCCACCTCTCCTCCTGCTCCCTCTTTGACCGCTTACAATCAGGCTTCCGACTGCATCACTCAACTGAAGCTGCCCTACCTAAAGTCACCAACGACCTACTAACCGCCAAGAGCAAGCGACACTACTCTGTCCTCCTTCTCCTGGATCTGTCTTCTGCCTTCAACACTGTGGACCATTCCCTCCTGCTACAGATTCTCTCATCTCGTGGCATCACAGACTTGGCCCTATCCTGGATCTCATCATATCTAACAAACTGAACATTCAGTGTCTCCCTCTCCCACACCACCTCCTCACCTCACCCCCTGTCTGTCGGTGTTCCCCAAGGCTCAGTTCTAGGACCCCTACTCTTGTCCATCTACACCCTCGGCCTGGGACAGCTCATAGAATCCCATGGTTTGCAGTATCATCTCTATGCTGACGACACGTAGATCTACCTATCTGGACCTGACCTCACCTCCTTACTGACCAAAATCCCACAATGTCTGTCTGCTATTTCTGCTTTCTTCTCTGCTCGCTTTCTAAAACTGAACATGGACAAAACAGAATTCATCATCTTTCCATCATCTCACTCTACCCCCCACCAGACCTGTCCATCAACGTCAATGGCTGCTCACTTTCCCCAGCCCCGCATGCTCGGTGCTTCGGAGTGATCCCCGACTCTGCCCTCTCTTTCAAGCCACATGTCCAAACCCTTTCCTCCTCCTGCCGTCTCAAACTCAAAAATATTTCCCGGATCCGTGCATTCCTTGACCATGAAACTACAAAAACACTAGTGCATGCCCTCATCATCTCCCGCCTCGACTACTGCAACCTCCTACTCTCTGGCCTTCCCTCTAGCACTCTGGCACCACTCCAATCCATCCTGCACTCTGCTGCCCGACTAATACACCTGTCTCCCCGTTATTCCCCAGCCTCTCCTCTCTGCCAAGCCCTTCATTGGCTTCCTATCGTCCAGAGGCTCCAATTCAAAACCCTAACCATGAACTACAAAGCCATCCACAATCTGTCTCCTCCATACATCTGTGACATGGTCTCCTGGTACATACCCACACGTAACCTTCGATCCTCTCAAGATCTCCTCCTCTACTCCCCTCTTATCTCTTCTTCCCACAACCGCATACAAAGCTTCTCCCGTGCCTCTCCCATACTCTGGAACTCTCTACCCCAACACATCAGACTCGCTCCTACAATGGAAACCTTCAAAAAGAACCTGAAAACCCACCTCTTCCGACAAGCCTACAACCTGCAGTGATCATCAGTCTACTGAACCACCGCACGACCAGCTCTACCCTCTCCTAGTGTATCCTCACCCATCCCTGTAGACTGTGAGCCCTAGCGGGCAGGGTCCTCTCTCCTTCTGTACTTGTGTGTGCCTTGTATTGCTCATGTTTACTGTACTTGTCTATATTTTCCCCTCTTCACATGTAAAGCGCCATGGAATAAATGGCACTATAAAAATGTATAATAATAATAATATACAATGGTGTATTTACAATGATGGTCCAGCCATCTTGAGGGAGTGAGGGATGGATGGAGATAGTGAATGGGCTACACACACACAGACTTACGCATAGAATGACTTTGACTAGTGAACGCGATAGGCCGCTCTGAACAAATGTGTTTTGAGGGAGCGCCTGAAACCATGCAAATTGTGGATAGTCCTAATTTCTTGGGGTAGAGCATTCCAGAGGATTGGCGCAGCACGGGAGAAGTCTTGGAGTCGGAGGTACGGATTAATGCAGAGGTTAGTCGAAAGTCATTTGCAGAGCGCAGCAGTTGGTTAGGCCAATAGATAGAAATGAGGGAGGATATGTAGGGGGGTGCTGCACTGTGGAGACCTTTGTGGGTGAGAACAAGTACTTTGAATTGGATCCTATAATGAATGGGCAGCCAGTGTAAGGACTGACGAAGAGCGGACGCGTCCGAGTACCAATTAGCCAGATGGATGTCATGGGTGCATCGCCACAAAGATCGTCGCGATTGCACATTCTGACTTCTCACAGCTGAGCTTCTGTTTCTTTGTTTTTTGGTAATGTGAGAGTTAATTTTTCCTAGCTCTTTGCTAAGGCTAGGTGCAGCCTCGCCCGGCTGCTTTTGATTATGTTCTAATTAGTTTCCTTTATATTTCTGCCAGTCTGGGTGTTAGAGGCCGGTGAAAGCATTCATGTAGTTCAGCAGTCTGGATCGGTTCTGAGAATATTTAAGCTAAGAGTTCATTAGTTGTTTTTACTCTTATAGCTTATAGTTTATCTCTGAGACCTTAGGTGTTCCTACTGTGTGTGAGTGTTGTATGTAAGACTTTATTTACTTTATTCCTTCTCTTTCTTGTATGTCTTTCTGTTCATTAACCGTTACCTGTTCATTCCCTTTGGTGGTATTCAGGGTCCTTCTTAGGACTAGATTACAGTTGGCAGGGATTGATAGGAGACAGGGTTTACGCTGGTGGCCTGGACCTCTGTACCTTTAACAGTACCTCCAGGTTGAGGGATTAGTTAGGACCCCAGTTCAGGGTCAGCTTAGACCCCGGTCACCCTCTAGCCGGAGACAGCGTATAACGGATTCCGTTTTGACCCACTGGACATTCTATCAGGTAAATCCATGTTATAATATATCTATGCGCATGTTATATAGTATGTTGCCCTTTTGATATAGATTACTGACATCTCATATATATATCTGCTATACAGCGTGACATTGGATGACCGTGGCTGCTGAGTTCTTTCAGAAAAAAAAAGAAAACATACAGCTGCCATAAAACGCAATATGTCATGAAAAAAAAATCTTGCAATCTCTGGGATATGTTGAAGCATTCCAGAGTTTTTACCAAAAGTGATACTTGAGTTTTGCTAAAAAGAGACTTTGGTCATTGAGTTCAAAATTGCCTCCGCTACGAAGTGGTTAACACCACCACACACTTTCTGTAATAATGAATATTTGGCATACAACTAGTTTGTTATTAGTGTGGTATAAAACATTACACTTACCTATATAGCAATATTCTTAGTGTTAGATAGATTTTTTAGTAGAGCCGCTTGCATCAAGATTATGTCAGTAAACTGCCAAGGTTACGATGAAGAAATTATAATGACAACTCTTGAGGAACTACTTGGATACATGACTAGTAGGTTAAAGGACAATGCAGGGATATCATGATGACAGTACATTGATTTAATTCCTGCTTGGGAAGCCACATTCTGAGACAACAGGTCTAAAGTGGTCAAAGTTCATAGTCATAAATGTCAAACTTCAGCAAGCCTTGTACAACTTGTTCAGAAGTGTCAGGTATTCTTGTGAATGTCAAATGTCTCCCTGTGCACCCAATCACAAAGATCTTTAATACATTCAGGGGTCTTCTCTAGATTTCCCCTTCAGTAGTCATTGTACATGTTTCTGTGATCTACATTGCAGTTTATTAGAGTTTCTAATTCACTCGAATATTTCTTCCATTATGCTATTACAAAAATGTCCATTTACACTAAAGAAAAAAATGAAAAGCTCCCACAACATAAATATTTTTATTCAATATTTTGTAGAAAATTATATAAACCATGAGAAGACAGTAAGTGCTCATGTTGTGCAGGTCTTTAATACTGCAATCTCAATGTGTCCATGTTCTTTTTATGTATGCCTCTGATTTTACTGCCTACAACATTGAAGATCCTATCATGTACATGGGTCATTTTAATGTCATTTTTGACACAAAACAATTAACTGATTTAGGAAATGATACAAATTCATGTTGGATTATATGAATATTAGTAACATGGGGTATACAAGCTGTACGCTTGCATTATTGTGAATGGGCATTGTGTGGTGGGCATTTTTGTAGTGTATGGTGGATATAAATCGCATATACAGTAAATGTTGAAAAGGTTAAAGCTCTAACTTTGGGGCCCTAGACTAGAAGGAGAGTGATTGCCTGGTTCCCTGCTTTGATGAAGTCATACATATGCCCAGCTTTGATTTTTGCACATGTTCAATTATTTCTATAATTCCATGAATTAAAATGAAAATAGTTATTTATCATATCCTCCTCTTTGGAACTCCCGATCAAACTTTTCTGGCAGAGTATATGGATATGCGAAAAAATTCTGAGACATGGTGTAGAGCGGAAATGGATAAACTCTATTCACTAACAGGTAAAAATCATAGAGGTAGGCCTTTAAATTTCACAGGGAGGTGTACTACATATTAGCTTATAGTCTGCCAAAGCGCAAATATCGGTGAAGTTGGCCCACCATTGGATGTGTACAATTGGCCATCAGGGGAAAACATTAGTTACTCCCCTATTTCCATTAAAAACACAAAAACGCTGATTGAAGCCAAGCATTCACACATATGGGGGACTAAAGATAGCCCTCGACCAGTCGGTGTATAATCCAGTGCTATCTAAGGTTTTGGGCACATTTACCTCTCGAAAGCACATGCATTCTCAGGCAAGTGTACATGTGGGAGTCAAGAGAGGTAGGTGTCATCCGAACAAGCTTCCTGCCAACCAATGTCTAAAGTTTACCAATTGATTTCCTATTAAACACAAATAAAATGCCTTACCTATAATGAAGAAATAAGATAATTGTTCCTAATCCTGCTAGTATTGTGTGGTGGGGTTTCATACCATATACTTAAAACAGGACTACACACTGTATACAGACATGTTTACTTATTTATATCGATACAGGCACATCTTACTGATTAGTGGTAAAATTCATGTTTTTTCCACTAGGTAAGTAACGTATCATCAGCATCAGCATTATTTTGCCTGGGAGAATAATAACTAAAGCAGCACTCTGCGTAAATTACAAAAATGTCAGCAAAAGCAATAAGCTGAATTGTGTGTACTATAGGCATGGAAAGGAGCACTTATCTGAGCAAATTCATTCATTTACCTAATGCACTTTTACTAATTAGGTAATAGCTACTATGTAAGGAACGGTGAGCTAACCGAAATGAGGGAAAGAGCATCGTAAACAAAGGTTAATTCTCTCCTGAGCAGCATAGAGGGGTAAAGTGCTGTACGTGTTAAATGTACCCCATGTTGTCCTAGGAAGATGTCAGCAACCCTGTTAAAATGCTGTGGCAGATTTTAAACACCAAACATGTGTTATTCCCTTGTTGTTCTCTTTTAATTATTTATGTTTCTAATCTCATTTAAAATTCATTTATAGGTCACCTCTAGATTTGATTTCATGGGCAGAACTACACAGCCATGTAAAGCATTATTTAAGACTCAAAAAACCTTGAAATTGCTCTATTTACATGACCGAACCTAATTCTTCCTGACCTTGGATTAACTACGTGGAAGACGGACACAAATAAAATCATTGCCATAAATCATGATGAGTAAAATGTGAAGAAAAATAAAAAGGCCAGGTACAAAAGAAAAGACATCGCTCTTCTATCATTCCATACGAGAGCCATGTATTACCAATCATACTTTCTACCATCAGATGGCAGCATTGCCAAGGAACTAACAAAGATGTGTACACTGTGACAGCAACATATTATTCTCCCAAGTTTTGCATATGAAGGTTCTCTGACCTTTTATAAATTTGTCACCCCCAGTGAGTGCCATTAGGTGGAAGTAACTTATTCTACTTGCATGCGTTGTCTGTGACTTGGTCGAGTAATTGGAGATTTCTTGCTCTCTTGGTGACTCAACTGAATTATACGTTTTTGCTGTTTGTTTTTACAGTGTGACACAACCTGAATAGTTTAATAGAGAATTTCCCAATCCCACACAGGTTGTATCTATGGACGTTTCTGTGCATAAAAAATTCACAAAGTTGGAAAAAAATAGCATGTCTTCATAAAAAAATACAATGCAAATAAGTAATTGTATCAGATTAATAGAAAAATTATTTTGAAATATTTAATATTTGAAATTATGTGAATATTAACATGAGAGAATTAAGAAAGAATGAAAGAAAGATATTGATATTTTAATTATGAATCTATTTTAAAGCTTATTACTCCTAATCGATGTATTTTGGTCTGCTTTCCGTCAAATATTTCAAGCTGTTTTAAGCATTTTGCTGGGATAATAATGAAGGTTCTGTGCCATATTGATAAGCACAGCTCTGCCACACCTACACTTCAACATATTGTTGGCATGTTACAGATGTATGTGAGAGTATAATAAATGTTTACATTGGTATTGTGCTTTTTTGTCTTTTACTTAACAAAGTGGGGTCAGCTATAGGTTATTGTATTTCATATAAAATTAGAGCACGTATTGGCATAGTCATTACATGCCATCAGCCCCAAATAAATCAAGATTCCGGTCTCCTCCATAAAAAGGCTCTCTATGGAATGACAGATTTGTGGCAATCAGATAGTGTTTGATCTATTTAGGTAAATTTCGGTTCATCTCTTTGTAAGGAAATAAGCCATGAAGATATTTGGGGGAAAGACATGCTATAGTTATTGGATAATATATTACAAATATACAGACCGTATGGACAACTGATTGTTTATTTAGCCTTATAGTGTACACCATAAAGGTTCATGGTTTCACCATTTCATGAATTACTATATAACTGTCAACATTTTTGCAGATTTCTTTATTAATGTTACTGTGATTTTTTGCTACAAGAGAAGGCTGTACTTATTTTCTCCATTCTGCTCTAAAATGTATCTCAGCCAGAAGTGGGCTTACTATATATAATAAAAAGTTGACAAAATAAATTGCTTGATCATCAAGTTAGAAAGGAATTAGTATTAGGCAAGACAAATTTTCTTCATTACATGCATATCAGTGAAATAATAAAGTAATAAGTATAGATACGTACGTGTGTATGTGTAAGTGAGGTAGTGGGTATGTATGCATTATGTATATATATATATATATATATATATATATATAAATGTACATAATTATACATAATGTGTGTATGATGGGTTTATATGTGTAATTTTTGCATGTACATATATTTTTATAGTGTTATATAATGGATATGAAGTAAACGTTGCCATAGTACATAATGCAAAGATTACAGGGTTTGTTACAATATCATTTCAGCAAGCTAGAATTACATAGTCAAATTAACAAAGAAAAAAAAAAGAAAACATACTAGAGAAAATAATGAAATTGTGCTGATTGCCATATGTTATCCTCCTTTCTATGTATTTTGTATCCATTAGTTTCCAAATTCCTGATTGCTATGTTAACTCCACAGCCTGAAGTTTAAGTGTCAAAGCTACCTGGTCCCAGTAAAGTCAATGACAAGCACTCATTGGAGGCATGTGATAAGGATCAGTCCGGTAAATAATAAGGATTTCAGTAAATGGTAAGCAAGCTTGTCAGCATTATGTAAAATATGCCGGTAAAATGAAAGTCACATCTAAATTTAAATAATGAAATGCTACAATTTGATACTTACAGCAGTTACAGCACAATTTTGGCAGACACCCACAAACTATGCAGCAGAATTTTGTAGCAGATGTACCTGTACATTAATGAGATTAATTTCTGTGTGGATTTACAAAATAAAATGACACTTGTAAATAGCGGCCAATTATAATCTCTATGGTTGAGGCTGCTGTCCAAAATCCAGAGATCACTGTGAGTCTACACTGTGTACATAATGCTGGTAAAACTGTACTCATATTTACATTACATAAAGCTCACTATCCAAAAAAGCACCATTAAAATCAGAACTATTAGCTATTTCATGATTTACTTACAATTGCTATCTGTACACTGTTCAGACTCATGACTAGTTGCTGGA
This sequence comes from Oophaga sylvatica, assembly GCA_033576555.1. Taxonomy (NCBI): domain Eukaryota; kingdom Metazoa; phylum Chordata; class Amphibia; order Anura; family Dendrobatidae; genus Oophaga; species Oophaga sylvatica. Next base: position 194,873,017 of record JARQOD010000006.1, on the reverse strand, counting down.
TGTTCCACAACCCATTTCTTATATTTTATATGAATTTTGGGAGATACAAATAAAAACAAGAGCTCTTGCATATTATCAAATTCTAGCTTTGTTTTGTACAGAGCCTTATTAGTGCTGCAGACCACATCCATTAGGTTCTTGTGTACATTCATAGGTTTCCCTCTTCATTTGAAGACATGAAACGCAACTGAAAAAAATTGTTCACATTTCATCAGATTATGAACATATTCTCTCTTTAAAGGGAATCTATCATCACATTTGACCTATCTAAACTATTAATATGGGCATACAGGTTATAAACTGCTCAGGGGAGTGATACCTATGTCCCTCATATCAGATGTCTTGTTGTTGATAAATATTCTTTTATCACTTTATGATATCACTGTAAGATAACTCTGTCTCCACAGCTTGTTTTACTTGAAAGTGGAGTTACCAGTGTGATATGTAATGACCGCTCTCTGCGCTCCTTATCTCACTGGAAAGCTGTGTGTGATTGTAAGGCCGGCGTCACACTTGCGAGTGTGATGCGAGTAAGTCGCACAACTTTCTCGCATCAACACCCGGCACGGCCGCCCGCTCTCGGACCCGAGCGTGCGGCTGCATGTATTTCTAAGCAGCCGCACACTCGGGTCCGAGAGTGGGCGGCCGTGCCGGGTGTTGATGCGAGAAAGTTGTGCGACTTACTCGCATCACACTCGCAAGTGTGACGCCGGCCTAACTGATATATCTGCAGGTTCCTCTCAGCTTCAACTTCTGTATCACAGGCAGACAGTGCTGCAATAAAGCAGAACTTAAGAGCTACACAAAATATATTTATAAGAAGGCAAATTTCATTACTTCTACTCTGTGTTAGTTACTTGTCTCCCACTGGTAACTCCCCCTTCATGTAAAATAATCTCTGGAGGCAGAGTTATCTCAAGGCACCATCCTCCCCATAGCCTGGAAGAGGTCATTTATATAAAGTGATAAAAGATGATTTTTTCAGCAACAAGGCATCTGATATAAGGCATACAGGTATCACTGTTTTCAGCATTCTATAACCTGTATGCCCATATTAATAGTTTAGATAGGTCAAGTGTGGTGGCAGATTCCCTTTAAAGCAGTGTTTCAGCACATACTCTGAAAATTTTATTTTTTCTCAAAGGGTTGTATCACCTCTGTGCATTGCTGAATAGGCTCTGGCACATAAGGGCTCCTTGGGTCCTGTAGCAGCTCTTCGTTTCTTCTCTAGTCTTTTTGTTTTGTCAGCAGCAGTGACATGATGTTGACCCCAAAAACCACCACTACAGCTACTAACTATGCTCAGAGGTTCATGATGTCTACCTCATCTGAGCTTGAACTTAGCTGCAGCCATGATCTATGCTGTTGATGTCATGTTACCATTGCACCCAAAATCTGATTTTATTTTACCTGACAAGAAATGTTTGGCATCTACTTTAAAACCCCATTAAAGAGCAGAATTATTTAGTCTTCACACATCACTATATTATGAGTCAACTTTAAGCAATACTGTAATAATGAACACACATAATAAAATTGGTCCAATACTGTTCCAAATGTCTCCAATTACATAAAGACACACGTTCAAAAAGATGTTTAAGCCAATAAATGAATCCTACTAGAACTACATACTGGATTTTCAAACAAATTTATATGTTGAATTTTCTTTACAGTGTTCCATAAGTAAAAATAGTTTATAAACTGACAGCAGTTGTTTAAAAAAAATTCTACATCTATTTTTTACCTCTATTAAACATTTTAATTGGTTTCGCACTTTTTCTCTTCTTAAACAGATGACTGGAAGTTCCCTCTTTTCTTTACTATTGACACAGGAGAATTACATTTTGTGTCTAGACATCAAAGTTTTGACCCAGCCCCCATAGATATCTACACCATTAGTTGGCACTGTTCTCTATGGGGAGGCAGTCCTCAGCCCATCATTCTTGTGCTGCCCCTTTAAGTACATCACATAGTTGTTTTAAATGCTTTCACAATGGAAATAACTTACAGTTTCAAATATGTATTCCATTAGTTAAGCTTCTTTATGCTAAATATTCTTTAAATCTGAATCCGTGACGGTGAAATCTGAATATACAGCATGCATTATACAGTATGTTAAGAGTAGTGTATAATGATGGATGAATCTTACAGTATTTGAAGAAGTAAAAAGGTGCATGGAATTAGGCTAGGATTCTGCAGTTACTTTTCATGCCAGTTAAATCTCAGCACTTTAATTTCAGTGTTATCCTGTAGCATAAGAAATTGCAAGCAATAGGAATTATTGTGGTTCTCATTGAATCCACTTACCTCCAACCGATATACTGAGGGTGTGTATTAGTCATGAGACTTTTCCTCATTACAGACACAAGTACCCAATGAGCCATAAATAATTCACCCCTGCTCCTCTTATTCCCAGAGCCATAACTTTGTTAATTTTCTCTTAATATGGTCATGTGCGGGCTTGTTTTTTGCAGGATGAGTTTTATTTTTCAACAACACTATATCATTTACCGGAAAACAGTGCAGTGAAATTGCAAAAAAAAGTGTAATTCCACAATTGTTTTTTTTTTTTTTTACCATGTTCACCAAATGCTAAAACTGACCTGCCATTATGATTCTCCAGGTCATTACGAGTTCATAGATACCAAACATGAACTTTTTTTTTTTGTTTAAGTGGTTAAGACAAAATCCTAAGTTAGCTTTAAAAAAATGTCACTTTCCGAGACCCTTAGAGTCTCCATTTTTCAGGATCTAGGTCTGGGTGAGGACTTATTTTTTGCGTACTGAGCTGATGTTTTTATTGACATCAGTTTGGGGAAGATATGATGGTTTGAACCCCTGTTATTGTATTTTATTGCAATGTTGACATGACCAAAAAAATGTAATTCTGGCATTTTGATTTTTGTTTTTGTTATGTTGATTACCGATTGGATTAATTCTTTTCATATCTTGATAGATCAGGCGATTTTAAACATGGTAATATCAAATATGTCTATTTTTTTAATCATTTTAATTTGAATGAGGCAAAAGGGGGTGTTTTGAACGTTTAGATTTTTTTAAGATTTTTAATATTTTTATGTGTAACAAAAATTCTCATCTGCTATGAGCGCCGACAACAGGGTTTGAATGAGATAAATGCTGCTGTCAGAGATCGACGGGCATTTAACTAGCTAGGAACCGTGTGTGGATCGCGATTCCTCTCACAACTGTTAGGTGCACATGACATATCATGTGTCAGAAAAGGTGTGAGCTCGTCACCAGAGCCTGCACCAAAGAGGGGAAGGTGACCTATGACAGACTTAACATGTCATAAGTCTTTAAGGGGTTAAGGTGGTTATTTTACATCACAAATGGTACTAGCTATTAGTAATGCTAGAACATTAGGTTACTGTTTTCTTTAAAACAATACAATTTTAGACAATTAGTCTATTTTAGTTTTGAAATCAGCAAGATCTACACTTTTCATATATTTGCTCTTCTTTTTTCTTAAAAGGGTGTTCTGAGGAAAAAAATGGTTTATCAACTGACTGCAATTGTTAAAAAAACATCTTTGTAAAATACTTCTTTCAAAAATTTTAATTAATCTTGTACTTTTTCTCCACTTAAGCAGATGTGTCCAGACATTAAATAGTTTGTGACCCAGCCCTTATAGATATCTCCATCCGTACCTTGCGCTATTCACTATGGCGAGGGCTCACCACTTTATTCTTGCTGTACCCTGCTAGTTGTCTCACATATTCAATCTAAATATATAACTGATTTTTACAAAAATATTGTGGGGAGGACTTTTCCCTGACAATGAAAAGTTTTGACTCGATAGTGATTATAAATGGGGACTGGATTATATGATCTGTTTCCTCCAGTGTTGACGATGCAAGTAGAGAGCTTCCATGACAAAAAGTACATATTACATAATATTATAATTCATGCATTATATTTTTGCATATAAATTGCAAAAAAAATGTAACAATTCTCAGTTGATAATTTTTATTCCTCAGATCAACACTTTAAAAAAAAGAGGAGCAGGTCTTCCTGATAACAACACTAACATAGACTAGTATTCAAAAAAAGAACCAATGGAAGTGTATAACCTTAAATACAAAACTTTATTATACTAACATATTTATAAAAACAACAATATAAAAGAAGGAGATATAGAAGCAAAGCCACTCACATGAAGTAAATATGCGCAAAAATATGGTACAATACAGATCCAATGTTAATACATGTGTAAGAAGCCAAACAGCTACAGAATGGTAAAGGCACTAATATATAACAATAATCCAAGAGGGTTAACACCATTCATTAATATACTGAATCCTATGCTACCATGTCAAAAATAAGTCAGAAGGGAAAAAGCTAATAAAAAGCAGAGTGTATGCTCCCTCTGACATATAATTTATACCGTGTACCGAAAAGAGTATGCTAAATGCACACTAGCACAAAAATATATATGCAAGCCTTGTAAGGCAGCAGATTACCACTAATGCATCTAAAACATATCAAAATGAACACATGTTTAGCAGCAGTGTGCATGTAAAATATGTGCCAATAAGTTCAAATACATGGGGTAAATCCCTGCATCCAAAACCTAATCATGCATATACTAGGGTGCAAAACACTCTCCCAAGTAATCTAAGAAGCCTCACAAATGTGACGCTACAAAGGTTTCACTGGATACAGGGTAAGTTACCCATTATCAAAAAGACATGGTAATAAGATAAATAAATGAATCTATGGTAAGAAGCGCATACAACCTTATGTGGTGTGCAGAAGAAATACCCGACGCGCGTTTCGCGTTAGCTTCGTCCAAGGGGTACTTTCTGGTGTTCAGTGTGAGCATATATATACCTAAATTCCCCTAAATTATAATTACCTCCAGGTGATAACACCATGTGAGTTGTAAAGCCACAGTTCCCGGCGTGTGACGCCGCTGACGAACGCTTCCGCTCCCCGCTCCGCCACTCCCCTATCCGGCACGTCAGGACGGGGAGAAGGCTGACAGGCAGCGAGCGTAACACGTTCCCCAGGCAACCCACAACTTCGTAGCACACGTCACCGGTGGCTGCACCGCCCACTCTGGTCTGACGTGTCAAGACCAGGGGGCCGTGCCAGCCAACTACAGCGTTCGTGTTTCCACAGAGTTGACCGGGAAATGGGGCATGTGTATAGCCATATAAAATTTATACAATTTAAAATAGTGAATAATTAAGATGATAATGTGAATAAGAATTCATTAAGTGTACAGATATATTTAAGGAACAACCAATAATATATAAGACATAATACATTTTTTATATAATAGTTATCAAGTGATCCATATAAAGAGAAAAAATGAAAAAATGAATAATAAAAAATAAAATAAATAGTGCAGTGATAGTACCCAATAAAGAGAGGTAAAAGGAAACATATGGGGAATGTATAAACTGAACAAAGTAAGAATAAGATGAATATGGATATACAACAAAACACATAAAAAAAATAAAAAAAAATTATTATAAACTCCTAGCTACCACTGGAAAAACATATAAATATATATATATATATATATATATATATATATATTTAAATATGTGTATTATATATATATATACACATATATAGATAGAAGTTAACAATGGTATATTGAGATTTCTTCTTATCCAATGTAAAGTCAAACATAGGTACACTCCCAATATCCTGAGGGTTATCCTTATTCTCAGGGCCTCCCAAAGTTAAGGATTTCTTCAATGTCATCCCAAAAATTGTACACGATGTCGAGTTCCTTCCGATAGATTGTAATTTAGAAATCCACACGATATATTCATATCAGTAAGTAAGCTAGGAAAAATAAGTGAATAATTAATAAAAAAAAAAAAAAAAAACACAAAAGAACACCAAACTAAAAAATAAAATAAATAATTATAGGAAGGGGGCAAAACTCAAGACCTCATTAAGTCCTTTCGGTTGTAAAGAACCCATCTTATGTATCCATTTTGCTTCCAACTGGGCTAACTTCTTCCTCCAATCATCACCCCGTGGGTTAATGAAAACTTTGTCTATGCCCATAACTTTCAATAAAGAAGGATTACAATCATGGTGCAATTTAAAATGTCTTGGTATGGGTTTTAGGCATGCAACATCTTCCTCTTCACTCGCTTTTTTGATGTCTCTATAGTGTTCCCTAACTCTGATTTTCAAGGGTCTAGAGGTCATACCAATGTACTTTTTGTTACATGGACACGTTGCGCAGTACACTACTCCCACTGAATTACATGTTATGTGTTGAGTGACATCAAAGGTCTTTCCATCACTGGATACGAATGTGTTATTACGTACCATATTAGGGCACGAAATGCAAACATTGCATGCTATATCTCCATTAAAAACCGTATCCATGCATGTGAGCCAATTGTGATCCCTGGCTCTTATATCCATATGGTCACAAAGCTAACTGTAACAAAGTACAGAAATTATAAGTCAAATATATCCTATGATGGGCGACCTATATCAAAGCACTTCCTACCAAAGTAGTATTCCGGGATATACTGAATGATAATGGCATGAACATTAGGCTGACAAGCAAATTCAGTCAAACAGAACTAGATTTTTTGGACATATTGATCACAAAAGGTGAGGATGGTTTTTTGCAGACAAATGTACATCGCAAAGAAACTGCATGTAATGTATGTGGTACAGTTCATATAGCGTCTTGTGCTTGGGTGCGATGAAAATACTTGAGACACAGGTTGATAAAGAAAGTCTTGTATTGCTTCATACAAATTGGCAAAAATAAACACACAGGTTGCAAACACAGAAGCAGGAGACACAGCAGGCCAGAGTAATCTAAGCTCAGCAATAACTCTCCACAACAGATTCAGATCTTCTTCTCTGTTACCGCAAGTCCATGCAAACGTGAGGCTCTCAAGAGCAGAGTTCAGAGTCCACAAGTGCTTCAGAGTTCCTCAGAAGGAATGGCTGGAATACAAGGTCCAAGGCTTCAGGAGTCAGAACACAGGTTCACTGCAGGCTAGACTCTGAAGCACTGATTACTCAGCTGTGGCTGTTTAAGAAGCAAACGGAGAGAATCAGGGCGGGAACATGCAAGCTGGAAAACTCCATTTTGACTGAGGGCAAGATAGCTGCAGCAAAACAGAAAGCAAAATGGCAGACGAACAAACTGAGTTTCAGAAACAGATACACAGAACCTTACATTACTCCCCCCTTAGGGACAACCTCCGGATGACCTCAGACCAGGCTTGTGTGGGTACCTCTGATGAAACTGACGGAGCAAGCGAGGAGCATTAACGTTATTGACTGGCTCCCATGAGTTGTCCTCCACTGGGTAGCCCTGCCATTTAATCAGATATTGTAACTGATTTCTATACAACCTGGAATCTAAAATCCTTTCCACCACAAATTCTTCCTGACCATCGACTAGCACTGGGTCAGGGCAAGGAGAAGAACGTCCAGGAAACGTATTGGGTGTCGCAGCCTTTAGTAGGGATACATGAAAGACAGGGTGGATTCTCATAGTTCTGGGCAATTGAAGACGACAAGCAACGGCACTTATAATCTTACTGATTTTATAGGGTCCAATGTACTTATGTCCCAACTTAGACGATGGAATCCTTAACTTAAGATTTCTGGTTGACAGCCAGACCAGGTCTCCTACCTTAAAAGCTGGTGCAGGTTTACGAAATTTATCTGCTGCCTTCTTGTACCTTTCCTGAGCCGATTCCAGATTCTCCTTTAGAAGATCCATATTCTTCTGTAAAGTCGTGACTCTTTCAGCCACTGCTGGCAAAGGCGTCTCTATGGGAAATCGTGGTAGAATGTTAGGATGATAACCTAGATTAGAGTAAAAAGGAGACTGTTTAGTGGAGGCACTCTGAGAGTTGTTGTAAGAGAACTCAGCCAATGGAAGTAGATCCACCCAATCATCCTGTAGGTGGCAGATAAAGCAGCGGAGATACTGCTCCAGGGTTTGATTGGTTCGTTCGGTTTGTCCATTAGTCTGGGGATGAAAAGCAGAAGAAAGGTTTACTTTAATGTCCAATGCTGCACAGAAATTTTGCCAAAACCTAGAAGTGAATTGCACCCCTCGATCCGAAATAACCTCATCCGGTACTCCATGTAAACGAAACACATCTTTAATCATCAAATCTGATGTCTGTTTTGCAGTGGGTAAGCCGACACAAGGGATAAAATGAGCTGCCTTTGTTAAACGGTCAACCACCACTAGAATAGTGTTCTTCCCTTGAGAGGTTGGTAATTCCACAATGAAGTCCATAGAAATGGATCCCCACGGGCGGGACGGGGTGGGAAGAGGCTGTAACAGACCAGTTGGTGAAGAGCGAGGTGTTTTGCATCTTGCACAAACCTCACACGAAGTGACATAGTCCAAAACATCCTTCCTACAAGTGGGCCACCAAAAGAAACGAGAAAGAAATTCCTGTGTCTTTAGAATTCCTCTATGCCCGGCTATTTTGGAATCGTGAATGAGTTGCAATACTCTCAATCTGACTGTTTCAGGTATATACAGACGTTGTCCCAGAATCCACACACCATTCTTAAAGACAAGACTTACGTCCCTTGGGGGTTGAGCCAAAAAAGAATCCGCATGGTATGCTTCCTTGATGTCTTTAATTAGGTCTTGATGATGAATCACTCCTAGGAATCTAGAGTCAGGAAGAATAGTCTTAGGAGGAGTAATTGGACGTGTCTCTGCTGAGTAAATCCTAGAGAGTGCATCAGCCTTTCCATTGCGCGATCCTGGTCTATAAGAAATAATAAAATTAAATTGGTTTAAGAAAAGATTCCAGTGAGCCTGGCGAGGAGTCAGGCACTTAGCCGACCTGATAAACTCAAGATTACGATGGTCTGTCAGAACGACTATTTGCTGTGCAGCTCCTTGAAGAAGGTGTCTCCATTCTTTGAAGGCGGCAATAATGGCCAACAACTCTCTATTGCCCACATCGTAGTTCTTCTCAGCCGAAGACAACTGCTGGGAAAAGAAGGCACAGGGATGCAAGACATTCTTCTCACCTGTTCTCTGAGAGAGTATAGCTCCCACGGCACAGTCTGAAGCATCCACCTCTATTATGAAGGCAAGCTCTGGGTTGGGATGTACTAGGATAGGTGCAGTGGTAAATTTATCTTTTAGACGGGAAAATGCTTCCTGGGCTTGGGGAGTCCAGGAGAACTTAGACTCTTTCCGGGTAAGTTGGGTGATAGGTGACACTACCTCAGAGAAATTTCTAATGAAACGTCTATAGAAGTTTGCAAACCCGATGAAGCGCTGTACCTCCTTCACATTTCTAGGACTTGGCCAATCATTGATGGCTTGGGTTTTACTTCCATCCATACTAATTCCTTGTGTAGACAGTACATACCCCAGAAATTGAATTTCGGTCTTATGGAATTCACACTTTTCAAGCTTGATGTAAAGATGATTTTGTCTTAGACGTTCCAAGACCATTCTCACATGTCCATGATGTTCCTCTGTGGAGTTAGAAAAAATTAAAATATCATCCAAATAAATTACCACGAATGTATCTAGGAGATCCCTGAAGATGTCATTCACCAAGTGTTGGAAAGTGGCTGGGGCGGTACTCAGACCAAAAGGCATAACCAGATATTCAAAGTGTCCATAGCGTGACCTGAATGCAGTCTTCCATTCATCCCCAGGTCTAATACGGACTAAGTTATAGGCCCCACGAAGATCTAGTTTAGAAAAAATTTTGGCATGTCGCACTCTCTCCAATAACTCAGGGATTAAAGGCAATGGATAACGGTTTCTAATAGTAACCTTATTGAGTTCCCTATAGTCTACGCATGGTCTCAGGGATCCATCTTTCTTCTTTACAAAGAATATGGGTGCCCCTGCAGGAGATGAAGAGGGGCGAATGAAGCCCTTGGCTAGATTTTCGTCTATGTACTCTTTTAAAGCCTTCAGCTCGGGCCCCGCCAGGGGTAGATCTTACCAAAAGGTATCTCTGCTCCAGGCAATAATTCAATTGGACAATCATATGGACGGTGAGGAGGAAGCTGGTCAGCGTTCTTCTTGTCACATAAATCCACATAGTCCTGGTATACAGCTGGTAGTTCAGGGACTGACATGGTTCCTTTAGGAACAGAGCAAGCTGAAATTTTTGGACTCATCTGTTTCTCTGGAAAGTGTAATTCCTTGGTCTCCCAGTTAATGGTAGGATTCTGAGCCTGCAGCCATGGTAGCCCTAGAATAATGGGAAAGTGAGGAGAAGAGATAAGCATAAAGGACAGTTTCTCTTGATGATCTTTACCCATAAGAACCTTTAAAGGCTCTGTTTCCTGATCCACTGGTCCAGAGGTCAGCAGGGAACCATCCACAGTTTCCATCTGTACTGGAGCAGCCTTCTTCACTGAACGTATTCCCTGTTTTAGAGCAAAGGAGACATCCATAAAATTTCCACTTGCACCTGAGTCGATCATAGCAGAGCTAGACACCCAGGCTGAGTCAACCCAGAGTTTGATGGAAAGAAAACAGTGAGAATTGTTTTTCTTACAACTCAGCTGGGACACCGCTGAGGAAACTTGAAAGATGGCAGCATTTACACAGTCAACGTCCTCAGAGGTAACGGAGTTTAAGTCCGAGAAATCAAGATCTGTTGCTGCAGCTCTCTCTGGAGCCTGAGGCTCGGACCTGACAGATCCCCTCTCGCAACACTCACAATGAATGAGTGCTGCAGTAGTCTTGCGAGAACGGCTGGGACAGTTAATAATAAAGTGCCCTGACTTACCACAATAAAAACATAGATTCTCCTTAAAACGATGTTCCTTGCGTGCATCACTAACCCGTCGTAGTAAAGAGTCTACCTGCATGGGTTCAGGTTCAGGTTCCCGTGTAATCCTATTCAAAGGTTCCTTAGCTGGAGAGGAAGGTAGGAAAAGGTTAGTACGATTGCTTTCGAACCATCTCTCTTGCCTGCGTTCAGTTAAACGAGTATCAATACGGATGCAGTAGTTAATAAAGTCACCTAACGCAGTGGGAGGGTCGGCACGAGCAAGTTCATCCTTAATTAGTGGGGATAACCCCTTTCGAAAAATAGATTTTTTGGCGGAATTGTCCCAGGTGGTATCAAGGGCCCATCTCCTGAAATCCAAGGCATATTCAGCTACCGAGTGCTTACCTTGGCGCAAAGCTAACATGGCTGCTTCAGCTGTTGCACCTCGATTGGGGTCATCAAACACCTGCCCCATGGCTGAAATAAAATCATCAAGGTGATTCAAACAATCATCCTCAGTCTCAATCAGAGGGTTTGCCCATATCAAAGCCTTGTTGGTAAGCAACATAATTATAGTAAGCACCTTAGATCGTTCAGTAGGAAATTGTGAAGCATGTGCAGAAAAAAAAAGATTGCATTGATTAACAAATCCCCTGAATTTTTCACGTTCACCACCAAAACGAAAAGGGGGCAACTTGGGAATCCCAGAACTCGGGGCCACGGCAGGAGCCTGGACTCGCCCCTCCAGAACCTCAATCCTGGCTCGCAAATCCTGGGGAGTCTGTCCAACCACTTGCAAATTGTGATTATTTAGGTCCTGAAGATTTGTAAAACGGGTCTTTATATTCTGCAAATCTGCAAGGATATTATCAGTCACTCCGCAAAGTTCCTTTATACGGGCCTCCATTTTCCAGATCTTTTAAGACAGGATACTGGAAGAAGAGGAGAGAAAAAAAAACAATAGTGTTCACCTGTGGCAACACTGAAGAAAGAAAAAACTTTAAGGGAACTGCTCACCTGGAATGGTTGTGAGAAGTCACAACCACTATCATCACAGAAAGCTTTCAACCAGACATCTGATATCCAGAGTTTCAGCAGACAAAAAGAGAAAAGAAAAAAAAAACAAAACAATAGTGTTTACCTGTGATAACACTGCAGAAAAAAAAACTTAAGGGAATTGCTCACCTGGAATGGTTGTGAGAAGTCACAACCACTGTCATCACAGAAAGTACAACCGGACATCCGATATCCACAGTACAGCAGACAAGCCTTTCCAGACCCAGCAGACACTAACGTTTGGCTTCAGAATCTTGTAATGTATGTGGTACAGTTCATATAGCGTCTTGTGCTTGGGTGCGATGAAAATACTTGAGACACAGGTTGATAAAGAAAGTCTTGTATTGCTTCATACAAATTGGCAAAAATAAACACACAGGTTGCAAACACAGAAGCAGGAGACACAGCAGGCCAGAGTAATCTAAGCTCAGCAATAACTCTCCACAACAGATTCAGATCTTCTTCTCTGTTACCGCAAGTCCATGCAAACGTGAGGCTCTCAAGAGCAGAGTTCAGAGTCCACAAGTGCTTCAGAGTTCCTCAGAAGGAATGGCTGGAATACAAGGTCCAAGGCTTCAGGAGTCAGAACACAGGTTCACTGCAGGCTAGACTCTGAAGCACTGATTACTCAGCTGTGGCTGTTTAAGAAGCAAACGGAGAGAATCAGGGCGGGAACATGCAAGCTGGAAAACTCCATTTTGACTGAGGGCAAGATAGCTGCAGCAAAACAGAAAGCAAAATGGCAGACGAACAAACTGAGTTTCAGAAACAGATACACAGAACCTTACACTGCAGTTAATTCGATATTACAAGCTACCTCCTCACATCCTAAATCTCTTATATGCAGTATCCCTACAGGTCAATTCTTGAGGGCTAAGAGGATTTGTTCCAATGAGAAGGCATTTCAAGATCAAGCCATAGATTTATCACAGAGATTTCTTTCCAGAGGTTACTCTAAACGAAGCATTAAAAGAGGCTTCAAAACAGCGAGTAAAATCTCAAGGGCAGAATTATTGATTCCTAAAGAAAAGGTCACAGATATACAAAAAGTGAGGTATATATCCACCTACAATGACAAATGGTGGGAGGTCAAGAAAGCTCTTCACAAGTTTTGGCCTTTACTAACCATGGACAATTCTTTGAAAAGATGTATTCAGAAACAACCCTCAATCACATACAGAAGGTCTAATAACCTTCGGGATATATTGGTACACAGTTACCACAGTGGGACCAACCCAGAGAAAGCATTTGGCTCTAGAGGCCCAAAGTGGGGCTTTTTTCCCTGTAATGATTGCATTTCGTGCCCTAATATGGTACGTAATAACACATTCGTATCCAGTGATGGAAAGACCTTTGATGTCACTCAACACATAACATGTAATTCAGTGGGAGTAGTGTACTGCGCAACGTGTCCATGTAACAAAAAGTACATTGGTATGACCTCTAGACCCTTGAAAATCAGAGTTAGGGAACACTATAGAGACATCAAAAAAGCGAGTGAAGAGGAAGATGTTGCATGCCTAAAACCCATACCAAGACATTTTAAATTGCACCATGATTGTAATCCTTCTTTATTGAAAGTTATGGGCATAGACAAAGTTTTCATTAACCAACGGGGTGGTGATTGGAGAAAAAAGTTAGCCCAGTTGGAAGCAAAATGGATACATAAGATGGGTTCTTTACAACCGAAAGGATTAATGAGGTCTTGAGTTTTGCCCCCTTCCTATAATTATTTATTTTATTTTTTAGTTTGGTGTTCTTTTGTGTTTTTTTTTTTTTTTTTTATTAATTATTCACTTATTTTTCCTAGCTTACTTACTGATATGAATATATCGTGTGGATTTCTAAATTACAATCTATCGGAAGGAACTCGACATCGTGTACAATTTTTGGGATGACATTGAAGAAATCCTTAACTTTGGGAGGCCCTGAGAATAAGGATAACCCTCAGGATATTGGGAGTGTACCTATGTTTGACTTTACATTGGATAAGAAGAAATCTCAATATACCATTGTTAACTTCTATCTATATATGTGTATATATATATAATACACATATTTAAATATATATATATATATATATATAATTATATGTTTTTCCAGTGGTAGCTAGGAGTTTATAATAATTTTTTTTTTTTTTTTTAATGTGTTTTGTTGTATATCCATATTCATCTTATTCTTACTTTGTTCAGTTTATACATTCCCATATGTTTCCTTTTACCTCTCTTTATTGGGTACTATCACTGCACTATTTATTTTATTTTTTATTATTCATTTTTTCATTTTTTCTCTTTATATGGATCACTTTATAACTATTATATAAAAAATGTATTATGTCTTATATATTATTGGTTGTTCCTTAAATATATCTGTACACTTAATGAATTCTTATTCACATTATCATCTTAATTATTCACTATTTTAAATTGTATAAATTTTATATGGCTATACACATGCCCCATTTCCCGGTCAACTCTGTGGAAACACGAACGCTGTAGTTGGCTGGCACGGCCCCCTGGTCTTGACACGTCAGACCAGAGTGGGCGGTGCAGCCACCGGTGACGTGTGCTACGAAGTTGTGGGTTGCCTGGGGAACGTGTTACGCTCGCTGCCTGTCAGCCTTCTCCCCGTCCTGACGTGCCGGATAGGGGAGTGGCGGAGCGGGGAGCGGAAGCGTTCGTCAGCGGCGTCACACGCCGGGAACTGTGGCTTTACAACTCACATGGTGTTATCACCTGGAGGTAATTATAATTTAGGGGGAATTTAGGTATATATTGCTCACACTGAACACCAGAAAGTACCCCTTGGACGAAGCTAACGCAAAACGCGCGTCGGGTATTTCTTCTGCACACCACATAAGGTTGTATGCGCTTCTTACCATAGATTCATTTATTTATCTTATTACCATGTCTTTTTGATAATGTGTAACTTACCCTGTATCCAGTGAAACCTTTGTAGCGTCACATTTGTGAGGCTTCTTAGATTACTTGGGAGAGTGTTTTGCACCCCAGTATATGCATGATTAGGTTTTGGATGCAGGGATTTACCCCATGTATTTGAACTTATTGGCACATATTTTACATGCACACTGCTGCTAAACATGTGTTCATTTTGATATGTTTTAGATGCATTAGTGGTAATCTGCTGCCTTACAAGGCTTGCATATATATTTTTGTGCTAGTGTGCATTTAGCATACTCTTTTCGGTACACGGTATAAATTATATGTCAGAGGGAGCATACACTCTGCTTTTTATTAGCTTTTTCCCTTCTGACTTATTTTTGACATGGTAGCATAGGATTCAGTATATTAATGAATGGTGTTAACCCTCTTGGATTATTGTTATATATTAGTGCCTTTACCATTCTGTAGCTGTTTGGCTTCTTACACATGTATTAACATTGGATCTGTATTGTACCATATTTTTGCGCATATTTACTTCATGTGAGTGGCTTTGCTTCTATATCTCCTTCTTTTATATTGTTGTTTTTATAAATAAGTTAGTATAATAAAGTTTTATATTTAAGGTTATACACTTCCATTGGTTCTTTTTTTGAATACTACTTTGGTAGGAAGTGCTTTGATATAGGTCGCCCATCATAGGATATATTTGACTAACATAGACTAATTGTCTAAAATTGTCTGTTTTTAAAGAAAACAATAAACTCCTGTTTTTTGCATTTTTTTTGTATAAGCAACCTGTAATTACAGAGCACTTAACCTTTCTTTGGGTTGAACTTTGAAGTATTTTATTTTGTTGAGCGCTCAAAAGACATATTGCAAGGAAATGCTAGCATGGGCACACCTTTAATTGTTTACTTTTCAGGTAAATAATGTCTTACCTATTATTCAAAATTTTTTCCACTAGAAATTAACAGAAAAATAAACTACCTCACGGTGCTATTTGTAATGAAAAATATTAGAATCTTATTTTTTGCAAACTCCTTGAATACTGTTTTGTGTACAATGAGGTAAAGTCCATTTACTAATAAATGTCTTCAGTACAATGATTGGGGTAGAGGTGAGAAAATAAATTAGAGTGGAATTAAGTTTTACTTGAATTTAAAAAAAAATCCACAGTCACCAAAGTGCAGATGTTTTATTATTTGCTTCCTTGCAGATTCAGCAAGATAGAAGCCACAAGCTGCCATGATTTCTGAACTGTAAAGGGCCCACAAAAGGTTAAAAAGAAAAATTATCCTTGGAGCCACCTCACTGCTCACCTCTAGGGCCCCTCCGCTCATCACTGTCATCCATCTGACCTCAATGCATATCCTGATCACCGCCGCTCAAATTTAAACCCCGATCCTTCATATGAGTGTACAAGGTCATGGTGCATGTCTTGACATCCTGACCTTTTGCGCAGTTGTGCAGAACCATCCCGAACCTCATCAGAGCCAGAAGTCCTGAAAGGCTTGGTGATTTCAGCGCAAACGGAAATCAGAAGAAGTAGGAAGGACTAGACGGATGATGGTGAGGAGCAGAAGGGTTGGAAAGGTGAATGGGAAGGTCAGGGTCGGCTTCAGCACCTGGTGCACCTGGGCAAGTGCCGAGTCCCTGAGAAGTGGGGGGCCCACACGCTGTCGGAGACACCGGCGTACTATGAGGGGCCCTGTGCCAGTGCTAGCTCCCTTGAGTGGGCCCCCCGCTTGCTCAGGGCTCCAGCATTTGCGATACTTATCTCTCCCTGCTCCACCGCTGTGACGTCTTCCGCATTTCCTGACAGTGACATTCAGGTCAGAGGACGCGATGACATCACGTCTGTGCGCCCTCTGCCTGAACAGTCACAGTGCAGAGAGCTGGAAGATGGCGACACTGAGGAGTCCAGAGTACAGCAGCGCCCAGTGAGGAGAGGTGAGTATTTCATTTTCTGTAATGTTTGGAGCAATATATGGGGAGTATTATACACTGGAGAATTATATATGGGGCCCATCATACACTTGAGCATCATATACGGGGCCCATTAAACACTGGAGCATCATATATGGGGCACATTATACACTTGAACATCATATATGGGGCCCATTATACACTGGAGCATCATATATGGGGCCCATTATATACTGGAGCATTATATTGGGCCCATTATATATGGAGCATTATATAGGCCCATCATACACTGGAGCAGTATCCATGGGGCCCATGATATACTGGAGCATCATATGGGGCCCATTATATATGGCGCATCATATGGGGCCCATTATATATGGAGCATCACATGGAGCTCATTATATATGGAGAATTATATATGGGGCCCATTATATATTGAGCATTATATGGGGCTCATCCTACACTGGAGCATCATATATGGGGCCCATCATATACTAGAGCATCATATGGGGTTCATTATATATCGGGCATCATATGGGGCCCATCATATCATCGAGCATCATATAGGGAACATTATATATGGAGAATCATATGGAGCACATATGGGGCCTATTCTGTATGGAGCATTATATGGAGCCCATTCTGTATGGAGCAATATATAGAGCCCATCATATACTCTATGGAGCATTATGTGTGACTCATTATACTGTATGGAGCAATATGTGGGGAACATTATACTCTATGGGGCCCGTCCTATACTGTATGGAGCATTATATGGGGACTATCATATACTGAAGCATTATGTGGTGCTCATCATATACTGTATGGAACATTATATGGGACCAATTATGTATGGAGCAATATATGGGGCTCATTATTCTGTATGGAGCAATATATGTGGCTCATTATACTGTTTGAAGCATTATATTGGGCCCATTATTTTGTATGGAGCATCATATATGGGACTCATTATTCTGTATAGAGCAATATATGAGGCTCATTATTCTGTATGGCACACTATGTGGTGCCCATAATACTGTATGGAGCAATATATGGGGTTCATTATTCTGTATGGAGCACTATGTGGTGCCCATAATACTGTATGGAGGACTATACTATCTGGTTTCTGAGCATTGTAGAATTTACAATAGATATCACTGTGTAATGTAAGAAGTGAAATATTTGGCATTGTACTATACCTATATTACTCTGCCATATCTGAGCATCATGAATTGTGGTATGTGTTAAAGGGGCCCACTGACACTCTTTGGCCACGAAAACCTGGAGCCAGCCCTGGGGAAGGTGAATATAAGTATTATTTATACATTCTACATCTTACATTTATTATAATCTGGGGTATGAAGAGATACCAGACAACAATAAGGGACTTTAAATTTGTAGAAAATAACGAATCTGTAAATAGAATTTGGTGGTGAAATCTGTGAACAGGCAAATTCGAATTTTGCTTAATCCACTTATCTCAAGTTGGAGGGAAAAAGTCTCATGAGAAGCCACAATAATTCCCACTACTTGCAACTTTTACTGCTATAGGACAACATGGAAATCGTAGTGCGGAGATTTAACTGGTTTGAAAAATCACTGTGGATTCTTAGCCTAATTGTGTTCTCATTTTACTATTTCACATACTGTAAGATTCATCTACCATTATACGCTACTCACAACATACTTTATAATGCATGCTGTATATTCAGATTTCACTGTCACGGATTCAGATTTAAAGAATATTTAGCATAAAGAAGCTTAACTAATGGAATACATAATTGAAAAGATAACATTTATTTCCATTGTGAAAGCACTAAGTTGCAAAAATACATTTTTGTTCTAGTTTGTCAAGATGATAATTATAATAAAAATGCCTTTGTACATGTACAATTTAATGACTATTTCCAGCTCACAAGAATACGCAACACTGCTAAGAATTCAGTTTATACAAATATTAATATAAAGTCTTTACTGCAAATGTCCTTTGAATATCATAAAAAATTGAGCATAATTTGATGTCTAAATTTATAGAAATGCTGTATTTTCTCTACTTATTTGAAAGCTTTTTGCAATAATTTTGAAATGAATCTAATGTGTTTATGCTAATTTTCCATTAAAGCATCATTTTTTATTTTAACCCTTCTTAAGACTCAGGAACTCAGCCCGCTCCATAAATGGCGGTTGCCATCTGCCTTGTAGTCATTTATTTGCCATCTCTGACATTAAAATAGTTACCCTTGTGATCGCAGGTTCGTTAATCTATAGATATGATCATGAGGTGCTGATGTGTTATCACCACAGCCCAGATTCTCCCAAATTCTTTGACGCTAAAAAAATATAAATGTTTGAATCACCCATCTTTCACCTATCCAAAAATAATGAAAGTAAAAAAGTAAAAATATAATCAATTTTGGTATAGCTGCGTCCATTAGATTAATTTACCCATATAATAGGTTCCATAAATAGAAAAAACCCTGACACAACCCTGAAAATTGTGAAAAAGAATATATGGCAGAACTGCATTTCACCTCACTTTTTTCCTAATTTTTCAGTACATTTTTAGAAAAATAAGTAATGAAACTCAAAACTTCATGCTGCCAAAAAAAACAAGCCCTAACTGGAAATGACTAGAAAAAAATGAAAAATGTATTGCTCTTTGGGCTCTTGGAAGGGGAGGAAAAAACATAAGTGCAAAAAACAAAATTATGACTGATATTGAAGGGCTTAAAAATTATAACGTTTTGGTGCTAATTTTTACTTAGTATCTAGGTTTCTAATGATAGTAAAAGAATATCTGACAAAATGTCACGTCTTTCAATGATTTTGGAACTTTTTTTATAAGTGGAATTCACTTCAAACTAATCTGCATCACACATGAACAGATTGCTTCCTAATTACTTGCTGTGTATATACCTTTAGAAAACCTAATTAAATTTTTTCCCACTTGTATGTATTTGCTACACAAAATATAAAATGCATTTGAAAAATCAGCAACTTATAAGGCACTATGGATTTCACAATGCCCTAAATAATATGGACTTTTTCACTATTGTATATAGGATTATATAAAAATGTATGCACATACATAGTACTTGATTTTCTAACACCTTTTTTTCAGCAAAAATTACAAAAATATGGAAAGATTCTTAAGTAAGAAAAAATGTAAAATTTAAATTTGCAAGTCAGCTACAAATAAATTATTCTAGGTTTATTAAACTAGTACCTGAAAGTTGATTATATTTCTGTACCTTTCTGGAACTGAGCAGCTGGTAAAAATTAAAAAATCTAAACTCTGCTGTTGCCACTAGCTTTAACCCTAAAATATTAAATATGTTCTAGCAAATGTATATTAGCATAAATGTACTGAAAAATAACTAAAAGATGGAGCTACAATGGCTAGAGTAAAAGCTCAAGCTATTTGGCACAATTTGTTTTATGCGCTTTTTATAATTCATTTAAAATATTTTTGAAACGGTTAATAAAATATTACACTGTAGAAACAAATGAAGGGCTCGTGTACACGACCGTAAAAATCGGACGAGTGCTATCCGTCATTTTGACAGATAGCACTTGTCTCAATATTATTTTATGGTGCCAAGCACATGTTCAATTTTTTCCTCGGACTTAGTCAGTACAAGGAAAAAAAATTGTAAGCATGGACCAGTCGCATCCAATTATCGGATCACACTCAACCATTTTTGTCTATGGGTCTGTGGAGAAAATCAGACCACACTCCTATAGCATCCAAGTAAGGTCTGATTTTCATGGACTGAAAGAATGGAGTTAGAGATTTTTTTTTATACTTCACATCTGAGAAAATTGGATCACACTCCGATTAAATTCTGATCAGAGTGAGATCAGCATAATCAGATTGATTTTCTTGGACTTGAGGAAATCGTTCTTGAGTCACTTGATGAAAATGAATCTATCTTTCCTGTCTGTTTACTTGGCTTTCACATTTTGCTCCTTTCTCTATCACATTGGGTCATGGACTTGTCCCCTGACCCCTCAACTTACCTGGTTCTTGCCTCAAGGATGGCTCTGTCATTTACAGTGCAGCTTCCAACTCCCATAAAGCTTACAAATCTTTTTCTTTGCTCATTACCCATAAGCTAGATCCTCACTATTTCCTCTTATCTTGACCCAAATTAACAAATGTGCAATTAGATGTTATCACACATTTTGTTTGCAAAGTTAGCCTCAGCAAACTACTGCAATCAATGGATATAAATTTATATTGAATATATTACTTTATAATACTCATTGATTATATATGACAGTGTATTTGGTTGAGGATGATCAAAAACTTGCCCCTTACATTGTCAACTCATTCTAACGTTATCTAAAGCTATACTTACTAGTCAATATTTTTTTCGCAATTGGTGAAAGTGGTAACATAATAACATTTTAGTCTGTATATTTTTTTGTGAATCAAAAGGTTCTGCAATAAAATTTTTACTTTCACAGTCAATAACTTGTTAACAGATTTTAATAAAATAGAATAGCATTTGTTTAATCAATTTCTACTTATGAATACAGGTGCATCTCACAAAATTAGAATATCATCAAAAAGTTAATTTATTTCAGTTCCTCAATACAAAAAGTGAAACTCATATATTATATAGAGTCATTACAGAGTGATCTATTTCACATGTTTATTTCTGTTTAACGTTGATGATTACGGCTTACAGCCAATGAAAACCCAAAAGTCATTATCTCAGTAAATTAGAATACTTTGATACACCAGCTTGAAAAAATTATTTTAAAATCCCAAATTTTTGTCTACTGAAATGTACGTTCAGTAAATGCACTCAATACTTGGTCGGGGCTCATTTGGCATCAATTCCTGCATCAATGTGGAGTGACATGGAGGCGATTAGGTGTTATGGAAGCCCAGGTTACTTTGATAGCAGCCTTCAGCTTGTCTGCATTGTTGGGTCTGGTATCTCTCATCTTCCTCTTGACAATACTCCATAGATTCTTTATGGGGTTAAGGTCAGGCGAGTTTGCTGACCAATCAAGCACAGTGATACTGTTGTTTTTAAACGAGGTACTGGTACTTTTGGCAGTGTGGACAGGTGCCAAGTCCTGCTGGAGAATGAAATTTCCATCTTCAAAAAGCTTGTCAGCAGAGGGAAGCATGAAGTTATCTAATATTATGCTGTACAGTAGACGGCTGCACTGACTTTGGTCTTGATAAAACACATTGTACCTATACCAGCAGATGACATAGCTCCCCAAACCATCATTGACTGTGGAAACTTCCCACTAGACCTCAAGCAGTTTGTATTGTCTATCTCTCCACTCTTCCTCCAGACTCTGGGACCTTGATTGGAGAGTAGTGGGTATTCCGGCTGCTGTCCTCTGCTTGTAAGCAAGTCATGACATCACTTACAAGCAAAAATCAGCTACTGGCATCAGAACAGGACGCTGCGAGGGAACACAGGGAAGGTAAGTAGGATGGTTTATTTTTGTAATGTTTTTCTGATGGGGAGCCATGCATCCCAGGATGGGGATGCAGTTGCCATGAATACCAGGATGGGGATAAAGATAACGGTGCGACGCATACCAGGATAGGGATGAGGAGGTCATGCACATACCAGTATAGTGATGATGGGGCCATGCATACCAAGATAGGGATGACAAGGCCATGCATACCACGATGGGGATGAGGAGGCCATGCATACCAGAATAGGGATGAAGAGGGCCATGCATTTCAGGATGGGGATGAGGAGGCCATGCATACCAGGATAGGGATGAAGAGGCCATGTAAACTAGGCTTATACCCAAGTCAATAAGTTTTCCCTGTTTTTTGTGGCAAAATTAGGTGCCTTTGCTTTTATTTGGGTCGGCTTATACTCAAGTATACACGGTAAGCACATTTTACCATTCACCTGTCGTGTCTCCCCTATTTCCTCATAGATTGTAAGCCTGTGAGCAGGGCCTTCACTCCTTTTGTTATCTGAGTTATGTTTATTTTGTAATGCCTTTAGTCCCCTCTAAAATTGTAAAGTGCTGCACAATATGATGGCGCTACAAAAATAAAAAATATTATTATTATTGTTATTATTACCAGGAGGAATAATGGAATTATGAAAATCATAGAATCAATAGACATTTTTATGATATGCAAATAAGCAAAAAATTTAAAAATGGCCCAATTCATAAAAGCAATGCTGCTAGAATTCTGTCAGGAACTACTTTAAGATTTGCAAAATTGTTACATAAATTAAAGTTTTGCCAACATTTTGTGACTTCTGCCATTTTTTCTAGCTTTGCCAGTCAAGGATGGGTCTGTTAGGGTTCGAGTTCCTGCTGCTGCACAAGGGGAGTCTCGAACCAGTCCCGCTGCAGTTCCCCATTCATCTCCGTCCGCAGTGGAGCCTGCTCAGCTTAGACGTCGGTACCAGCGTCTCACCCAGTCTAACAGTGTGCAGAGGATTACTGCTGCTCCTCCAGGCTCTGCTATTGTGGCCAGTACTGGTTAACGGCGAGCAGAAGTCTTTAGGACAAATTCCTTGTTTTCCCCTTCTGAGCATGCCCAGAGTGAGATCTCTCATTGGAGATCAGGGGTCACATGCTCAGGTACTGCAGCAGCTCCTATTGGTCTGCCAGGAAGGTCCTGTGACTACTGGTGTTCTGGAACAAGTTTCATTGGTCCTTGTTTCTGGCAGGTCCTGTAGCTGTTACTTTAAAAGGGTAGCATGGCTGGGCCGCCATGCGCTAATATCAACCATTATATGCTTTGCGCCAGTGTGTTCATGCGTGTGTGTGGTTAGGGCCCGGCTGAAATAAGCCCCTAGAATACCGACTTAATCGGTGAGGAATTTGGTATGCTAGCTGGTCAGGGTCGGTGTCCTAGATGCCCTAGATTACCGGCATAACCGGTGAGGAGTTTGATTGCCGTATTCAGGGCCTGGCGTTCAGACGCCATAGATTGCGGGTGACTCCCACGAGGACATTAGCGCATGATCACGTTCTATGTTCGCTTAGCACTTAACTGTGTACCTGGGTGCCTGACAGGACACAGAACTTTTTCTCAGCGGCCCTGTGACATAACAGGGTTCGCTTTCAACGCTAGACAGCGCCGTAGCGTGTTTATTTTGCGACTCAGTTGTGTTTAGTGAGTTCGCATACATCGCCATATAGTGCTGCGGCACTCCTAGCGGCTCTGTGAAATAACAGAGTTCGCACATATTGCCACAGCGCATTGCAGTGTTTATTTTGGCGACTCTGCGGGATAACAGAGTTCGCGTCTTATGCCATTTTACTAGCAGCAGGTTCAGCCTGCACGGTGGACCCCGGGCTGCGAACGCACCTCTCTACCTCATATATTTGGTGCGTTCCGCAGACCCTAACAGGGTCTTTCAGCATGACCGTGACTTAAAACACACAGCCAGTAGGGTTGAGCGATACTTTCCGATATCAAGAAGTATCGGATCGGAATGGGTATCGCCGATACCCCAAAAGTATCGGCGATACCCGATTCCGATACCGGAAATCCAATGCAAGTCTATGGGACAGAAATATCGTAACTAAAAAAACCTTTTTCTTTCCTTGTAAACAGTAAATATACACACATAGAATACATATATATATATACATGTCATTGTGACATGTATATATATATACATATATTTATAGTTTATACACTTCTACATAGTAAAATAGCCTCTGATTCAATTGCCGGGTAATGCCGGCTTTTGTGAAAATACAGAAGCACCCGACATGAAATGACACTTGGTTTACATATAGTTAACCATGTCTTTTCATGTAGTTTGATATCTGATTTGCACAAACAATTACATGAGTGTATGTGTGCAAAATTTCACACCTGTAGGGGTTAATTAAAGGTGTAAATTCGTTGTAAAAAAACGGACTTTTTTGCTACGAATTTACACCTTTAATTAACCCCTACAGGTGTGAAATTTTGCACACATACACTCATGTAATTGTTAGTGAAAACAATAGATCAAACAACTTGAAATGACATGGTTAACTCTATGTAAACCATGTGTCATTTCATGTCGGGTTCTGCATTTTCACAAAAGCCGGCAATTGAATTAGCGGCTATTATACTATGTAGAAGTGTATGAACTATAAATATAAATATATATATATGTGTCACAAATTCAATGACATGTATATATATATATGAGGTGTAAAATTGTTGAAAAAAAATGCGTGGGCTCCCGCCCTATTTTCGCAACCAGACAGACAAAGCCAGCGAGTGGGGGCAGATAATAATAGCCCAGAGAGGGACCATTATTTTTGCCCCCCCCTGGCTACTAACATCTGCCCCCAGACACCCCAGAAAAGACAAATCTATAATTAGATTCTCCCTTTCTGGCACTTTGCCCGTCTATTCCCATTGCCCTGTAGCGGTGGCGAATGGGTTAATAAGGGGTTAAAGCCACCTTGCTATTGAAAGGTGACCTTAAGCCAGGTTAATAATTGAGAGCTGTCAATTAGACAACTATCAATTATTAATCCTATTGCATGAAATAAAAATAAAACACACACACTTTAATTAAAAATGATTTTAATGAAATAAAGACACATGTTTTTGACTATCTTTTAATTTTACTGCAAAAACCATTTCCTGTAATAAAAATAAAATAAAAAAGCAAAATTATTCTTACCTATCCCATGCACAGTCAGGTCCCACGGTGTAATCCTTCAGAAAGGGTTAATGTTTACTGCAGGGACCGCAGCTAATGCTGCAGCCTCACAGTAAACCCCCAAATGAATGAGCTCCTCTCCTGGCTGACAGGAGAGGAAGTGGAAAGCTTAATTGATTGCTTTCCACTTTCACTTCAGGTCAGCCAGGGACACCATCAGTTACGTCAGAGGGAACTGATTAACAAAAATAGGGGTTCCCTTCGAAAAAAAATGGCGTGGGGTCCCCCTATTTTTGTTAACCAGCCTGATGAAGCAGACTGCTGAGGCCTGGTTTTTCAGGCTGTTAAGGAGCCAAGATCCATGGACCTTGCCAGCCTGATAATACCAGGCCACAGCAGTCTGCATATCTTGGCTGGTTAACAAAAATAGGGGATCCCCTCGAAAAAAATTGGCGTGGGGTCCCCCCTATTTTTGTTAACCAGCCAGATGAAGCAGACTGCTGAGGCCTGGTTTTTCAGGCTGGTAAGGATCCAATATCCATGGACCTTGCAAGCTTGATAATACCAGGCCACAGCAGTCTGCTTAGCTTGGCTGGTTAACAAAAATAGGGGATCCCCTCGAAAAAAAAATGGCGTAGGGGTCCCCCTATTTTTGTTAACCAGCCAAGTAAAATGCAGACTGCTGCGGCCTGGTATTAAAAGACTGTCAAGGCCCATGGATTTTGGCCCTCAACAGCCTGATAATAGCAGGCTGCAGCAGCCCCACATTTGGCGCATCAAAAGATGTGCCAATTGTGGCACTTTACCCGGCTCTTCCCACTTGCCCTGTAGCGGTGGCAAGCGGGGTAATAAGGGGTTAATGTCACCGTTGATTGCACGTTGACAATAAGCCCGGTTAATAATGGAGAGGCATCAATAAGACACCGATCCATTATTAATCCCAAAGTTTTTAAATGTTTAAAAAAAAGACACCGCAAGAAAAAAGTATTTTAATGAAATAAAAGACAACACCGTTTTCATTTCTTTTATTACACTCTCATTCCTGCGACGCCATCGATCTCCTGTAAAAAAAGAAAAAAAACAAACCAACAGTATACCACCTGTCCGACGCAGTCCATAGTAATGAGGGTCCCACGACCATCCAGCTCTGCTACATCGGAATGCCAGGCAGAGCCTGACATCCCGACGCAGCACAGCTGATTACCTGCTTCCCCGGCGGTGACGTCATCGGACTGCTTTACGGCCGCGATTACACAGCAGTCACTGCAGTTATCGCGAGAAACTGCATGTGACCGCCAGGGAGAAGATGATGGCGGCCATCAAGCAGTCCAGGACGTGACCGCCGGAGATCTTCTGCCAGGTAAGTGCCGCTGACTCCTGACAGACCCGACCGACGGACAGCGACAGTAACACGACAATTACGATTCCGGTATCCGATATGACGAAAATATCGGTACTCGGAATCGGAATTCCGATACAGCGAATATCGGCCGATACCCGATATTTGCAGTATCGGAATGCTCAACACTAACAGCCAGAGAAACTAAGGAGTGGCTCCGTTAGAAGCATGTCATGGTCCGGGGAATGGTCTGGCCAGTCTCCAGACCTGAACTCAATAGAGAATATTTGGAAGGAGCTGAAACTCAATGTTGCTCAGTCACAGCCCAAAACCTGAAAGATCCGGAGAAGATCTGTATGGCAGAGTGGGTCAAAATCAGTGCTGCAGTGTGTGCAAACTTGGTCTAGAACTACAGGAAACATCTGACATCTGTAATTGCAAACAAATGTTTCTGTACCAAATATTAAGTTCTGATTTTCTATTGTAAGGAATACCGTATTTTTTGTACTATAGGACACACCGGATAATAAGACGCACCCTGTTTTAAGAGGAGGAAATTAGGAAAAAAATGAAGCAGAAAATGTGGTAAATTCTGTACTTAATATCCCTATCCTGGTATGCATTGCCCCCCTCATCCCTATTCTGGTATGCATGGCTCCCTCACCCCTATCCTGGTATGCATGGCCCCTTTATCCCTATCCTGGTATGCATGGCCCTCATCCCCATCCTGGTATGCATGCCTCCTCATCCCTAGCCCGATATGCATGGCCCCGTTATCTCTAGCCTGGTACACATGGCCCCATCATCCCTATCCTGGTAGAAATGGTCCCCTCATCTTTATCTTGGCAGGAATGATCGCCCTCATCCCTATCCTGGTATGCAGGGTCCGATCTCATCCTAGTGTAAGGTTCTTTGTCTCTTTTGACATGTTCCTTGAAACTCAGTTTTTCGTCGGCCATTTTGCTTTCTGTCTTGCTGCAGCTATCTTGCCCTCAGTTAATATGGAGGTTCCAGCTTTCATGTTCCCGCCCTGATTCTCTCCTCTTGCTTCTTAAGCAGCCTCAGCTGAACAATCAGTGCTCCTGAATCAAGCTTCAGTCAGCCTGTGACCTGACTCCTGGAAACCTAGGATTTTGGACTCCAGCTATTTCCTACTGAGGAACTTTGGAACACTTTTGGACTCTGGAAACCTGCTGTCTGGTGAATCCATGTTTGCAGAGGAATTACGGTACAGAGAAGAGATCTTGAACCTGCTTTGGAGAGTTATTGTAGAGCTTGAAGTTACTGCCTGCTGTGTCTCCTGCCTCTGTTCCTGCAAACTGTGTGACCTTTTCCGCATGCTTGTATGAAGTAATACAAGTCATTTCATTTCAACCTGTGTCTCATGTGTTTTCCTCGCACCCAAGCACAAGACGCTATAGCAACTGTACACTATACTTGACAAGATTCAGGAGTAGTGTTGAGCGATACGATACTGCAAATATCGGGTATCGGCCGATATTAGCTGTATCGGGCTTTCGATTCCGAGTACCGATATTTTCGTCATATCGGATACCGGAATCGGATTTGTCACTGTCACTGTGAGTGTCCGTCGGTCGGGTCTGTCAGGAGTCAGCGGCACTTACCTGGCAGAAGATCTCCGGCGGTCACGTCCTGGACTGCTTGATGGCCGCCATTATCTTCTCCCTGGCGGTCACATGCAGTTTTTCGCGATAACTGCAGTGACTGCAGGGTAATCCCGGCCGTAAACCAGTCCGATGACATCACCGCCGGGGAAGCAGGTAATCAGCTGTGCTGCGCTGGGATGACAGGCTCTGCCTGTCATTCTGATGTAGCAGAGCTGGATCGTCGTGGGACACTCGTTACTATGGACTGCGTCGGACTGGTGGTATACTGCTGTTTTTTTTTTTCATTTTTTTACAGGAGATCGATGGCGTCGCAGGATGAGACTGTAATAAAAGTAATGAAAACTGTGTTGTGTTTTTTATTAAATTAAAAAAAAATTTTATGAACATTCACCCGTCCGGGTACATCAACAATTTAACTATTTACATACAGGGACCCTGTCCGGGTTATTTATAATTCTTTGGCAGGGGTGTTCCAGGTACCACCTGGTACTCTTCTGATGCTTGCCAAACATCCGAGACACCAAGGACTACCAGGACCTGATGACGTCGTGTGGCCTGTACAGTCAAGTCGTGACCCGCTATCTGTGTCTGTGTGGCCACCTCTTTCATCTCCCTCCGGGTCTGGAGCCCTATGTCACGGACTGAACGAACCCCAGGGGGCCTAACAGGCGCCGGGTACGGGCCAGCTATAGTTATCATGTCCATAGCTGGGGCTGCTGAGGAGACCACTGAGGGAGGCTGGGGAGATTTACGGCGTGGGGTGGGCACTTGTGCAGAGGCCTGGATGTGGGAGGCTGAAGGCTCCGAGGGTCTCACAGGTTCCTGACACTCTGGGGAGTAGGGGTCGCACCTGGTAACATTTAGGGAGTACCATCCATTGTAACCCCAGTGTCGGGTGTAAGTCACCAAGTCTCCTGGCAACAGGTCCCTCCCCGGGTGTCCTTCTGGGAGGTGAGTCTCCACGTCCCGCCGGGTCACAAAGACTTCTAAATAAAGTCCAGGCTCCTGGATGAAGCCCCAACCACCTTTTAAATTAAAGTTCCGTACTGCACCCTTACGCCGCGGCTCCCACAGGGTTCCTTTATCTTTTCTCATCCGGTCCTTATCTGCCCGGTCCTTCTCCAGGTGACGTTGCCGAAGCTTTTGGGATTCTCGCTGCTCCCTTTGTCGCTCTGCTTCCCGCTCCCAACGTCTCCACTCTTCCTCCTGACGCCGGTTGTAATTCTCGTCCACCAGCTGCTCCATTTCTCCACCATCAAATGCCAGCTTACGATGCCCGGTTTGCGGCAGCTCTCCTGGCGACCCCCAGTCCTGGCGGCGCTCACCTGTGGCGGAAGCAGCCGGCTCTGGAACAGATGACAGTCGGGGCTCCGGTACAGACAGGTAGACCTCTGGTGCCTGCGCGGCCTCCTCCATGAGGACGGGTGTCGCTTCTTCTGTCTGAGCGACGGGGGCAGACAGCGGGATCTGGGGTGCTGCCAGTGCAGAGTTTTTTGCAGGAACGGGTGCCTCCACTGCGACAACGTCAACCGGATCACATTGCAAGGGCTGGGATGCCCGCACGGACTCCTCTACTAGAACGGGTGCCTCACCTTCCGGTACAGACACTTCAGGTAAGAGGGATTGGCGCCGCTCCAAGTTTAGTTTTAGGGCACGCCAGCTGGCTTCCATCCTGGCGACCTCCTCCCGGTGCCGGGCCAGGCCTCTTAGGGTATCCTCCGCTTCTTGCAGCGTAAGAGGGTTTCCAGGCCGGGTGCCCAACGGTGGTTCCGTGGCGATCGGGTCGCTTCCGTGGGGGGAGAGCTCTGACTGCTCCATCCCTTCACACTTCTGCTCGTGTCCATTAGCCATCTCTGCCAAGTCACATGTGTCATTAGCATCTGGAGAGGGCCCCTCTTTTGTAGGGAGGCGGGACCTTCGTGTTAGTTTCCGCACACTGAGGAGGATGAGGAGGCGGAACTGAAGAGCTGTGGGGCACGATCTTACATTGCAGTACCATTTAGAGTGGTCGGCCATCGTTTTCGCGCCACTGAGTGAGTGTACACCCACGAAGAGCACGCCCTTCTTCTTCACCAGTGCCTCGTCGTGACGCAGATATAGCGAAAAAATGGCAAATACATTCTCTGATGATTTTAGCAATTCTCAAGCACAAAACCAGTTCAATTCAGGCACACAGGACTCGCTTATAGCGAGCTACAGAATCCTGTTCGTGACGCCCAAGTTGAGTCGCACAGAGCCAGAGGTTTTGGGGGTACTCGGCACCGAGCCCGTCGACTTCTATGGGGTATGTCACGGCTTTACCCGGCAATTGAATCAGAGTCTATTTTACTATGTAGAAGTGTATGAACTATAAATATATGTATATATATATGTCACAATGACATGTATATATATATATATATATATATGTATTCTATGTGTGTATATTTTGTGTTTACAACGAAAGAAAGGGTTTTTTTTGTTGCGATATTTTGTTCCCTTAGACTTACATGGGACTTCCGGTATCGGAATCGGATATCGACGATATTTAGTGATATCAGCGATACCATTCCGATACGATATTTTTAGATATCGAGCAGTATCGCTCAACACTATTCAGGAGCCAATGTTTAGTGTCTGCTGGGTCTGGGAAAGCCGTGTCTGCCGTGACTGTGGATATCAGATGTCCGTTTAATACCTTCTGTGATGACAGTGGTTGTGACTTCTCACAACCATTCCAGGTGAGTGCATTCCCTTAAATGTTACTCTGCAGTGTTACCACAGGTAAACACTATTTTTTTTTTTTCCTTTTCTCTTCTCCTTCCAGCACTTCTGCCTTAAAAGATCTGGAAGATGGAGGCCCGCATAAAGGAGCTTTGTGGAGTGACTGATACAATCCTTGCAGATATACAGACTATAAAGACCCGTTTTGCAAGCCTACAGGACCTCACTAATCATAATTTGCAAGTGTTTGGACAAACTACCCAGGAATTACGAGCCAGGATTGAGGCTCTAGAGGAACGAGTCCAGGCTCCTG
The DNA here is from genome assembly GCA_033576555.1 of Oophaga sylvatica. Classification (NCBI taxonomy): domain Eukaryota; kingdom Metazoa; phylum Chordata; class Amphibia; order Anura; family Dendrobatidae; genus Oophaga; species Oophaga sylvatica. The sequence continues at coordinate 194,841,780 of JARQOD010000006.1, read as the reverse complement.
CCATAACCCCGAGTTCTGGGATCCCCAAGTTACCTCCTTTTCGTTTTGGCGGTGAACGTGAGAAATTCAGGGGATTTATTAACCAATGCAATCTATTTTTCTCTGCACATGCTTCACAATTTCCCACTGAACGATCCAAAGTGCTTACTATAATCATGTTGCTTACCAATAAGGCTTTGATGTGGGCAAACCCTCTGATTGAGACTGAGGATGATTGTTTGAATCACCTTGATGCTTTTATTTCAGCCATGGGGCAGGTGTTTGATGACCCCAATCGAGGTGCAACAGCTGAAGCAGCCATGTTAACTTTGCGCCAAGGTAAGCGTTCAGTAGCCGAATATGCCTTGGATTTCAGGAGATGGGCTCTTGATACCACTTGGGACTCTTCCGCCAAAAAATCTATTTTTCGAAAAAGGTTGTCTCCACTGATTAAGGATGAACTTGCTCGTGCCGACCCTCCCACTGCGTTAGGTGACTTTATTAACTATTGTATCCGTATTGATGCTCGTCTGACTGAACGCAGACAAGAGAGATGGTTCGAAAATAATCACACTAACCTTTTCCTACCTCCCTCCTCAGCTAAGGAACCTTTGAGTAGGATCACAAGGGAACCAGAACCTGAACCCATGCAGGTGGACTCTTTACAAAGACGGGTTAGTGATGCACGCAAAGAACATCGTATAAAGGAAAATCTATGTTTTTACTGTGGTAAGTCAGGGCACTTCATTATAAACTGCCCCAGCCGTTCTCATAAGACTACTGCAGCAGTCATTCACTGTGAGTGTTGCGAGAGGAGCTCTGTCATGTCCGAGCCTCAGATTCCAGAGAGATCTGCTGCAAGAGATCTTGATTTTTCGGACTTAAACTCTGTTAGTTCTGGGGACAATGACGGTATAAACGCTGCAATTTTTCAAGTTTCCTCAGCGGTGTCCCAGCTGAGTTGTAAAAGAAACAATTCTCATTGCTTCCTTTCCATCAAACTCTGGGTTGACTCAGTCTGGGTGTCTAGCTCTGCTATGATCGACTCAGGAGCAAGTGGAAATTTTATGGATATCTCCTTTGCTCTGAAACAGGGGATACGTTCAGTGAAGAAGGCTACTCCAGTACAGATGGAGACTGTGGATGGCTCCCTGCTGACCTCTGGACCAGTGGATCAGGAAACAGAGCCTTTGAGGGTCCTTATGGGTAAAGATCATCAGGAGAAAATGTATTTTATGCTTATCTCTTCTTCCCACTGTCCCATTATTCTAGGGCTACCATGGCTACAGGCGTAGAATCCTATGATTAACTGGGAGACCAAGGAATTACACTTTCCGGAGAAACAGATGAGTCAAGGAGTTTCAGCTTGCTCTGTTCCTAAAGGAACCATGTCAGTCCCTGAACTACCAGCTGTATACCAGGACTATCTGGATTTATGTGACAAGAAGAACGCTGATCAGCTTCCTCCTCACCGTCCATATGATTGTCCAATCGAATTATTGCCTGGAGCCGAGATACCTTTTGGTAAGATCTACCCCCTAGCGGGGCCCGAGCTAAAAGCTTTGAAGGACTACATAGATGAAAATCTAGCCAAAGGCTTCATACGCCCCTCTTCATCTCCCGCAGGTGCACCCATCTTCTTTGTTAAGAAGAAAGATGGATCTCTGAGACCCTGCATAGACTATAGGGAACTCAATAAGGTTACTATTAGAAACCGTTATCCATTGCCTTTAATCCCTGAGTTGTTGGAGAGAGTGCGGCACGCCAAAATTTTCTCTAAACTGGATCTCCATGGGGCCTATAACTTGGTCCGTATTAGACCTGGGGATGAATGGAAGACTGCATTCAGGTCACGCTATGGACACTTTGAATATCTAGTTATGCCTTTTGGTCTGAGTACCGCCCCAGCCACTTTCCAACACTTGGTGAATGACATCTTCAGGGATCTCCTAGATACATTTGTGGTGATTTATCTGGATGATATTCTAATTTTTTCTAACTCCACAGAGGAACATCATGGACATGTGAGAATGGTCTTAGAACGCCTAAGACAAAACCATCTCTACATCAAACTTGAAAAGTGTGAATTCCATAGGACCGAAATTCAATTTCTGGGGTATGTACTATATACGCAAGGGATTAGTATGGATGGAAGCAAGACCCAAGCCATCAAGGATTGGCCAATTCCTAGAAATGTGAAGGAGGTGCAGCGCTTCATCGGGTTTGCCAACTTCTATAGAGGTTTCATTAGGAATTTCTCTGAGGTAGTGTCACCTATCACCCAACTTACCCGGAAACAGTCTAGGTTCTCCTGGACCCCGCAAGCGCAGGAAGCATTTTCCTGTTTAAAGGATAAATTTACCACCGCACCTATCTTAGTACATCCCAACCCCGAGCTTGCCTTCATAATAGAGGTGGATGCTTCAGACTGTGCCGTTGGAGCTATACTCTCTCAGAGAACAGGTGAGAAGAATGTCTTGCATCCCTGTGCCTTCTTTTCCCAGCAGTTGTCTTCGGCTGAGAGGAACTACGATGTGGGCAATAGAGAATTGTTGGCCATTATTGCCGCCTTCAAGGAATGGAGACACCTTCTTCAGGGAGCTGCACAGCAAATAGTCGTCCTGACAGACCATCGTAACCTTGAATTTATCAGGTCGGCTAAGTGCCTGACTCCTCGCCAGGCTCGCTGGAATCTTTTCCTAAACCAATTTAATTTTGTAATTTCTTATAGACCAGGATCGCGCAATGGAAAGACTGATGCACTCTCTAGGATTCATTCAGCAGAGACACGTCCACTTACTCCTCCTAAGACTATTCTTCCTGACTCTAGATTCCTGGGAGTGATTCATAATCAAGACCTACTTAAGGACATCAAGGAAGCATACCATGCGGATTCTTTGTTGGCTCAACCCCCAAGGGACGTAAGTCTTGTTTTTAAGAATGGTGTGTGGATTCAGGGACAACGTCTGTATATACCTGAAACAGTCAGATTGAGAGTATTGCAACTCATCCACGATTCCAAGATAGCCGGGCATAGGGGAATTCTAAAGACACAAGAATTTCTTTCTCGTTTCTTTTGGTGGCCCACTTACAGGAAAGATGTTTTAAACTATGTCACTTCATGTGAAGTCTGTGCAAGATGCAAAACACCTCGCTCCTCACCAACTGGTCTGTTACAACCTCTTCCCACCCCGTCCCGCCCGTGGGGATCCATTTCTATGGACTTCATTGTGGAGTTTCCAACCTCTCAAGGGAAGAACACCATTCTAGTGGTGGTTGATCGTCTAACAAAGGCAGCTCATTTTATCCCTTGTGTCGGTTTACCCACTGCAAAACAGACATCAAACTTAATGATTAAGAATGTGTTTCGCTTACATGGAGTACCGGATGAGGTCATTTCGGATCGAGGGGTGCAATTCACTTCAAGGTTTTGGAAAAATTTCTGTGCCGCATTGGACATTAAAGTAAACCTTTCTTCTGCTTTTCATCCCCAGACTAATGGACAGACAACGAACCAATCAGACCCTGGAGCAGTATCTCCGCTGCTTTATCTGCCACCTACAAGATGATTGGGTGGATCTACTTCCACTGGCTGAGTTCTCTTATAACAACTCTCAGAGCGCCTCCACTAAGCAGTCTCCTTTTTACTCCAATCTAGGTTATCATCCTAACATTCTTCCTTGATTTCCCATAGATACTCCCTTGCCGGCAGTGGCTGAAAGAATCACTTCTTTACAAAATAATATGGATCTTCTAAAGGAAAATCTAGAATTGGCTCAGGAAAGGTACAAGAAAGCAGCAGATAAATTTCGTAAACCTGCACCAGCTTTCAAGGTAGGAGATTTGGTCTGGCTGTCAACCAGATTCCATCGTCTAAATTGGGACATAAGTACATTGGACCTTATAAAATCAGTAAGATTATAAGTGCTGTTGCTTGTCGTCTTCAACTGCCCAGAACTATGAGAATCCACCCTGTCTTTCATGTATCCCTACTAAAGGCTGCAACACCCAATACGTTTCCTGGACGCTATTCTCCTTGCCCTGACCCAGTGCTGGTCGATGGTCAGGAAGAATTTATGGTGGAAAGGATTCTAGATTCCAGGTTGTACAGAAATCAGTTGCAATATTTGATTAAATGGCAGGGCTACCCAGTGGAGGACAACTCATGGGAACCAGTCAATAATGTAAATGTTCCTCGCCTGCTCCGCCAGTTTCATCAGAGGTACCCTGACAAGCATGGTCTGAGGTCATCCGGAGGTTGTCCCTAAGGGGGGAGTAATGTAAGGTTCTTTGTCTCTTTTGACATGTTCCTTGAAACTCAGTTTTCCGTCGGCCATTTTGCTTTCTGTCTTGCTGCAGCTATCTTGCCCTCAGTTAATATGGAGGTTCCAGCTTTCATGTTCCCGCCCTGATTCTCTCCTCTTGCTTCTTAAGCAGCCTCAGCTGAACAATCAGTGCTCCTGAATCAAGCTTCAGTCAGCCTGTGACCTGACTCCTGGAAACCTAGGATTTTGGACTCCAGCTATTTCCTACTGAGGAACTTTGGAACACTTTTGGACTCTGGAAACCTGCTGTCTGGTGAATCCATGTTTGCAGAGGAATTACGGTACAGAGAAGAGATCCTGAACCTGCTTTGGAGAGTTATTGTAGAGCTTGAAGTTACTGCCTGCTGTGTCTCCTGCCTCTGTTCCTGCAAACTGTGTGACCTTTTCCGCATGCTTGTATGAAGTAATACAAGTCATTTCATTTCAACCTGTGTCTCATGTGTTTTCCTCGCACCCAAGTACAAGACGCTATAGGAACTGTACACTATACATGACACCTAGTATGCATGGCTCCTCATCCCTATTGTGGTATGCAGGGCCCCATCCCTATCCTGGTATGCAAGGTTCCCATCTCGTCCTAGTATGCATGGCTCCTGATCCCTATCCTGGTATGCAGGTTCCCTATCTCATCCTAGTATGCATGGCCCCATCCTTAACTTGGTATGATTGGCCCCATCCCAGTCCTGGTATGCATAGCCCGATCAGAAAAGATAAAAAAAAATCATTACACTTACCTCCCCAGCGCTCCCTTGCAGCATCTTGTTCCAATGCCAGCAGCTGCTTAATGCTTGTAAGCAGTGCATGGCAGGGATATCATGTGCTGCTTGCAAGCCCAAGGGCAGCTGCCAGAATATTCACTGCGCTGCGCACCTGGACTGTTTGCGTGCAGAGCAGTGAGTATTCATCGCTCTTCAGTGCCGCGCAGTGTCAGCCAGAGCATTCCTGCAGCTGCCAGCAGTCACATGTGCTGCTACTAAAGACAAATGAATATTCACGGCATTCCACTCGGCTTCAAGCAACACATGACTTTCCTGTCATGCGCTGCTTACAAGCTTTAAGTACCTGCTGGCAACTTAGCAGAATGCTGCGAGGGAGTGCCAGGAAGGTAAGTGTAAAGGTTTTTTTTTAAATGTTTTCTGATTTGGCCATACATACCAGGATGGGGGTGGGGGACAATCATACCAGAATAAGAATGGGGCCATGCCTATCAGGACTGGAATTAATCATACCAGGATGCTAAAGAGAAATTAATATTCATTGCACTCCACATCCTTGGGCATGGAATGCAGCATAGTTTAATTTCTCTTTAGCAGCAGGCACAGGCATTAGCTGCAGCAGTCAGCTCCTGCCTCTATGACCCGCTTCCCCACCTCCCCACCAAAGCCAGAAGCGGTACATCTGTACTATAAGATGCACCCCCCATTTTCCTCCACATTTTTGGAGGAAAAAAGTGCATCTTACAGTCTGAAAAATCCAGCACTTATTTATTTCATGCAATAAAATGCAAATTAATTATTTAAAAAATCATACAATGAGATTTTCTGCTTTTTATTTTTAGATTCTGTCTCTCACAGTTGGTGTACCTACGATAAAAATGCCACACCTCTCCATTCTTTGTAGGTGGGAAAACTTGCAAAATTGGCAGTGTATAAAAATACTTATTTTCCACACTGTAGATGAATATAAAACTAATAAAACCTATTAATATCAATTAAATAGATCACAATAAAAGGGACAAGATGACAGGTGACTTCAACACCTTACATTCATAGTAGAATTTGCCAAAGCTGAAGAGAAGGTCATGGACCGCACATCCAGAAATCTTACGGTGACTAATGCCACAAGACACAAATTTACAAAATTAAACATCAGGTTCTTCTGCTCAGACTGTAAAATTGGAATGCAGTGTAAGACCTGGATTACTCAAGTGTATGTTCTCTCGTGTGAGAGTATCAGGGCCAATTATGCAAATGACACTCAGCTCAAACTCTGTGCTCCGGTTTTCTCACAGGAGAGAATCGCGGCAAAGGTGCGGAGCATTCAGAAAAAGTAATTTCTTTATTTCCTCCATTGCCGGCATCCGCGTTAATTGGACTGCACTCGGATGACATCCAAATTCAGTCCTATGTTTCAAACACACCCATAGATTTGTATGGACGCATGTGAGCCAAGTCTTTCTGCCAATCACAGCATGCTTCGATTGTTTGAAAATGAGACAATAATCGCAGATCTGAGCTGCACCATAGAATAATACAGGTCCGAGTTCTATACGATGAAACATTACATAGCATTCAGCCCATGTATATGCTCGTGTGAGCAAGCCCTAATACTGCCTTTGTGGTAAACCTAAATTCAAATATGTCTTAAGAGCATTTTCTGGGAAAATCTTGTTGGAGTAATGGCCAAAACGTCCTTCCCACATATATTTGACATGGATAATATAGCATCTTTATGCTTTGTTTTTTCCATTTTAAAATTACATGCATTTGAAATAAATCCTATATTTAACAAAACATTTACTTATTTTATAATGGATCCTTGGAAAAATAAAAGGGTTTTCCTGTGATATAGTTACACTGTGCATATTAATGACCTGTGAATAATGAGATATGAAGTCTGTTCTCAGCTAATGCGGGAATTTTATTAGTCCTATAACTTTTGTTCTAGAGGCAAAACAAATAAAAATCAGTGGAAATGTACATTGTACGTACTACAGATTGCATGGAGGTATGTGGTAAGATCAGGTTATAATAACAAAGATAATGAACAAAAGGGTGGGAAACAAGTAGGATTAAATCCAAAGGAAACCTAATTCACTTGTCATAAACGCCAGGGTGATTTAGTAAACCATCAATAACTTCATGTGTGTCATTTAAACAGTGTTCTCATATGCAGGTCAGGCTGCAGGACTACAAAGAGGAGGTAGGAAACATGATTTATATCATAGGGCAAACACCTGTAAGTTAACCAGCTCCGAAATTAGCCACAAGTAGCATATTAGTGCAGCTAATCATGCACGGTTGAGTGTTTCAGTTTCCTGATTTGCTCATAAATGAAGCTGTACATTGTTGCCCTGAGGCCACACAATGATTAACTGTTCTGACCTACACTAAACATACTGTCAAAATGGTGAAGTGGTTACCGGTGTAGACTGGTGAACAAGTAACTTTTACACTTTGGACACTTATATCAAAATATGTTTTGTTATTAAAATTATTTATCTAGTGCCAGAATCCTTTGTGACAATTCACAAGTTGTGTCAACATAATAATAAGTTATTCCTAGAGATGAGCAGATTGATCCACGCAGGGTCAGAGTGGGGTGCCAAGGGCGTGCCGGTAACCAACTCCAGGGCCCCACTTTTCAACTACATGCAAAGTGACATTATCCTCAATAAACACCAAATAAGAGACAATTGCGCTAAAAGCCTCCAATGAAGGACAGCCTATGGGAGAAAACAAAAGCTGCAAATAGGTATGTTATACCCCCTGTCAAATGTGTGCAAACTTAAATAAGTTGCACTCAAGTAACCATTAATAGATATATACATTTGCGCTAATATGTCCTTCCCAAGAACACGAAGGACCCACAATAAGTGTGTTAAATTGCAAAAAACTTTATGTATATATCAGCAGCACAATAGGTATATATGTAAAAGAACACCAATAAAAACACAATAAAAACAAAAAAAATGGCTGTATATGTGCACTGATGAATAAACTATGGAGTAGGTGGCGAAACGGCTGCAAATAGGTGATTTATAAAAATTGAAGTATAGAGATCAGCCTATTTTTCCCACCCTCCCATCATAGCATATGTGTCAATATGTGTCCAGTTACATGTTAAAGAAATAAACCAACAAAGCGTACACTACAGGTGTATCTCACAAAATTAGAATATCATTGAAAAGTTAATTTATTTCAGTTCTTCAATACAAAAAGTAAAACTCATATATTATATAGAGTCATTACAAACAGAGTGATCTATTTCAAGTGTTCATTTCTGTTAATGTTGATGATTATGGCTTACAGCCAATGAAAACCCAAAAGTCATTATATCAGTAAATTAGATTAACAAAAATCACCTGCAAAAGCCTCCTAAGCATTTAAAAAGGTCCTTTTCAGTAGGCTCCACAATCATGGGGAAGACTGCTGACTTGACAGATGTCCAGAAGGCAGTTATTGACACACTCCACAAGCAGGGTAAGCCACAAAACGTCATTGCTAAAGAAGCTGGCTGTTCACAGAGTGCTGTATACAAGTATATTAATGGAAAGTTGAGTGGAAGGAAAAAGTGTGGTAGAAAAAGGTTCACAAGCAACCGGGATAACTACAGCCTTGAAAGGATTATTAAGAAAAGACCATTCAAAAATTATAGGGAGATTCACAAGGAGTGGACTGCTGCTGAAGTCATTGCTTTAAGAGTCACCACACACAGACGTATCAAGGACATGGGCTACAAGTGTCACATTCCTTGTGTCAAGCCTCTCATGACTAACAGACAAAGCCAGATGTGTCTTACCTGGGACAAGGAGAAAAAGAACTGGACTGTTGCTCAGTGGTCCAAGGTATTGTTTTCATATGAAAGAAAATGTTGCATATCATTTGGAAATCAAGGTCCCAGAGTCTGGAGGAAGAGTGGAGAGGCACACAATCCAAGCTGTTTGAGATCTAGTGTGAAGTATCCACAATCAGTGATTGTTTGGACAGCCATGTCATCTGCTGGTTTTGGTCCACTGTGTTTTATCTAGACCAAAGTCAGTGCAGCCGTATACCAGGAAATTTTAAAGCATGCTTCCCTGTTCCGAAAAGCTTTTTTGGATATGGAAATGTCATTCTCCAGCAGGAAATGGCACCGGTCCACACCCCCAAAAGTACCAATACCTGGTTTAAAAACAACAGTATCACTGCTTGATTGGCCAGCAAACTCTCCTGACCTTAACCCCATAGAGAATCTATGGGGTATTGTCAAGAGGAAGATGAGAGACACCAGACCCAACAGTGCAGATAAGCTGAAGGCTGCTATCAAAGCAACATGGGCTTCCATAACACCAGATCGCCTCCATGTCACGCCGCATTGATGCAGTTATTGATGAAAAATGAGCCCCAACCAAATATTGAGTAAATTTACTGAACAAACATTTCAATAGGCCAACATTTCAGATTTGAAAATCATTTTTCATGCTGGTGTTATAAAGTATTTTAATTTACTGAGATAATGAGTTTTGGGTTTTCATTCTCTGTAAGCCATAATCATCAACATTGACAGAAATAAACACTTGAAATAGATCACTCTCTTTGTAATGACTCTATATATTATAAGAGTTTCACTTTTTGTATTGAAGAACTGAAATAAATTAACTTTTTGATGATATTCTAATTTTGTGAGAAGCACCTGTATATAAACTATACAATAGAGATGCAATGTACTATATAATATACATATACACTAACAAAGTAGGTAATTACCCTATTCACCGCTAGTTACATTCATTTGAAAGAAGAGCCACACTTGGCGGGTGTATAGAAATATAGAAATAAAGAAGAACGTAAAGCGGTAATGTAGAAAACAACCAGTCGATGTAGTTCCTGAACACAAAAAAAAATCAAGGTGACGTCACACAGTCCATGGTGCATGGAAGCCGGTGTCATTATATATTATAATGTTGTTATTTAACCATAATCTGCTGCAAGACTGAGACACAAAAGCCACTCCGTATAATGTGTTAACAATCTCCTCTGAGGAAAGAACTCAAGTTTTATGAAAAACATATGGACTTGGACTGGCAGATCGCATCAGCTTCCGTGCAGTGTCGACTGTGTGAGGTCACACTCTGCTGTACCTGTGGCCGCATTACCTTTCTTTTGACAATGCCAAAAGTCATAAAGTTTTCACATAAAAATTTAGGAAAGGCACATGCAGAGTTTTTCCATAAAATAGAAACAAATGTGCATATATAAATATATGTATATATGTACAGTATATACAGTGGGGGAAATAAGTATTTGATCCCTTGCTGATTTTGTAAGATTGCCCACTGACAAAGACATGAATAGTCTATAATTTTAAGGGTAGGTTAATTTTAACATTGAGAGGTAGAATATGAAAAATAAAATCCAGAAAATCACATTGTATAAATTATATAAATTTATTTACCTTTACCCCCAGACCCCAGTCCAGAGCCTCTCATCTAGCCAAATCAGATCTCTCCTACTTTGCACTGACGAGGACCAACAGTCCAAAACACCGTGTCTGCAAATGGAGATTCTGATTTGGCTTTTATCCTAAGTCATATTACAAGACTCGTTAAAGGGTTGATTGTGACTTGTAGGATCGCTACTTCCAACAGGTGGCGCTATAGAGTACAAGTCCTCTTTGTTTGAAGAGGCAATTTGCATATTAAAATTTCCCAGAGGAGCATTGCACGGCGAATAAGCCTCCTTACCTCGACACGCCAGAGCTGGTATGTCACTCTCCACAAGGAGTAACCTTACCCCCCAGACCCCAGTCCAGAGCCTCTCATCTAGCCAAATCAGATCTCTCCTACTTTGCACTGACGAGGACCAACAGTCCGAAACACCGTGTCTGCAAATGGAGATTCTGATTTGGCTTTTATCCTAAGTCATATTACAAGACTCGTTAAAGGGTTGATTGTGACTTGTAGGATCGCTACTTCCAACAGGTGGCGCTATAGAGTACAAGTCCTCTTTGTTTGAAGAGGCAATTTGCATATTAAAATTTCCCAGAGGAGCATTGCACGGCGAATAAGCCTCCTTACCTCGACACGCCAGAGCTGGTATGTCACTCTCCACAAGGAGTAACCTTACCCCCAGACCCCAGTCCAGAGCCTCTCATCTAGCCAAATCAGATCTCTCCTACTTTGCACTGACGAGGACCAACAGTCCGAAACACCGTGTCTGTAAATGGAGATTCTGATTTGGCTTTTATCCTAAGTCATATTACAAGACTCGTTAAAGGGTTGATTGTGACTTGTAGGATCGCTACTTCCAACAGGTGGCGCTATAGAGTACAAGTCCTCTTTGTTTGAAGAGGCAATTTGCATATTAAAATTTCCCAGAGGAGCATTGCACGGCGAATAAGCCTCCTTACCTCAACACGCCAGAGCTGGTATGTCACTCTCCACAAGGAGTAACCTTACCCCCCAGACCCCAGTCCAGAGCCTCTCATCTAGCCAAATCAGATCTCTCCTACTTTGCACTGACGAGGACCAACAGTTCGAAACACCGTGTCTGCAAATGGAGATTCTGATTTGGCTTTTATCCTAAGTCATATTACAAGACTCGTTAAAGGGTTGATTGTGACTTGTAGGATCGCTACTTCCAACAGGTGGCGCTATAGAGTACAAGTCCTCTTTGTTTGAAGAGGCAATTTGCATATTAAAATTTCCCAGAGGAGCATTGCACGGCGAATAAGCCTCCTTACCTCGACACGCCAGAGCTGGTATGTCACTCTCCACAAGGAGTAACCTTACCCCCAGACCCCAGTCCAGAGCCTCTCATCTAGCCAAATCAGATCTCTCCTACTTTGCACTGACGAGGACCAACAGTCCGAAACACCGTGTCTGCAAATGGAGATTCTGATTTGGCTTTTATCCTAAGTCATATTACAAGACTCGTTAAAGGGTTGATTGTGACTTGTAGGATCGCTACTTCCAACAGGTGGCACTATAGAGTACAAGTCCTCTTTGTTTGAAGAGGCAATTTGCATATTAAAATTTCCCAGAGGAGCATTGCACGGCGAATAAGCCTCCTTACCTCGACACGCCAGAGCTGGTATGTCACTCTCCACAAGGAGTAACCTTACCCCCAGACCCCAGTCCAGAGCCTCTCATCTAGCCAAATCAGATCTCTCCTACTTTGCACTGACGAGGACCAACAGTCCGAAACACCGTGTCTGCAAATGGAGATTCTGATTTGGCTTTTATCCTAAGTCATATTACAAGACTCGTTAAAGGGTTGATTGTGACTTGTAGGATCGCTACTTCCAACAGGTGGCGCTATAGAGTACAAGTCCTCTTTGTTTGAAGAGGCAATTTGCATATAATAAATTTATTGGTATTTTGCAGTGAGAAATGAGTATTTGATCCCCTACTAACGATTAAGAGTTCTTGCTTCTACAGACCAGTTAGACGCTCCCTAACCAAATTGTTACCTGCATTAAAGACAGCTGTCTTACATAGTCACCTTTATAAAAGACTCCTGTCCACAAACTCATTTAATCAGTCAGACTCTAACCTCTACAACATGGGCAAGATCAAAGAGCTTTATAAGGATGTCAGGGACAAGATAATAGACCTGCACAAAGCTGGAATGGGCTACAAAACCATAAGTAAGGAGCTGGGTGAGAAGGAGACAACTGTTGGTGCAATAGTAAGAAAACGGAAGAAATACAAAATGACTGTCAATCGACATCAATCTGGGGCACCATGCAAAATCTCACCTCGTGGGGTATCATTGATCATGATGAAGGTGAGAGAACAGCCTAAAACTGCACAAGGGGAACTTGTTAAAGATCTCAAGGCAGCTGGGACCACAGTCATCAAAAAATCCATTGGTAACACATTACACCGTAAAGGTTTACAATGCTGCAGTGCCTGCAAGGTCCGCCTGCACAAGAAGGCACATGTGTAGGCCCATCTGAAGTTTGCCAGTGAACACCTGGATGATTCTGGGAGTGACTGGGAGAAGGTGATGTGGTCAGATGGACAAAAATTGAGCTCTTGGCACAGTGGCTCAGTGGATAGCACTGCAGCCTTTGCGCCATGTTTGCGTGCATTTCCTCTGGGTACTCCGGTTTCCTCCCACACTCGAAAAACATACTGATAGGGAATCTAGATTGTGAGCCCCATCGGGGATAGCGACGATAATGCGTGCAAACTGTAAAGCACTGCGGAATATGTTAGTGCTATATAAAAATAAAGATTATTATTATTAACTCAACTCGCCATGTTTGGAGGAAGAAAAATGCTGCCTATGACCCAAGGAACACAGTCCCCATTGTCAAGCATGGAGGTGGAAGCATTATGTTTTGGGAGTATTTCTCTGCTAAAGGCACAGGACTTCTTCACCATATCGATGGGAAAATGGATGGAGCCATGTACCGTAAATCCTCAGAGACCACCTCCTTCCCTCCGCCAGAACAGTAAAAATGGGTTGTGGCTAGGTCTTCCAGCAAGACAATGACCCAAAACATATAGCCAAGGCAACAAAGGAGTGGCTCAAAAAGTAGCACATTATGGTCATGGAGTGGCCTTAATCCCATAGAAAACTTATCGTGGCAAAGTGACAGCCTCAAAATCTTAATGAGTTATAGATGATGTGCAAAGAGGAGTGGACCAAAATTCCTCCTGACATGTGAGCAAACCTCGTCATCAACTACAAAAAACTTCTGACTGCTGTGCTTGCCAACAAGGGTTTTGCCACCAAGTCTTAAGTCTTGTTTGCCAGAGGGATCAAATACTTATTTCTCACTGCAAAATGCAAATAAATTTATATAATTTATACAATGTGATTTTCTGGATTTTATGTTTGATATTCTATCTCTCAATGTTAAACTTAACCTACCTTTAAAATTATAGACTGTTCATGTCTTGGTCAGTGGGCAAACTTACAAAATCAGCAAGGGATCAAATACTTATTTCCCCCCACTGTATGTTCCAAGTTAATTGGTGCCTGATTGGACCCTTTTCTGTATGAGGTATTTGGAAGGTTTGCTAGGAAGAAACAACTTATAAATTAACAAATTACTTTTTTTCACACAGTAGAAAGTTTATTTAATTACTATTTGAAATATTTTTAAAGTGGATTTTAGAGCAAAATCTTTTGATTTGAGCCAAAAATATGATCTTTGCCATTTTACAAGTTGCGGAACATTGCATCAGCCACAGAAGACTGACCTGACTTCAGGCGTTGTACGTGATGCAGCAAAGCCATTCAGGAGAGACTTCCATAGCCTATATAATAGCCTGGCCAGGGAATGCAGCAGCCATTTTAGGCTGAAGTAAAGGGTTGTCCACTACTTGGATAGCCCCTTCGCGTTCACCATGTTTGGCTTTGCTAAAATTAAAAAAACCTATACTCATCTCCGGTACCACTGCTGTTCCAGTGGTGTTTGCACTCATGTTCCCTTGGCTCATATGAGGTTGTTATGACACATAAACCCTGCAAATAATTAGTGCTTGCATCACTGTCCCTGTCATTGGACAAATCGAACAGCAAGATGTTGTTAGAGAGGAGGCACAGCCTTCACTTCCTGTTGATGTTCAATATGTCTGAATGCAGGAAAGTGAAGCTGGTGCTGATTGAACGCAGGGCTCATGTGACATAGCAACCTCACATGAGCCCTGGAATGGCTCCAGCAATGGAGGCGAGTATAGGGTTTTTTATTTTAAACAGGGTCAAACAAGAGGAGTTTTCTTAGTAGTGGGCACCCCCTTTATATAGGGAGAGGACTTCAGAGCACACAACTTAGCAATAGAGATAACAAGAGAAAGACTTAAAACATTGGACAAATACTTCAGAAAGCAATGCCTTGAACAACTGCAGCAGTAAAGAATTTGAGGGCAGAAGTCTGTGAATTAAACATAGATTCAATTGATTAGGATAGAGATAGGAGAGAAGCTAAAGGCTGGGTCTCACATAACGATACACCAGCGATCCCGACAACGATATGCACTTGTCAGGATCGCTGGTGTATCGCTACATGATCGCTGCTGAGCTGCCAAACAGGCAGCTCAGGCAGCGATCTGGGACAGCGACACTGCGGGTAACATCGCTTAGTTACCCGCAGTGTACCTTGGATACCAGCTCCCTGCATCAGGGCGCTGGTATCCAAGGTACACAGCGGGTTTCTAGGCACAGCCCCGCGCCTGGAAACCCGCTGTGTACCTTGGTTACCAGCGGATCGCTGGTCTCCCGCCTGTCACACGCAGCGATATCGCTGGTGAGCTCGGTGCTGCGTCACAAAACTAGTGACTCAGCACCGATCTCGGTAGCGATATCGCTATGTGAGACGGGCCCTTAACAGCAGCAGTTACAGACTTGAAATACAATCACACTTTTTTCATTCTAAATGTACTAGAAAGCAGCAGGAAGCCACAGAATCAGAATCAGATACTGTGGTTGTTAGTCCACCAATCAAAATTTAAATCCAAAACACATCAATCTCATACAGCACCTTGTTGAAGGTGCTGACTTTTTAAGGAAAGGGGTTGAAGTTTATTAAAAATGTTGTTAAAAAATAGAAAAAATGTAAAGAAAATGTAGATATTTATCTGCGCAAGACTGCAACCGTATGTACAACACCTATGCTGCAGCTGGCTGACACATTTTGGTCTCTGTATGTGTATCTATCTAAGTGACATTTCTTATTTCCTATTATGTAGTTTTAGACAAGAGCTGAATAACTGAGGTTGAACATATTGTCAAAAGTTAAATATAGTGTTGTAAAGAAAAAGTAACAGTGGCAATGGACAGGGTAGTGTAAAAAATAAAATCATATCACAGCTAAATATTTGGAAGCTGCAAGTAGCCTATGCACCTCCACTACTGACACCTGACAGTAATACTATCAAACACAGGCAATATTTGGCTTCTTTTGCCTCCAGCTGGCATATTAGTGGGAAGGAAGTGCAAAACATTATGGAATACAGTATATGGCAAATCACTCTTCTCAGTCACAGTAGGATGATGTTTTCTCTAACAGCAACACTGTCAGCTTGAATCAATGATCTGCACAAAATTCTCTGCCTGATCAGAAATTACTAAGATGGATAATTTTTGGAAAGTTTTTCCTTTCTTAATTTTTAAAATCTTGAAGTGTCTGACAGCGCACTGGCTTCCTACTGGGTTAAACATCTGATTCTTTGGTGAAGTTACTTTGACATTACTAAGATTGTATTTGTGCTAGAGAATTTGAAAGTGGTTGGGTATAGTCTTAAGAGACCTCAGAGTGTTACAGGTCTTTTCAGTGCAATTAGAGGATTTGCAGTATTTTGCGATTCATGGCAAATTGATTTACTGCAAATCAAATTTTTTATGAAAAATTTGTCGGATCTGATAAATTTGAATTTTAAAAGATTCAACCATCTCTAATTTTAATGCATAGCTAAAAAAGTTGACTTTGTCATCATTTTCTTTTGTTGAATGCAGTTCAATGATTTATCATTTGCCACATTTGCCAGATAATACCATTAGCACTGCTACACATATATTATTTATTTCTTGCATGACATTAAAAAGGTTTTAGTAGGAAAAGATACATTTCCATGTGAATTCTAATACATAATAACTGTAGATTGTATTGCACTATAGGCTGCATAGATCATAGGGTTTCTCAAAAGTCAAACATTTTATGTGTCTCGAACGAAAAGGAATTGCTTCCTGCCAATCAGGTTAAGTTAAAGGGGTTGTATATAACATACAATAGGTTAAAAGAGCAGATTTATTGTGAGCACTCTGAAGAGATATCTGGATAATACCACAGACAGCCCTTGAGATGTCAAGGATGATAATACAGTAACAACATTTGGGAAGTATCTGTAGCCTTGCACTTAGCCTTTTGGCAGGAATTTATTAAGACAGAATAAGCCTGTGACTTTTCAATTCCGAGTGCAATTTGTTTCCCTAATGCATCTGCACAAGTAATGTGTGATGGAATTTTTCCCATTCCTAGCCTACTAGTTGTTGGTGATGATATGCTATAATAGGTTCTCACCAGCTATATCTCTGCAATATAAAACACAACACGTGTACATCTGTGGCCCAGTGTCAATTCCTTAAATGTACATCAGAAATGCATTACATCTCATGATTGCTATTCTGTTTGTAAGGCTTGTTGCTTCAAAATTTCCCCTGTAATGTACTGTGCTGATTACCTTTATTTACAGGTATATCCCTGGCAGAACAAGTTTACCATGTTCACACATACAGTGCTACAGATGTGACTTCAGCCTTTTTATTAACGAAAATGACACAAATGTTCCTCTCCAGATGTATTGCCACTTGTGCCTTTGATACAACTGAAACTGAAATTTGCAAAGTTTCTGTTTATTTTAGTCAACACTGTATCTGATTGCTTTTTTTTCTGCCTTTGTGTTCATAAGGACAAAATACATTTCTAAATCAAAGCTAAAGTCTCTTTGAAACATATGTTTTTTTCCTCCAAAAATAAATGTCATAGCTTTTTGGTCTTTGTGTCCTTTTTTACCATTAGTATGGCATCTCTTGTATTTTGAGTGCAAAAAAACCTTCCAAGCTTCTACTCATTATGCAGTAAAAAAAAAATGGGTTGACTCAGATGATACATTGAAGGCACGAAAAATTGAATCTTTTTTGTATTTATTAATTTTTTTTATGCAATTCGTCTGCAAAAAATAGACATGAGAACCTGCCTTTAATAATTATAATGGGTCTGCATTCTATCCAGGAAATGACGAGAACTTGCATATATTCTAGTATATCAATTGAAATAATCGAGTAATATATTCAGAAAAATAAAGTTTAGCATAAGTTTATAATTTATTCTTGAGAACTATCACATATATATTTTTACTGGGCTACAGTACTCGCAACATGTAATAGGCAAATAGAACACTCAATAATTAAAAAAAAATATATAGATCTTTATTAAAGGGAACCTGTCATGTAAAATAACGCTATTAACATGCAGATATGAGGTTAATCTGCAGGTTAATAGCATTCTGAATTTGCTCGGTACCCGCACGGAGAGCCCCCCCTGCCAGGAGGATATTAATGAGTAACGCAGGGTAGAGGTAAATAAATTAAAATTTAACTTTTAGTGGACTCTTAAAAATAGACCAACTGTCTAATGAGATAAATGACAATTCAAGACAAACAATTAAACATATAATGTCATATGGATTAGCATAGGACTATGCTAAAAACACACACTGCTTCAAAAAATAAAGGGAACAACAGAATATAACTCCAAGTAAATTAAACTTCTGTGAAATCAAACTGTCCACTTAGGAAGCAACACTGATGGACAATCAAATTCACATGCTGTTGTGCAAATGGAATAGACAACAGATGGAAATTATTGGCAATTATCAAGACACACTCAATAAAGGAGTGGTTCTGCAGGTGGGGACCACAGACCACATCTCAGTGCCAATGCTTTCTGGCTGATGTTTTGGTCACTTTTGAAAGTTAGTTGTGCTTTCACACTCGTGGTAGCATGAGACGGACTCTACAACCCACACAAGTGGCTTAGGTAGCGCAGCTCATCCAGGATGGCACATCAATGTGAGCTGTGGCAAGTAGGTTTTCTGTGTCTGTCAGTGTAGTGTCTAGAGGCTGGAGGCACTACCAGGAGACAGGACAGTACACCAGGAGATGTGGAGGGGGCCGTAAGAGAGCAACAACCCAGCAGCAGGTCCACTACCTCCTCCTTTGTGCAAGGAGGAACAGGAGGAGGAGGAGCACTGCTGTTATGAATGTGCTAGAGATGGTTTCTGAGCAGAGGCTCCCTCTGGTGGTTACAGACAGTACTGAACCTTTCAGCGAGGAATGGCAATCTGGGATCATGGACTGGTCTGATGTAAGGGAGGTTCCCTCCCATGATGGTTGCCGGTGATCAATTGTTCTTGTCTCAATTGTGGTTCCTGGTTCATTTGGAAGTTTGCTGAGTCTTGCCTGCATCTTCTGCTATCAGATAAGATATTTTCTGCTTTTATTTTTGTGCTTGATTTTTGCATTGTTCCCTGCACTTCTGTGGAGGTCAGCCAGGTCCCCTCCGGGGGCTTGTGCTCTTCTCAGTTTATCTGGAGCCATTGTTGTTTGTTCATTTGCTTTTTCCTGCTTTTTCAGTAGCTGCGGCTTAGTTTTGTTACACCAGAGATCTGATTTAGGTGGTAGAGATCGTGTGATCTCAGGTGTTTTTGCAATCAGAAGAGTTGGTATTTTTTAGGGTTTTTTTTGGATTGCAGTGAGTATCCTTTCCTGTACTTTTCTGTCTAGACAGATTGGGCCCCAGCGTTTGCTCATTCTATTTTCTGTCTGTGTCCGTGCTTCTTCTTGTCTAACCGCCATTACATGTTTGGGGGCTTCCTATTTTCTTTGGGGATCTGCTCCGGGGCAGATAACTTTCATCTTTCTGCCTTTAGGTGTAGTTATCTCACAGGCTGTGACGAGGCGTCTAGGATCAACGTAGGAATGCTCCACGGCTACCTCTAGTTGTGTGGTTAGTTCAGGTTACTGCAATCCAATAGGTTCCAGCCTCTCTGGTGTATTGCCGTTTTTGCTTATTCTCCTCAGTTACCAAAACATAACACACTGCCAGAGTCCTATAAAATGACCTCCAGCAGGCCTCAAATGTGCATGTGTCTGCACAAACGGTTAGAAACCGACTCCATGAGGATGGTCTGAGTGCCCAACGACCACAGCTTGTGCTCACAGCCCAACACCATGCAGGACGCTTGGCATTTGCCACAGAACACCAGGATTGGCAAATTCGCCACTGGCACCCTGTGCTCTTAACAGATGAAAGCAGGTTCACACTGAGCACATGTGACAGACGTGACAGAGTCTGGAGATGCTTTGGAGAGTGATCTCCTGCCTGCAACATCCTTCAGCATGACCGGTTTGGCAGTGGGTCAGTAATGGTTTGGGGTAACACTTCTTTGGAGGGGCGCACAGCGCTCCATGTGCTCACCAGAGGTAGTCTGACTGCCATTAGTTACCGAGATGAGATCCTCAGACCCCTTGTGAGACCATATGCTGGTGCGGTTGGCCCTGGGTTTATCCTAATGCAGGACAATGCTAGACCTCATGTGGTTGGAGTGTGTCAGCAGTTCCTGCAAGATAAAGGCATTGAAGCTATGGAGGAACATTCCCCAGACCTGATTCCGATTGAGCACATCTGTGACATCATGTCTTGCTCCATCCACCAACGTCACGTTGCACCACAGACTGTCCAGGAGTGGGTGGATGGTTTATTCCAGGTCTGGGAGGAGATCCCTCAGTAGGCCATCCGCCGCCTCATCAGTAGCATGCCCAGGCATTGTAGGGAGGTCATACAGGCACGTGGAGGCCACACACACTACTGAGCATCATTTTGACTTGTTTTAAAGACATTACATTCCACTTTAATTTTGTGTGTGACTCCAAATCCATGCTTTTATTGGTTAATAAATTTGATTTCCATTGATGATTTTTGTGTGATTTTGTTGTCAGCGCATTCAACTTTGTACAGAAAAAAGTATTCAACGAGAATATTTCATTCTTTCAGATCTAGGATGTGTTTTTTGAGTGTTACTTTTATTTTTTTGAGCAGTGTATGTATAGGAGGTATTAGTCCTCCTGCAACAAACAGGGAACCATTATGAACATTAAGAGAAGAGTACTTTTAACACTAGGACTACTGGACTCGTGACCCCGCCTAGAACTACTGAAAGGAGTCATTTTGACTCCTTGCTTGTTTTCGTTTATTTTTAGAGTTTCATTTGTGGTTATTTATTAATAATTATATTTTTTGTAATGTATTATTATTGTGAGATCCAACAGTAATGCTTTTGATTGTTTTTTTTCTGCTTTTCTTATTTTTCTACAGAAAATAACAATAATTATAATAGACGTTTTTCAAACATTTTTTTTATTCAAGTGCACACATATAAACAACAACTGAAGAACAAAAAGCAGAGAAAATGTAGGTGGAGGAGCATAAAAATGAAAATATGGCGCAGAATTCACCTTCTAAACATTTGGTGTTTCGCATTTTAGGCATTGCCTTTGATTTATGGCAGTACATTGCCCACACAAAGACTTACCACAAGTCTTACAATTGCAGACAGATCTATTTTTCTTGCACTTTTCTTTGATCTGGCAAAATTTTGTTTGAACCATCACTTCTGAGCATGTAGAAACTTGGGACGTGGAACCCTTTTCCCTATCTGTGACATAAGGACCACTCATCTCTCTCACAAGCGTTTGCAAAAATGCCTTGCGTGACATTTTTGGTGGGTTATCTCATTGAATATTATCCATGCATTTATACCCGCAAAGTCTAAGGCATTTTCAAATGCATGAACAGGCCATCTCCTTGTGCTTGTTCGTGTGGTATATTTTCGTGCCATCTGATCCACTACATCTACTCCATATTTTGTTTCATTGTAAAACTTTACCGTTTCTGGAGTTTTTTTTAGCGGAATCAGACGCAACAACAACATCTGGATGGACGGAACTCAAAATGACAACATTTTTGTTGGCTTTCCTTGATATACTGTAAGTGTAAAATTGTCTTCATTTCTAAACACTTTAGTGTTGTACAATTCCTCTTTCATGGATTTTATTTCTTTAGGCACTTCTCGCCTTATCTTGTTCAGTGTTCCCACAATGGTTGTTCCTTTGCTTTTTAGCTGTTTAGCTAATTTTACTGAAGTAAAATAATTATCGGTTGTAACATTGCGACCTTTTTTCAAAAACGGGTCCAATAACTTCATTACCACATGGTCAGCTAAACGGTCCTCAGCACGGCGTGTGTCATCTTTGCCTAGATAAGGGAAGCCATTTGCCAGATATTTGCTCTCCTTATCAACAGCTAGCCAATATTTGTGGCCATATTTATCTGGTTTGGAAGGCATGTACTGCGTGAATGGACACCTAGTTTTGCTTGGGAAAAGTTGCTCATCCACCGTTATGTATGGGCCAGGTTTGTAACACGCAATACAATTTTCAATAAACCTGTCCACACAGTAGAAAATAGAGCAAACTTGTCCGTTTGCAGTCTCTCCGATCGAGTAGATTTCTCATCAAATCTGAGAAACCTCATAATTTCAACAAAGCGGTCCCTAGACATTGTCGCTTTGCAAAACGGTATTCCCCAGTCATTACACCAAATACTGCTAATCGAGTGACGGTTCGTGCCAGATATTCCACGAGCATAGAATATCGCAATGAATGCATCTAGCTCCTCATCAGATAGAGTCAGGGCCGGATTAACGTAGGGGCTGATGGAGCTGCAGCTCCAGGCCCCTTGTTAGAGATAGGCCCATCCCCCGGCCCAGCCAGCCGCTTGTTATCTAGTGGCTCTCTGCTCTCCTCCCTTCCCTGTGCTGCTGACGTCAGCCTGGTGATGGAGGGGGAGGAGAGGAGCCAGGAGAGACTGTGTGCTGGAGGGGGAGAGAGGAAACCTGGTGCTGAAAGTACTATAGGAGAGGAGTCGGCAGCAGCACAGTGTTATCTCATTCACCCAATCCAGAAGCAGGATGTAAATGAAGGCAGAACATGTGACCACAGAGCAGCCAGTCACAGCTCACCTTTCACTTGTCCTCATCCATGCACTGTCTTCTTACAGCTTTGCCTATTGGCATCCTGCCCTGTGTTCAGTGTCACGTTGTAGTGACGGTCCCTGTCTGGAGGAGAGAGTTAGAGACAGGCAGGCAGAGGTGTGTGTGCTGTTACAAGAATCCCAGCCATATTACAGTGAAAGCAGATGGAGAATCCTGAAGTCTCTGCACAGGTTTGTGTTATAAAGTGTGTGGTTTCTGACAAATTCCATCAGTAGCATTGAATGGCCCATAGTATATATAATGCAGCATTGAGAGGCCCATTCTAGTATATAGCGCAGCATTGAATGGCCCATAGTATATATAGGGCAGCATTGAATGGCCCATAGTATATATAGCGCAGCATTTAGAGGCCCTCTCAATGCTGCATTATATATACTATGGGCCATTCAATGCTGTGCTATATATACTATGGGCCATTCAATGCTGCGCTATATGGGCCTCTCAATGCTGCATTATATATACTATGGGCCTCTCAATGCTGCGCAACTATGGGCCATTCAATGCTGCATTATATATACTATGGGCCATTCAATGCTGCATTATATATACTATGGGCCATTCAATGCTGCGCTATATATACTATGGGCCATTCAATGCTGCATTATATATACTATGGGCCATTCAATGCTGCATTATATATACTATGGGCCATGCAATGCTGCGCTATATATACTATGGGCCATTCAATGCTGCGCTATATATACTATGGGCCATTCAATGCTGCATTATATATACTATGGGCCATGCAATGCTGCGCTATATATACTATGGGCCATTCAATGCTGCGCTATATGGGCCTCTCAATGCTGCATTATATATACTATGGGCCTCTCAATGCTGCGCAACTATGGGCCATTCAATGCTGCATTATATATACTATGGGCCATTCAATGCTGCATATATATATTAACCTTATATGGGCCATTCAATGCTGCATTATATATACTATGGGCCATTCAATGCTGCATTATATATACTATGGGCCACAATGCTATATTTTGGGCATCAATGCTGCATATATATACTATGGGCCTCAATGCTATATACTATGCTCATGCGCTATATATTCTAATGGGCCATGCAATGCTGCATGCTATATATACTATGGGCCATGCAATGCTGCGCTATATATACTATGGGCCATTGCAATGCTGCGCTATATATACTGAATGGGCCTTCAATGCTGCATATATATACTATGGGCCATTCAATGCTGCGCTATATAACTAGGGCCATGCAATGCTGCGCTAATGGGCCTCTCAATGCTGCATTATATATACTATGGGCCATTCAATGCTGCGCTATATACTAGAATGGGCCTCTCAATGTCGCCCTATATTACTATGGGACATTCAATGCTGCGCTATATACTAGAATGGGCCTCTCAATGTTGCCCTATATTACTATGGACATTCAATGCTGCACCATATACTAGAATGGCCAGGAGCGTTTAAATGCCCTCTCTCTGTTATGTATTGAAAAAGATGCTGAATGAGCTTAATCTGATTCTGCAATTGAGGAATTTGCAAGCAAAAAAGCACGAAAGTGAATGTGTAGTTTAATTTCTCTACAGTTTGATTTATTTACGATAAAACACAGTTTAGCGTTCAGTGAATAACCCTGTTTATTTGCCTCATAAGTTACTATCAGCGTGATAACCATAACAGACTTTCTATATCCACCATATACTAGAATGGGCCTCTCAATGTTGCCATATATGTGTATGGGGCCTCTCTGACGCAATATTATTAATGTGGCTATGTATGGCAGTATTATTGAGATGGCTATGTGTGGCACTATAAGAGGGCTATGTGTGGCAGTATTAAGGGCCGTTTAGACTGTCCAAATTCTTGTCTGATCGGCCGGACTTTAATTTTTTCCCAGGGTGCCCTGAGGCTGAGAAGGTTGAGAAAAACTGCAATAGGAGGACGTCAAACTGAGGTGTGAGTTGTGTGTTCCTGTGGAGCAGGTACTAATGTTATAATACATCTTGTGCTGCTGACATATATACAGACATGTTATTGCTATGTATAGCTGTGGTACTGGTATATAAGCAGGTACTAATGTTATACATAGATGTGCTGCTGACATATATACACACACAGTACTGGTATATATGGCTGCGATACTGGTATATAGGCAGGTACTAATGTTATAGATGGGCTGCTGACATACATACAGACACAGAACTGGTATATATAGCCGTGGTACTGGTATATACGCAGGTATTAATGTTATATGTAGATGTGCTGCTGACATATATACAGACAGGTGGCCAATCAGTGGCTACTGTCTGAAGTTCTGGCATGGTGGCCGCCATCATGCTAGGAGTTCTGACAGTGACTGCTGCAGCGGATGATTGTCACACCTGTCCGGCGCATAATCTCATTACTTGGACCATTGCCATTAATATGGAGGTTGATTGGGGATTGTGATCCACCAGCTGCTTGTTAGTCCCTGGATTGTGGATTATTATCTGTATTTACCCACATAGTCAATGTCCGCACTTGTAGATTGTGCCTGGATTGTGGATTTTAATCTGTATTTATTTGCCTCATAAGTTACTATCAGCGTGCGTAATAACCATAACATACTTTATATCCACTGTATTTATATTAGGCATGTATCATATATTTATATTTACTTTGTTCTATAGCTTTATTTACAATAAAACACAGTTTAACGTTCAGTGAATAACCCTGCTTATTTGCCTCATAAGTTACTATCAGCGCGATAACCATAACAGACTTTCTATATCCACTGTATTTATATTAGGCATGTATCATATATTTACTTTGTTTATATCTTTTACGTTACATTTTTGGCCTTTGTGAATTGCCGTGTTTGGCCCCACCCCTTGCCCCGCCCCTTGCCCGCCCCTTCAGCTCCAGGCCCATCATGTTCTTAATCCGGCCCTGGATAGAGTAAACTGTAAATTATTGTTCCTGCATGCTTCTGCAAGCGTACAGTTCTTTAAATGTGTCAATATATATGAATCAAAAATTAGCATAAGATAAGAGCCTAGAGTAAACAAGCTATTTTGTTCAGCATTACACAGTAATACAAGCAGGTAAAACACAAGGAAAATGTGAAAAGTTGACATGTAAATTGAACTACATCTATATGAACATCAGGGTAAATAAGACAGAGTGAAAAAATTATGCACAAAACTTTATAGCAACATTTAGTGACAAAAGGACCTCAAAATATAGTAGGGAGTCAAAATGACTCCCTTCAGTAGTTCTTGGTAAATTTGAAAAAAACGCGCAAATTTTTCACCAAAATTATTTATTCTCACAAAATCTTTTTTTCACATCATATTTGAGGAAAAGTCACCGAGTTTCAAGCCGGAATTCTGAAAAATGTAGTCACAGAAGAGAAATAAAAAACGAAAGGAGTCAAAATGACTCCATCAGTAGTTCTAGTGTTAAAGGTGCCTATTTGTATCCTTTGAATCAATATATTAGAGACCACAGTATGGTATTTATTTATTATGGTAATTATTTTGCACAATATAACTTGACTCAAATAGGTAAATAAATGATTTTTGCACAATATGTTTACTCTCAAAAAGCACACCTTATCTCTTAATCTCTTAGTTTATAGTAAATAATAGAGGAACAATCGCACACGGTTGCGTTTATTGACAGGACCAGGCTGTGTTCCAAATGCATCAGAGGATCCTAGTTGTCCAGAAGGGGGAGAGAACACTTTACTGCCACATATTGCCCTACCACAATGGTTCCAAAGAACCCATATCAGAAATGCCCCAAGATGCCCACGAAGCGTTTCATATTTAAAATCATCAGGGATGGTGACCAAAAGGGTGTCTTAAAATGTAATACAGGATGATGGGTACAAACCCATCCTTTGTGCAATATATGGTCTGATCTGTAGCCATTGGTGGTGGAGGTGGTTAAATATACTGCCATTTTGACAGTCAGGTGGTCAATTCCAGTGCTCTCCAAAAGTGGAGCGCATGGCCGACACGCATGTCACTTCCGGTATGCATGTTCGCTCCAACAGTGGAGCACACACACAGTAAGTGCACACGCTCACTCCAATGTTGGCACATTTCACATCGCTCACCCCATGCTCTCCGGTGTGCCGCGTCGTGTAATGCACATCCGGGTATGGAATGTCACTTCCGGGGTAACATCTCTATTCAGAGGCTTTATCTTATACATCATATTGTAGCGCAGAGCTGGAATGCATAACATCATGCCCTATATGATGTACAAAATGCTCTCTATGTATAAAACTGTCAATTATATCATGCATATTAGAGCCCAAAAAATGTAATTGACAATATAATGCTTAGATAAGGGAGTGAGCAAATCCCAGTAGAGGGTAGCATAATTATATTTATAAAGCAGTACATAAACTGTCATTATGACCATTGTATCATTATATCATTATTCTACTACCCCATCTTAGGGGGAGGATTTGGGAAAAAAAAGGGGGGATTATGGGTCAAATGACAAGAGGCTGAAAACAGACTAAATCGGATCCAGAGGACTGAATATTGGTGCAATAATTATATGATTTTATGATGAAGGGGACACAGGGGACCAGGAGGAGAGGAAGGGGGTCCTAGCAAACCCTACTCTTATCCTAGATTAAAAACTGCCTGGCAGTATAGGTTGGTGCCCTAGATAGATATGAGAGATGGCCCCCCCATTCGTCGACGACTAACCCTAGCACAGCCCTACATGGCCCTAAACTGAGTAATGTGCTATAGAAGAATAGAGGAAAGGGTAGGAAGATAAGCATAAGAGTTCACTGAAGAAAGAAGAAAGGAATCAAACGATATTGCAAGTACGTGATCTTAACTTGTTAACCTAAAATTGTACCCTACCTGTCCAGTGGAGGTTGGCACCCTAGGGGAACCGAAAGTAGCGCCCCCAATCCATTATGGCTCACTCTGTTTCACCCTAGTCTGGGAAAATCTTTTAATGAAAGCAACTATAGGTGAGGGTCTCATTGAGACCTGCTGGTGTGTGGGTTTTCAGGCGATATATCCATCTTGTTTAACACTGCAATTTAATTTGATTCCTATTTCCTCTCCTTTTTTCGACCCTCAATTTTATCAATTAACATAAATTTTAGTTAAGAACTGTCCCCATTATGATGGATGTTAATGTGCCTGGCCAGGGGAGTATCTTTTTAAGGGCAATATCTCTCAAGTGTTCACCCACTCTTCTTCTTAATTCTCTGATAGTCTTTTCTATGTATTCCAGACTGCATATGCAAACCACTCTATAAATCACTTCTTTTGTGAGACAAATGATAAAGGGGACGTATTTAAAATTCATGTACTGTGAAATTACTTCTGAAATGCTGTTCTGTTGAAATTAGAGGACAGACTATGCAGCCACTGCATTTGCAACTTCCTTTTAGGTTATGGGTAAGCCGCGTTTCCTTTTTTGTGAAACAAAATGGTTGCCGACCAGTCTGTCTCCTATACATCTTCCCTTTTGGAAGGTTATTTTTGGGTGCGGTCCCACAAAGTCCTCAATATCCCCATCCATCTGCAGAATCGGCCAGTGTTTTCAAAGAATTGATCGAACCTGCCGTGCACCATTGTTGTAGGTTGTAATAAACGAACAAGAGGCAGATTTGTCTTTCGAGGAGTTGGTACCAGGAGTTGGGTCCTATTGATATTTTTGGTCTCATTATAGGCCTTCCTAAGAACACCATCTGGCAACCCCTGTCCAGGAATCATGTACGCAGATCAGCTGCTTGGTCTCCATAATCAGCCTTCGAGGAACAATTGCGTCACATTCTGAGATATTGTCCATTGGGGAAGCCCTTCTTCAGTGGACAGGGTGGTGGCTGTCTCACCGCCAAAGGGCATTAGTGGACATGGGTTTCCTGTTTTTTTTTAACTTAACTTTTTTAAATTAACTTTATTTCCTCCCTGCAGCGTTTGAATTTCAGTCATACGGGTGGAGACGGTATGGCTTACGTCACCGCTCTGTGTATAGAAAGTAGTGGTGGTAATTGTAGATTGACAGCAGGCTCATCATTAGCGTAGGCTGTCAGTCAGTGCATTGGGGAAAGTTACTTACACTTCTCTCTGTACAACAGAAACTCCAGAAAGAACTACTCAGTTTGCTGTGCAGGCGTGCTATCCACGAGCTAATTATTGCAAGCATGTTTGATAAATTTTAGTTGGCATCAACAGATCCAAATATAAAGTTGTTCGAGAGATTTTCAGCTACCTGAAATTAGCTGGATAAAACCAAGTTTTTGCCTGGAATGAAAGATGACATAGTTTCAACTGAGCTAGGTCCACTTAAGGAGTGCCTAGTTGAATTTTGCACCCAGCTTGCACAATGCCATCCAAGAGATGATTACAATGAACTGTTAGTTAACTGTTATGATTCGGTAGCTGAGGAGTGCAGGCAAAAAGGCAATACACCAGAGCAGTTGGAATCTATGAGATTGCAGTACCCTGACTAACCACCACAACTAGAGGCAGCCGTGGAGCGTTCCTACGTTGGTCCTAGACGCCTCGTCACAGCCTGAGAAACTAACTACACCTAAAGATAGAAATAGGAAAGCTATCTGCCCCGGAGCAGAACCCCAAAGATAATAGCAAGCCCCCAAACATGTAATGGCGGTTAGACAAGACGAAATACTGACACAGACAGAAAATAGTATGAGCAAATGTTGGGGCCAAAACTAACTAAATAGAAAAGGATAGGAAGGGTACTTACTGCAATCCCAAAAAAACCCTGAAAGCACCAACTCTACTAATTTCAAAAACACCTGAGATCACACGACCTCTATCCACCTAAATTAGTTCTCTGGTGTAACAAAATCAAAACAGCAGCCACTGAAAAAACTGGAAAAAGCAAAAGTACAAACATCAGTGGCTGAACTAAACTGAGAGGGCAAAAGCCCCCTGAGGGGACCCAGAAGACCCCCACAGAAGTGCAGGACAAAATGCAAAAATTAAGCACAGAAACAAAAAGAAGAAAATGTCTTATCTGTTAGCAGGAGATGCAGACAGACACAGCAGGCTACAAGGGAAACAGGAATCAAGGATTGAGACCCGAACAATTGATCACCGGCAACCCTGATGGGAAGGTGACTCCCTTATATAAGACCAGTCAGTAACACCTGATTCCCAGTCCTCACAATCTTCACTGAACAGACCAGTACCGCTTGTAACCACCAGAGGGAGCCTCTGCTCAGAACTCATCTCAAGGCCATTCACAACAGTTAACTCTGGCACTCCTGTTTCTTCGTTCCCTGGCAAACCCAATGTACACATCAATAATCCAGACACCTACCATGGGGCCCAATGGTGGCCAACGTGATATACGCTCTGAAGATATTCGTGTTTCGTCACCAATTTGTTTAATATTGTCAGCATTAAAAATCTGTGTCAATTTTGAACTTTTACCATCCAATTATGCTTGAATGGTTGGTGTCTCTGTCTGATCCCAGCCACATCCCCACAAAATGACTTGACATTACCGCAAGAACTCATAGCATACAAAGTATAGCCTGTTGCTGAGGCAGCAATAAAAACTTTTAATAGACACATGTGGTACCTCAGTGAGTTTATGGTGGGTCTGGGGTTTTTTGACAGTAAAGTTGGAACCGCAGAAAAGGTTGAGATGGTACTAGCTCTGCAGAAGGAAGCAGCGATATCTGCTCAACTTACATGCAACTGGCTGAAGACCTTGTGTCACAAAAGAAGCTTCATTTCTTCATGTTGTCCAACACAAAAAAAACTATTCTTTATACTGGAAATAAACCAACATTTTCTTCAACAAGATCCTTGTCTGTAGCACACTAAAGCAAGTTACATTGATGCATCCTCAAAAGTCGCTGGATTGAAAATCGTGAATGATGCCGCAAAACGCTCCATTGGACTCATGAGTACATTCAATTTGTCAATGAGCACTCAAGAAAACCAGAAACAGTTTATTCTCCAGTGTGTAGAGAAGCATCGCCATGACTATTCTGAACCAAATAAAGCATGTTTTGTTAAAAAATGAAACCGCGAAAATATTGCAAATTGTACATTTACTTTGCTGCAAGACGTTTATTGCAAATATTGGTTAGTATGGTCATGATTGAGCCACTATTTACTATTGAACAATGTTGAAATTTTATGACTTTTTTGTATGTTACAATCACATCAAAGGGAATTATTTCAAGGGTGAGACCTAAAAATTTAAAACAAGAAGTTTTTTTTAGATAAAAAAATGTGAAGCAGTTGGTCACTTTCACATGACAGTATGCTGGTCAGCATTTTGAATCAGTATTTATAGGACTAAAATAGGAAAAGTCCAAATTTTTCCATTATATTTTTTCTCCATAAGATCTTCAGCTAGTTTTGGCTAATAAATAATGTTGCAATATTCTGTACAAACCAGAACACTGCTATGTGAAAGAGACTTGGGATGGGCAAATTTATTTGCATGGAATTTAATTCTGCACAAACTTTTAGAAAAAATCCATATTTTGGTGATGACTGATTTTTTTGTAATTTGTTCAGCGCAAATTCAGCAAAATGGCAGCGAGCTGTGGACACCATCTTGTTAAAAAGTAGAGGGCTGCCAAAATGTTCCAGTAAAAATAAAACATACTCACCTCACTGCACACTTCTCTAGTTGCCCCTGATACTCTTTATCCTTTGTCTGTTCCTCTACACCTCCAAGGTCACATGCTTCGTAACCCACTTACAGACTGAAGTCTCAGCCTAGCATGATTACCCAGTCATGACTTATGGTTGTCGGTCACACAGGTTACTGCACATGCAAAGTAATCTCTATGGCCTGTCCACAGCCAGAAGCTCCAGTCTAGATTGAAAAATGTACCTGACATACAATGCAAGGAGTCACAGAAGATCATACAGTAGATGGCGCAAGTGGTGAGCAATATATATATATTTTTTTCTTTTAATATTTAGTCATCTGCTAACCTCTCCAGCCACACCCACTTCTCCATGCCATCGCTGCAATGCATCTCTGGCCGAGCAGAGTGTACATTTTAGGCCAGGCCTTCCAGTCTTAAAGGGAATCTGTCACCCTAAATTGGCGGGATATTTAAATGATGGCAGTCAGGTCAGATGGGCGTGTTTTGGGTACTTGCCTTAACATGTTGTTTGCTGCTGTCTCCATTATTTTGGGAATTGTAGTCGTTGCCCTCCATATAACGCACCTGCGCATTGCAATCTTGAATTGCGCACGCGCAGTATGCTTTGCCCGCAGATTGCAATGCTCAGGTGCGTTATATGGAGCGCAACGACTACAATTCCCAGAAATAATGGAGACAGCGGCGAACAACATGATAAGGCAAGTACCCAAAACACCGCCCATCTGACCTGACTGCCATCATTTAAATATCCCGCCAATTTAGGTGACAGATTCCCTTTAAGCAGGTATAGAGTTCATTGCGCATGATCCGGGGTGTACTCGATATGGTAAGCCCTGGACTAAATTGAACACCAGATTGGAGTTGGAAAGCAATGAAGGTGAGGCGGACGGACTTTGGGTAAGAAGCAGTGGGAGTGGCCTTAAGCCCTTCTTGCCATGGTCACTTTCAATGTTTTCGTCTTTTTTTTCCTCTTCTCCTTTTTAAAGACCATAACTTTTTATTTTCCCATCACAGAGCTTATTTTTTTTTTAAAAAAAATTAAAGTGCAGTGAAATTGCAAAAAATACGCAATTCTGACATGGTTTTGTTTGAAATTATTTTTAAGGGATATTTTGTGTGGTAAAAATGACTTGGCATCATGATTTTCTAGGTCAGTATGATAATGGATATACCAAAATTGTCAATCAAGTTTTTTTTTTAATTATTTTACTTTTTAAAAAAAATCTAATTTGGGAGAAAATTATTTTTTTAATTGTGTTTCTATATTCTGAGAACTACAATGATTTCATTTTCGGTCAGTCAGCTGTGTGAGGCTTGTTTTTTGCAAGCAAGACAACATTTTTATTTATGCCATTTTGGTTAGATAATGACCTTACTTACTCCATTTTTTGTGGTGTTGTGATAACTAAAACAACAGAAATCTGGAGGGTTGTTTCTCCGTTTACAATATTTATAGATTGGGCTAAATAATTTTATATATTGATAGATTGGACTTTTATGGATGGGGTGATACTACATATGTGTGGTTTTTATATCTATATTTTCAATGGGGAAAAGAAGAGTAATTTGAACTTTTATGTTTTTTTAATTTATTTATTAAAACTTTTTCTTTACTTTTTAATTTATTTGTTAGTACCCTTAAGGGTAGAACTAGCTATCATCTGATCACTTGTATTATATGAAGAAATACTTGCCGCATATACTAATAATCACACCTCTGAAGTCCAGCCATAGGCTGAGTTTCAACAGAGACCCCTGTCTGCCAAAGCAACTTATTGGTGCCCTGCGACTGCATCTCAGGTCATTGATGGGTACATAAAATAAAGCGCCCCCACATTTAACATGTTAAAAGACATACTTGCATTGTACATGTACAGCAGATATCAGAAGAGTTTAAAAACTGCCACAAAGATAAATGCGTTGTTAATAAGAGGGCTCATACCAAATGTAGCATAATGAGTGCTAAAAAAAATAATAATTATAGAGCTAGAGTATTCGGATCATTTTACAGGGCAACTTGCTGCTGTGACCTCTGACAACCTTCTGATTTCTTCCAACCAGAAATGGCAAAATATAATTGTCAGGCCCAGTACATCATGTGTAGAAACATAATATACAGTCATATATAACAATATTGTGAAAAGTAAACTTGTTAGCAGAAGAGGATAGCTTTGTAATAGGGCAAATTAAAGTACATTAAAGGACAAAATATTGTTTACCAACACCATTTATTGACTTCATATACTATTGTACCCTCTTCATGCAAACTTAATAATTGAATTTTGCAATGGATTATTTTGAGTATCTATGAAATGGGTTTTGTATTGATTTTGTAACTACCGTGTATGATGACGTTATCCCTTAGAGTGTCATGTATGGATATGTATGCCCGAAGCAGGTCAATGAGGTGATAACTGTCATTTGAAGGGACAGAAAAGCAATCATTACTTTTCCATTCCTGACTGTTTTATGTCTGCGAGTGACACATTATGACATCTATGATATAGACATCATGCTGTAATTATACTGTGAAATAAATTACATTTTGTACACTAATAATCACAATGTATAGACTGCAGCAAGACACAAACAATTCACATTGATCCTCTGAAGAAAATATATGGAAGGGTAAAAGTAGGCAAAATTCTAAACAATCCCAAACAATCGGTTGTACTGCATAACTTTAGTAAATCTCCTTCTCATTTTTTACCAAGCAATATAAAAAATCAATTTGGCCTAAAAATAAAGAAATTAAAACAGTAAAGCCAGTGTCAACCTTCCAGTTACTAGAGAAAGACAATGATGGTGTCACAACCCTGTTGTCGGAATTACCAGGTGCCAGAGGCTCCTTCCCTATGCCTAACGCTATGGGTTCCTTAGCTATCGCTGCTCCCCAGATTAACTCTGATGGTTAAGATGCCGAGGCCATGTACCTTATTGAACTTCAGAATCAGCTCTATATCTGTCCCACTCACCCCCCCAGGGAAGTGGGGAGTAACAGTGTAAGTATAAACATAAACCAGACTAACAAGGTAAGATAATACAAAATCTTAGGAACAGAGCACATTATATAAGCAGTGATTCTAGGCCTCAGTACCCAAACCACTACCGGCAATAGCCATGGATATACTCCTAAGGCTTATGATGTAGAATGGGGGTTATATAGAATGTGGGCTTGCTCTGATTGAATTGTATGCCCATATTAATCAATTAATTATTTTATATATAACTGGGATTAATTATCATGTGGTTGTGCTCACATATATATATACTTCATTATAATTGTGAGAATGTTCTGGTTTGACTTTTTTAATTATGGTTTGCTTTTTAGTAATAATTCTTCATTCGATTTTTAAAAAATCTAATTATCATGTACAAATGCTTTGGCTAAAAAAGTGACTGTGCTGCTAATCATGTATTATATTCAGGTCCAAAGGCATTTTTGTGTTGGAATGTACCTGATCACTGATTGGTTACTGCCCAGAGAGCTAGCTACATTTACATAGACAACAAAAAAGGCAGCACTCCATAGATCTCCAATGAAAAAAAGTGGATTTTAATCAGACCCACATAGTATGGCGACATTTCGGCTCATGGAGCCGAAACGTCGCCATATGAGGTGGGTCTGATTAAGATCCACTTTTTTTCATTGGAAATCTATGGAGTGCTGCCTTTTTTTGTTGTTTATTGTATCTGGCAAGTATTGGATTATTGCTGAGGAGGCTATTTGCACCCAATTATTGTATTGCTGTGCTGTTCCAGTCTTTTAAATACATTTACATAGATACAGAGAGATCTTTCTTTTTCTTTCTTATTGTTTTGGGTGGCATGGTAACACATTATCGCTAGTGCCCATATCTCCAAGCGAGATTACCGGAGGGCTGTTTCTGGCGCTGGCCTGTGATGTGTGCGGGTTATTGACATCATTGGGGTATTCCCATGACCCACACCGCCATTTTGGTGCTGGAGGCGACGCAACTTCTGGATCCCACACATGCGCCGCAATCAGCAATGGCGGTAACACCTGGCAGATGGACATTTAAAGGGATAAGAGAGACAGATCAGACTGCAGCAGCCCCTGAAAGAAGCCCACACGAATCACACGTCAGGGCGGCGTATGCGACACCATAGGCCGTGATGGGTAAATGCAGAGTTGATATGTCAATTTGTGGTATCTCTGTCAGCGCTATATATATAACCTCACTTGGGGATCTATTGTGTCTGTGCTGATGTGATTACACTGGTCCTTTTGAATCTATTATTGCACTCTCACTTTAATTTTGATATGGATTTGAATACTGAGCTCTAGCCTAACATGCTGTACTATTGGTGTCGTATTCTTGTTGCACCTGTTTCTCTCTGATTGAAACTCTGTCATTGATATAGATGTTATTGTAGAAGTACCTTTTTATATTGAATAACAATAAAAATAGTTGATTTTTTTATTCTTTGGTGGATTGATTACTCTATTTTTCTAGCATGTTTGTAACAAGGGAAGATGTACAGGGATAAATG
This sequence comes from Oophaga sylvatica, assembly GCA_033576555.1. Classification (NCBI taxonomy): domain Eukaryota; kingdom Metazoa; phylum Chordata; class Amphibia; order Anura; family Dendrobatidae; genus Oophaga; species Oophaga sylvatica. The sequence continues at coordinate 194,806,014 of JARQOD010000006.1, read as the reverse complement.
GCATGCCAAACATACAAATAGGCAATCACAGACAACAGAGGAACACCGGGGATAAAAGGAAGGAAAACCAAATAGGAGAGGATTAGGATTTGCACACAACAGAAACACCAAGCAACAGTCACAGATCAACACTCCAAATGCCTCTGCCAACAACCGACTCTACACCAGGCAGTACAAAACTAACACTGGCATTCTAGACTGCCATAGGCGAGTATATACAGTTAGGTCCATAAATATTTGGACAGAGACAACATTTATCTAATTTTGGTTCTAGACATTACCACAATGAATTTGAAACAAAACAAATCAGATGCAGTTGAAGTTCAGACTTTCAGCTTTCATTTGAGGGTATCCACATTAAAATTGGATGAAGGGTTTAGGAGTTTCAGCTCCTTAACATGTGCCACCTTGTTTTTAAAGGGACCAAAAGTAATTGGACAAATGACTCCAAGGCTATTTCATGGACAGGTGTGGGCAATCCCTTTGTTATGTCATTCTCAATTAAGCAGATGAAAGGGCCGGAGTTGATTTGAGGTGTGGTGTTTGCATTTGGAAGGTTTTGCTGTGAAGGAAACATGCGGTCACAGGAGCTCTCCATGCAGGTGAAACAAGCCATCCTTAAGCTGCAAGAACAGAAAAAAACCCATCCAAGAAATTGCTACAACATTAGAAGTGGCAAAATCTACAATTTGGTACATCCTGAGAAAGAAAGAAAGCACTGGTGAACTCATCAATCCAAAAAGACCTGGGAGCCCACGGAAGACAACAGTGGTGGATGATCGCCGCATACTTTCTTTGGTGAAGAAGAACCCGTTCACAACATCAACTGAAGTCCAGAACACTCTCAGTGAAGTAGGTGTATCTGTCTCTAAGTCAACAGTAAAGAGAAGACTCCATGAAAGTAAATACAAAGGGTTCACATCTAGATGCAAACCATTCATCAATTCCAAAAATAGACAGGCCAGAGTTAAATTTGCTGAAAAACATCTCCAGAAGCCAGCTCAGTTCTGGAAAAGTATTCTATGGACAGATGAGACAAAGATCAACCTGTACCAGAATGATGGGAAGCCAAAAGTTTGGAGAAGAAGGGGAACGGCACATGATCCAAGGCACACCACATCCTCTGTAAAACATGGTGGAGGCAACGTGATGGCATGGGCATGCATGGCTTTCAATGGCACTGGGTCACTTGTGTTTATTGATGACATAACAGCAGACAATAGTAGCCGGATGAATTCTGAAGTGTACCGGGATATACTTTCAGCCCAGATTCAGCCAAATGCTGCAAACTTGATTGGACGGCGCTTCATAGTACAGATGGATAATGACCCCAAGCATACAGCCAAAGCTACACAGGAGTTCATGAGTGCAAAAAAGTGGAACATTCTTCAATGGCCAAGTCAATCACCAGATCTTAACCCAATTGAGCATGCATTTCACTTGCTCAAATCCAGACTTAAGAGGGAAAGACCCACAAACAAGCAAGACCTGAAGGCTGCGGCTGTAAAGGCCTGGCAAAGCATTAAGGAGGAAACCCAGCGTTTGGTGATGTCCATGGGTTCCAGACTTAAGGCAGTGATTGCCTCCAAAGGATTCGCCACAAAATATTGAAAATAAAAATATTTTGTTTGGGTTATGTTTATTTGTCCAATTACTTTTGACCTCCTAAAATGTGGAGTGTTTGTAAAGAAATGTGTACAATTCCTACATTTTCTAACACATATTTTTGTTCAACCCTTCAAATTAAACGTTACAATCTGCACTTGAATTCTGTTGTAGAGGTTTCATTTCAAATCCAATGTGGTGGCATGCAAAGCCCAACTCACGAAAATTGTGTCACTGTCCAAATATTTCTGGCCCTGACTGTATAGGAGAGAGGAGTGGCCAATACTAAACAGTTGATATCATTCAAGCAAGAAGGCTTCAGAGACTCTAAGCTGAACAGATTAACCCGTGCATTGCTAACAGAAATGTGCACTGTTTAATATGAAGGAGAAGTGCTTCTAATCAGTGCAGTAGTATGTGAAATCAGACACTGCATTCTTCTGCCCACTCTCTCTGGAATTGATTGGATAATGATGTCTCTGCAACCTGAAACCACTGTTGGTGCTGCAAAAAATGAATTGAGCAAATACCTAATCTACCTAATTTTTTAACAATAATTGGTTTTGAGACCAGAGGTACAGGCAACATTTTATCTAACAAGTGATTAATTTTTGTATTCCTTTCAATGCCTACTTAGCAGCACTAGCTGAATGTCTGCTTGACAAATGATGTACACAAGCAGTGTGCTCAAGGAAAATTATCTTAGACAAGTGTCAAATACAATACCCTTGTCAGTACCATCCAAAATTTTACCATATACAGGCCTATTTACAAAGCCTCTTGAAGACATACCCTGAGTAGGCTGAGGAGTAAAATGAGATGGATGCTTCTGGTTGACCCAGCTGCTGCTGGAAAAGTAGTTGTTCCACACTGTGGTAGCATTTAATAGTAGCTTTGTTTTTCCTTTCAAGTTTGTACCCAACTCTTTTTAAAAAATGAAACTACAGGTATGTAGGTAAGTAGTTTACTTTTTAAAGAGTCAGGTACGAACTTGAAACATGTAATAAAACTACCATTAAATACTATGACAGAGTGGAATGACTACTTTTCCAGCAGCACGGTCATCCAGAAATATAAATTTCCTTATACTCCTCAATACATTTGCAGATGAAGATTTTCTTCAATCTGCGGGAGTGACTGGAGCAGCTGTATACTTTATGGGCATACACTGGGGTTGTGACAATCACAACTTGGTCAGATGAGCTTTCCTCTCACCTCTCCTTAACTTGCTCTACCCTATATTATCTATTCTGAATAAACTGTAATAGTGCTAACCACATCACAATGATATTTAATTCATATGAGTGTCAGAAGATGCATAACAGTGCCTCGAACATGCTTCATATCTTGCTTAAAGTCTGACTACACTCCAATGGTATTGCTGGGCTAGGAGAAACAGAGCCGCCTTTGAATAATGTCAGCAATAAGGAAGTAGCTCACTTGGTTTTGAGAAATACAACCAAGGATTCGGAAAATAGAATTTTTCCAATCTCATTGATCATAAGTTGATTTAGAGTGGTATGATGCCATACACAGCTATTCTCTCTGCTCCTGAAAATGTCATCAGGGATGCTATCTGCAAGTGTTGCAACCTTGTCTTGATTCCTGGAAGATGAAATTATATAGAGCAAGAAGAGAAGTGAGCATGTGCCCTCCTGGCATTCTGCAAAGCAAGCATAAGATTGTAAAACTGAAAAGAGTGATGAAACATAGAGAAGTTAATCAAGATCAAGGGTCTATTAAGGCCCAAGGTTTACTAAGAAAAGCCCGAGCACTTGCTGGCTTGAGATCACTGGTTTGACTCCTAGGACCTCATGAGCATACAGGATAATGTAAGATTTCTTGCTAATTAAGAAAAATGGGAAAGTAATAATAAATTGACCATATTGTTTTACTTAGTTAATCATTTGCTATATTATATTCTTGTTGGTATACTGCTTGTACCTTTGTCTTATGTAAAGACATTTTTAGAATGTACTAGAAAGGAATTCTAGGAATGATTGTCTACTGGTTTGGTTGCATGAATGAGACAGGTTGTTGAAGGTCAATCCTGATTTTTAAATCAGTATTATAATAGTTGATGTTTTAAGCACAATAATTATTGAGTTTATTAATACGATCATATGCATACATTTTGCTTATTTTGTCAACATTTTGTAAGGCATTTCCTTAAGTCAGGTAGCCAAAAACTCCCCTAAAAAGCTGAAGTCTGGGATTGGATCCCCAGATTTCTCATCTCTCTTATGGACAAATATCTGTGGCAGTGTATTCTTGTTTATTTCTTTTAACCTCTTTTTATTCTAACCTCACTTCTAAATGAACTTTTTCAACTGCGTCACCATAAGACTTTTGAAGGTTTCCATATTAGTCTAAAAGGCCAATAAGGTATATGTACACATCTGTTTGAATACCCTATCTGGCACTTCCATTGCATTTATTTGGATTCAAAGAACTGCCAGAATCCCATTAAAATATATGATTCATTTTTTTTATTAAAAAGCATGTATTTGTGTTTGTATTTTTGTGCAGTTCTAAATTAAAAAAATTGGTTCATTTTACTTTAGTAGTCTCTGTGTGTATCACAGTACATATCAGACTATGAAACGTGTTGACAAATCGATTAGTAAGTTCATCTGGTGACTTGGACCTTTAAACTGCATCTCTCTCCTCCTGCATCATATTGTAAACTAATTTATGCTCAAATGAATACAGCATTGATGAAGAGGAAGATAAGGAATATTACTTCATTTTTAAAGAAGCACCTCCATGAATATTTTTTTCTCATTAAATGTGTGTCTTTGTGTATGGTGTGTAGCGTGAGTATATTAATATACTCACCTTACTACTACTTTCTCCAGGATCCAGAACTGTACTGCTCCTCTTCTCAGTCATGTTATTGCAATCTAGACTATCTGACTTACTCTTGCTCTATGCATGAGCTGGAGGTCTCTTTTACAATGTATCACTATGCAGCCTTGTTTTGATATTTCATTTGACTTACTCTGTAAAAACCACTTCTGGGTTACCCAGAGCTCAGTGTCACCTGGAGAGTCTTCAGAGGGGTGACATCACTGAAAAGAGGAGAAGAACATTTAACATTTCCTACCATGCTGCAGATGAAACATTGTGAAAAAAAAATTTCAGGCAAATTTTTCTGGCTTGCCCCAGACAAAACAATCTAAAATAAAGCCAAATAATACTTGGGAAAATAGATTATATGGGAACACATTTCCAAGAAATTATCATCTTTATACACAATTCAGGCATTAGAACTACATACACAATATTCATCTTCACTGCATGTGTTTGGCTGACCCCTTTTCCATACACTGCTATTTCCATTCGTTCTACTTTACTTTGTACTTCTGCTGTTCTTCCAGCCCAACATATAGTTATGGAGTAAATACATTCATTTGATGTTTTCTATAATTTTAAATTGCAGCTGTCATTGAATGTTATGATGGCTTCATAAATCTGTAAATCATCAGTTCACTGTGAGTAGTAGTAGTAGTAGTAGTAGTAGTAGTTAGTAAGTGTGAAAGAATAATAATAATGTGAATAAAAATAGATATAAAGAAATGTGCAAAAAACATACAAGCATGATTTAAGAAAAAAAAAAGATAGACTACTGCAATTTTATGATCCTGTTGGCACAACTGCTTAGACCTCCACGATCATTAGTAGGTGTTAGTCAAGATTCTCATAGCATTTTATGAGACACTGGCTCTGTTGGGGCTTACGTCCAAAAACCCCGTAAAACGGGATTCGAGTGTATGTGCTGATAGGACCATTGACAGTAACGATGCAGTCGAAATCACAGTGTGCTTCGTTATACATTATTTCTTGCTGTATACCCCAAGGTGAGTCTACTATGTCTTGGCGCCCACATCCATCTGCATCTTCATAGTCAATGGTCTCGTCAGTGCATATAAGCCCCAACAGAATCACTGAAACATAGCCTTATGACTGCAACTGTACCACTGAATTATTGTAGAACTTGATTATGGCGTATACTGAAGCACTGTAGTTGTAAAGATTGCCATACAGGTTGCAATACAATTGCATCACTAATCAGAATTTCTTACTATTCAAAGACAACTTTCTAGCATTGATCTGACAGCTATTCACCTGCATTACAGTAAAAGTGGGGTTGCATTTTGTGGCATTTGCCTTGGGCCTCAGAAAATCTTGTCCCACCCCAGATTGATAAACACAAATTGTTCATTTGCTTCAATAACTTATGTTAAAGTATTAATATTTATTTTAATATAAAATGTTTTATTTATGAACCTACTGCATTATACTGTTTATATGACATCTCATCTGACTTTAGCTTCAGGGAATGAGCATCAATATTTGCCAAAGATAGGTCACAGATTCTTAGGCTACACATATTTCTATGTATTCCTGAATTCATTAAAATATAGAAAACAAAGTATCCCATTATTAATAAAGAAGAAAAGAAAAGTGCATGAGCAGATAGATAATAGAGTGACAAATGCAAACATGGTTCAATAGGTAGATAATAAATATACATGATCTGGACCTAGAATGTAAGTCCACATTTAATTAAAAATCAGCGCTGTGTTACAAGTAATAATGTGAAAAATGACTTTCTTTTTAGCAAATTAAAAAAAATTGTCAGAAATTGCACATTTTTACTTGGGTTTCATGTTCTCTATTTGCTATTGCCAATTTTTCCAACACTTTTCTAATAAAGAAAGAAATATACCTTTAACATATATAAACATATTTTCTCTAGGCGACCAGATAATTGGTGAGTATCCGCAGACTAGATTGTTATACAAACAAGTGTGCACTTTTGGCAGGTAGATATATTTGGAGCCTGGTGACCTCATTATTCTTTTCCACTTAAGGAAGATATGACATAAACAGGAAAAGAAAAATTCAAAATATCAGCAGCTAAAAAAAAATTGTGCATGTACATGTGACATAGACATCTAGCTGGTGTATTAAAATTGGTAAGATGTCTGGCTTATAAGGAATAGACAGACAGCTGTAGAAATCTAATGAATCTGGATATTTAAATATAAATAAAATATATTCTCTAAAATTTCCATAGACTTCTGCTCTTCTATTGTCTAACCTCCAGTGGAAAATTTAATAGAAAAATTAAATATGAAAACCATTTTGACACAAAACTGGGTTGAACATTGCTTCCCTACCAAAGTGAAAAAGAAAATTTTAAAAAAATTGGATAGATTGGAAGATTGGGAGTTGTTTTGTTCGAGCAACTAGACAAAGAACATGGGCATTCAGGTCTAAACTATGTCAAACCCAAAAGCTACTCTGCATAATTAATTTGACATTAAGTTGAAGAAACTTTTCTTTGCTAACAAGCTACAGTGTAGAAAGCCTATTAAAGCTCCTTTTAAACAAGTGGAGCAACACAAAGCATTGACTAAAAAAGGTGTAAAATTTTTGATGTGATACATAAATGTAAACAAATAATCATACTACAATTAATAAAACCCATGCTTGAAACTAACCAGGTATTAAATTGTTGCTTTGGCAACTATTATGACCAGCGCTGTCTATTTCATAAACCGTTTAAAGACAAATTGTCAATAAGTAGTGTTGAGCGATACTGCTCGATATCTAAAAATATCGGATCGGAATGGTATCGCCGATATCACTAAATATCGTCGATATCCGATTCCGATACCGGAAGTCCCATGTAAGTCTATGGGAACAAAATATTGCAACTAAAAAAACACTTTCTTTCGTTGTAAACACTAAAATATACACACATAGAATACATATATATATATATATATATATATATATATACATGTCATTGTGACATATATATATGTACATATATTTATAGTTTATACACTTCTACATAGTAAAATAGACTCTGATTCAATTGCCGGGTAAAGCCGTGACATACCCCATAGAAGTCGACGGGCTCGGTGCCGAGTACCCCCAAAACCTCTGGCTCTGTGCGACTCAACTTGGGCGTCACGAACAGGATTCTGTAGCTCGCTATAAGCGAGTCCTGTGTGCCTGAATTGAACTGGTTTTGTGCTTGAGAATTGCTAAAATCATCAGAGAATGTATTTGCCATTTTTCCGCCATATCTGCGTCACGACGAGGCACTGGTGAAGAAGAAGGGCGTGCTCTTCGTGGGTGTACACTCACTCAGTGGCGCGAAAACGATGGTCGACCACTCTAAATGTTACTGCAATGTAAGGTCGTGCCCCACAGCTCTTGAGTTCCGCCTCCTCATCCTCCTCAGTGTGCGGAAACTAACACGAAGGTCCCGCCTCACTACAAAAGAGGGGCCCTCTCCAGATGCTAATGACACATGTGACTTGGCAGAGATGGCTAATGGACACGAGCAGAAGTGTGAAGGGATGGAGCAGTCAGAGCTCTCCCCCCACGGAAGCGACCCGATCGCCACGGAACCACCGTTGGGCACCCGGCCTGGAAACCCTCCTACGCTGCAAGAAGCGGAGGATACCCTGAGAGACCTGGCCCGGCACCGGGAGGAGGTCGCCAGGATGGAAGCCAGCTGGCGTGCCCTAAAACTAAACTTGGAGCGGCGCCAATCCCTCTTACCTGAAGTGTCTGTACCGGAAGGTGAGGCACCCGTTCTAGTAGAGGAGTCCGTGCGGGCATCCCAGCCCTTGCAATGTGATCCGGTTGACGTTGTCGCAGTGGAGGCACCCGTTCCTGCAAAAAACGCTGCACCGGCAGCACCCCAGATCCCGCTGTCTGCCCCCGTCGCTGAGACAGAAGAAGCGACACCCGTCCTCATGGAGGAGGCCGCGCAGGCACCAGAGGTCTACCTGTCTGTACCGGAGCCCCGACTGTCATCTGTTCCAGAGCCGGCTGCTTCCTCCGCAGGTGAGCGCCGCCAGGACTGTCGGGCGCCAGGAGAGCTGCCGCAAACCGACATCGTAAGCTGCAGTTTGATGGTGGAGACATGGAGATGCTGGTGGAGGAGAATTACAACCGGCGTCAGGAGGAAGAGTGTAGACGTCGGGAGAGAGAAGCCGAGCGACAAAGGGAGCAGCTGAATCCCAGAAGCTTCGCCAACGTCACATCGAGAAGGACCGGGCAGATAAGGACCGGATGAGAAAAGATAAAAGTACGGTGAGGGAGCTGCGGCGTAAGGGTGCAGTACGGAGCTTTAAATTGAAAGCTGGTTGGGGCTTCATCCAGGAGCCTGGACTTTATTTAGAAGTGTTTGTGACCCGGCGGGACGTGGAGACTCACCTCCCAGAAGGACACCCGGGGAGGGACCTGTTGCCTGGAGACTTGGTAACTTACACCCGACACTGGGGTTACAATGGATGGTATGCCCTAAATGTCACCAGGTGCGACCCCTGGTCCCCAGAGTGTCAGGAACCTGTGAGACCCTCGGAGCCTTCAGCCTCCCACATCCTGGCCTCTGCACAAGTGCCCACCCCACGCCGTAAATCTCCCCAGCCTCCCTCAGTGGTCTCCTCAGCAGCCCCAGCTATGGACATGATAATGATAGCTGGCCCGTACCCGGCGCCTGTTAGGCCCCCTGGGGTTCGTTCAGTCCGGGACATAGGGCTCCAGACCCGGAGGGAGATGAAAGAGGTGGCCACACAGACACAGATAGCGGGTCACGACTTGACTGTACAGGCCACACGACGTCATCAGGTCCTGGTGGTCCTTGGTGTCTCGGATCTTTGGCAAGCATCAGAAGAGTACCAGGTGGTACCTGGAACACCCCTGCCAAAGAATTATAAATAACCCGGACAGGGTCCCTGTATGTAAATAGTTAAATTGTTGATGTACCCGGACGGGTGACTGTTCATAAAAAAGTTTTTTAATTTAATAAAAAAAACAACACAGTTTTCATTACTTTTATTACAGTCTCATCCTGCGACGCCATCGATCTCCTGTAAAAAAATGAAAAAAAAAAACAGCAGTATACCACCTGTCCGACGTCAGTCCATAGTAACGAGTGTCCCACGACGATCCAGCTCTGCTACATCAGAATGACAGGCAGAGCCTGTCATCCCGGCGCAGCACAGCTGATTACCTGCTTCCCCGGAGGTGACGTCATCGGACTGGTTTACGGCCGGGATTACCCTGCAGTCACTGCAGTTATCGCGAAAAACTGCATGTGACCGCCAGGGAGAAGATAATGGCGGCCATCAAGCAGTCCAGGACGTGACCGCCGGAGATCTTCTGCCAGGTAAGTGCCGCTGACTCCTGACAGACCCGACCGACGGACACTCACAGTGACAGTGACAAATCCGATTCCGGTATCCGATATGACGAAAATATCGGTACTCGGAATCGAAAGCCCGATACAGCTAATATCGGCCGATACCCGATATTTGCAGTATCGTATCGCTCAACACTATCAATAAGTCTAAAGTGGACAGTTTTTTCCTTTATGTTGGTCCCACTGCTTTCTTAAAACACTAGAACTACAGATAGAGCCATTTTGACTCCTTGCAATTTTTATGCCTCTTCTGTGACTACATTTTTTTGAATTCCGGCTTAAGACTCTGTGACTTTTACTCATTTAGGATGCGAAAAAAGATTTTGTGACAATAAAAATTTTTGAAAAAAAAGAGTACTTTTTTTTCAAAATTACCTTTAACCCCTTAATGACCGCCAATACGCCTTTTAACGGCGGTCATTAAGGGTACTTAAACCACATCGCCGTTAATTAACGGCGCTGTGGAAAAAGTGAATAGCGCCCCCCAGAGGCGCATTTTCTCCGGGGTCTCGGCTACCGGGGGTAGCCGAGACCCCAGAGAACATGAATCGGGTCGGTTTTTACCGACCTGATGTTGCGATCGCCGTTATTAACCCTATAACGGCGACCGCAACAAAAAAAAAAAATCTGATGTGCCATTTAATTTCTCTGTCCCCTGATGTCATCGGACATCAGGGGACAGAGAAAAAGGGTCCCCAGGACCCCCATGTAGCCCGCGATCCAGTCCATGTGGCCCCCGGGCCCTCCGTTGTCCCCCGGTGCCGGCGCTGTTAAGAAAATGGCGGGCGCATGCTCAGTGCGCCCGCCGCTATGTGCCGCTGTGCTGGTGGGGGGATGGGCAAATATTCTCTGGGGTCTCGGCTACCGGGGGTAGCCGAGACCCCAGAGAACATGATCCGGGTCGGTATTCACCGATCCCGGTGTTGCGATCGCGGCTATCCAAGCATAGCCGCGATCACAAAAAAAAATGATTTCGCTCCCCTCTGATGTGATCGCACATCAGAGGGGAGAAAATGAGGGTCCCCGGTCCCCCGATCGCCCCCACGTATACTTACCGGTGTCCTCCGTCCTCCCGCAGGCCCCAGGATCCCGGCGTCTTCTTCCTGCAAAAAAAAATGGCGGGCGCATGCGCAGTGCGCCCGCCGATCTGCTTGGCGGCAGATTCAAAAAGTTTCATTCATTCTCCAGAAAGTGCATTTTGATCACTGTGATAAACTATCACAGTGATCAAAATAAAAAAAACAGTACATACCCCCCCATTTATCACCCCCTTAGTTAGGGACATATAATAAAAAATAAAAATTATATTTATTTTCATTTTTCTGTTAGGGTTAGGGTTATAATTAGGGTTAGGGTTATAATTAGGGTTAGGGTTAGCATTAGGGTTAGGGTTATAATTAGCGTTAGGGTTAAGCTGGGTTCATACTACGTTATGGCAGTCCGTTAGACGGACTGCGTTACACCGCGGTATAACGCGGTGTAACGCAGTCCGTTAACGCTGCCATTCACCCCCATTTGAGGGCGCATCGCGACGCATGCCGTAAAGCGGCATGCATTTGCGACGTGCCATTATTCAGTGACGGAGCCTCGGACGCGGGCTGCAGCGTCTGGGCTCCGTCACCGCTGGCGCAGATGAATCATCTGCTGATTCCTCTGCGCTAGCGGGTATAGCATAACGCGATCACGTTATGCTATACCCTTACCAGCCCGTCAACGCTATGTGTTGAACGGGTTGGTAAAACGCAAAATGAACCCAGACTTAGGGTTAGGGTTATAATTAGGGTTAGAATTAGGGTTAGGGTTACAATTAGGGTTAGGGTTACAATTAGAGTTAGGGTTACAATTAGGGTTGGAATTAGGGTTGGGATTTAGGTTAGGATTAGGGTTGGGATTAGGGTTAGGGGTGTGTTGGGATTAGGGTTGGAGCTAGAATTGAGGGATTTCCACTATTTAGGCACATCAGGGGGTCTCCAAACACGACGTGGCGTTCAAAAAGTCAAATGGCGCTCCCTCCCTTCCGAGCCCTGCCGTGCGCCCAAACAGTGGTTTACCCCAACATATGCGGTATCAGCGTACTCAGGACAAATTGCACACCAATTTTGGGGTTCTAATTTCTCCGGTTACCCTTGGGAAAATAAAAAATAGCTGGCTAAAAAAATCATTTTTGAGAAAAAAAATATTTTTCATTTTCACGGCTCTGCGTTTATAAAATTTCTGTGAAGCACTTGGGGGTTCAAAGTGCTCACCACACATCTAGATAAGCTCCTTAAGGGGTCTAGTTTCCAAAATGGGGTCACTTGTGGGGGGTTTCCACTGTTTAGACACATCAGGGGGTCTCCAAACACGACGTGGCTTTCAAAAAGTCAAATGGCGCCCCCCTTCTGAGCCCTGCCGTGCGCCCAAACAGTGGTTTACCCCAACATATGGGGTATCAGCATACTCGGGACAAATTGCACACCAATTTTGGGGTTCTAATTTCTCTGGTTACCCTTGGGAAAATAAAAAATAGCTGGCTAAAAAAATCATTTTTGAGAAAAAAAATGATTTTTCATTTTCACGGCTCTGCGTTTATAAATTTCTATGAAGCACTTGGGGGTTCAAAGTGCTCACCACACATCTAGATAAGCTCCTTAAGGGTCTAGTTTCCAAAATGGGGTCACTTGTGGGGGGTTTCCACTGTTTAGACCCATCAGGGGGTCTCCAAACACGACGTGGCTTTCAAAAAGTCAAATGGCGCTCCCTCCCTTCCGAGCCCTGCCGTGCGCCCAAACAGTGGTTTACCCCAACATATGGGGTATCAGCGTACTCAGGACAAATTGCACACCAATTTTGGGGTTCTAATTTCTCCAGTTACCCTTGGGAAAATAAAAAATAGCTGGCTAAAAAATCATTTTTGAGAAAAAAAATGATTTTTCATTTTCACGGCTCTGCGTTTATAAATTTCTGTGAAGCACTTGGGGTTCAAAGTGCTCACCACACATCTAGATAAGCTCCTTGGGGGCTCTAGTTTCCAAAATGGTGTCACTTGCAGGGGTTTCTACTGTTTAGGTACATCAAAGGCTCTGCAAACACAACATGACGCCTGCAGAACATTCCATCAAAGTCTGCATTACAAAATGGCGCTCCTTCCCTTCCAAGCACTCCATGCGCCCAAACAGTGGTTTCACCCAACATATGGGGTATCAGCGTACACAGGAAAAAATGCACAACAACTTTTTGGGTCCAATTTCTCCTGTTACCCTTGGGAAAATAAAAAAAATAGCGGGCTAAGAATAATTTTTGAGGAAAAAAATTATTTTTTATTTTCACGGCTCTACGTTTATTAATTTCTGTGAAGCACTTGGGGGTTCAAAGTGCTCACCACACATCTAGATAAGTTCCTTAAGGGGTCTAGTTTCCAAAATGGTGTGATTTGTGGGGGTTTCGACTGTTTAGGCGTATCAGGGGCTCTCCAAACGCGACATGGCGTCCAATTTCAATTCCAGCCAATTTTGGTTTGAAAAAAGTCAAACGGCGCTCCTTCCCTTCCAAGCCCTGCCGTGCGCCCAAACAGTGGTCCCACCCCACATATGGGGTATCAGCGTACTCAGGACAAATTGGACAACAACTTTTGTGGTCTAATTTCTCCTGTTACCCTTGGAAAAATAAAAAATTGGGGACTAAACGATCAGGTTTGTGGAAAAAATATGACTTTTTATTTTCATGCCCGGGAGTTATAAACTTCTGTGAAGCACTTGGGGGTTCAAAGTGCTCACCACACATCTATATAAGTTCCTTGGGGGTTCTAGTTTCCAAAATGGTGTCACTTGTGGGGGGTTTCCACTGTTTAGACACATCAGGGCCTCTACAAACGCGACATGGCATCCAGCCAATTCTGAGTTGAAAAAATCAAACGGCGCTCCTTCCCTTCCAAGCTCTGCCATGCACCCAAACAGTGGTTTACCCCCACATATGGGGTATCAGCATGCTCAGGACAAATTGCACAAAAACTTTTGGGGTCTTGTTACCCTTGGGAAAATAAAAATTGGGGTGAACAGATCATTTTTGTGGAAAAAATATGATTTTTTATTTTCACGGCTCTATGTTATAAACTTCTGTGAAGCACTTGGAGGTTCAAAGTGCTCACCACAGATCTAGATAAGTTCCTTAGGGGGTCTAATTTCCAAAATGGGTCACTTGTGGGGGTTTTCCACTGTTTAAGACACATCAGGGCCTCTACAAACACGAGTAGTGTTGAGCGATACTGCTCGATATCTAAAAATATCGGATCGGAATGGTATCGCCGATATCACTAAATATCGTCGATATCCGATTCCGATACCGGAAGTCCCATGTAAGTCTATGGGAACCAAATATCGACATTAAAAAAAACATTCTTGCCTTGTTGGTTAATTGTACATGAAGGAAAACAACAAAGACTAATGTAGAATGTATTGGGGGAGGTTGAGGAGACAATAAAGGCATACATGTTTAACCCAATGCATTGGAATAGCATTAATATATATTTTTTTGGAAATAGTTTGGATTGACTAACATTTTCCATTTTCCAGGGGTACCACGAGGAGGAACGGACTCACCCCCATACACTGCTTAGTCTTCTTCTGCTTAGAATTTAGAGCATATATTTTGCTCTTCATTTTGGTCTTATACTTCATGTTCTTCTGCTTTTTGATCTTCTGCTTATTGTTCTTCTGTCTCTTGTTCTGTATCTTGTAGTTTGTCTTAACCTTCTTTGTCCTGTTGGTGATCTTCTTCTGGGTAATCTTTTATTTTTTCTTTGTGATGGTGTTCAGGCTGGTTGGCTTCATGCTCGTCGTCCTTGTTGTCGTCATCTTCTTCTGGGTGGTCGTCTAATTTCCGAGAACCAGCTGACGTTACTGGAACCCTGACGGGTATCAGATGGAGCAAGAGACAATGGAAGTAACGAGGACCAGCTGACTGTGCTGGAACCCGGAGGGGCAGCAGAAGGAAAAGAGGCAATGTCACAACCGAGTACCAGCTGACGTTACTGTGACACGGTTACTAAGCAGGAGGTACCTGTGCTCCAAAGCACTACCAAGGACCGCAGACGTTGGTGGAACTCGGATACGGAGATGGAGGCACCTTGTAAGGTTCTGTGTACATGTTCCTGAAACTCAGTTTGTTCGTCAGCCATTTTACTTTCTGTCTTGCTGCAGCTATCTTGCCCTCAGTCAAAATGGAGTTTCCAGCTTGCATGTTCCCGCCCTGATTCTCTCCTTTTGCTTCTTAAGCAGCCACAGCTGAGCAATCAGTGCTTCAGAATCTAGCCTGCAGTGAACCTGTGACCTGACTCCTAAAGCCTTGGACCTTGTACTCCAGCTATTCCTACTGAGGAACTCTGAAGCACTTGTGGACTCTGGAACCCTGCTCTTTGAAAGACCCACGTTTGCATGGACTTACGGTAACAGAGAAGAAGATCCTGAACCTGTTGTGGAGAGTGATTGCTGAGCTTAGATTACTCTGGCCTGCTGTGTCTCCTGCTTCTGTGTCTGCAAACTGTGTGACTATTTTTGCCAACTTGTATGAAGTAATACAAGACTTTCTATATCAAACCTGTGTCTCATGTATTTTCATCGCACCCAAGCACAAGACGCTATATGAACTGTACTACATACATTACAAGATTCTGAAGCCAAAACGTTAGTGTCTGCTGGGTCTGGAAAGGCTGTGTCTGCTGTAACTGTGGATATCGGATGTCCGGTTGTACTTTCTGTGATGACAGTGGTTGTGACTTCTCACAACCATTCCAGGTGAGCAATTCCCTTAAGTGTTTTTTTTTCTGCAGTATTACCACAGGTAAACACTATTGTTTTTTTTTTTTCTTTCTCTTTTTGTCTGCTGTAACTGTGGATATCAGATGTCCGGGTGAACTTTCTGTGATGATAGTGGTTGTGACTTCTCACAACCATTCCAGGTGAGCAGTTCCCTTAATTTTTTTTTCTCTCTGCAGTGTTACCACAGGTAAACACTATTGTTTTTTTTTTTTTTTCTCCTCTCCTCTTCTTCCAGAACTCCTGTCTAAAAGATCTGGAAAATGGAGGCCCGCATAAAGGAACTTTGCGGAGTGACTGATAATATCCTTGCAGATTTGCAGAATATAAAGACCCGTTTTTCAAGCCTACAGGACCTCACTAATCACAATTTGCAAGTGTTTGGACAGACTGCCCAGGATTTGCGAGCCAGGATTGAGGTTCTAGAAGAGCGAGTCCAGGCTCCTGCCGTAGCCCCGAGTTCTGGGATTCCCAAGTTGCCCCCTTTTCGTTTTGGCGGTGAACGTGAGAAATTCAGGGGATTTATTAATCAATGCAATCTTTTTTTTTCTGCACATGCTTCACAATTTCCCACTGAACGATCTAAGGTGCTTACTATAATTATGTTGCTTACCAACAAGGCTTTGATGTGGGCAAACCCTCTGATTGAGACTGAGGATGATTGTTTGAATACCTTGATGCTTTTATTTCAGCCATGGGGCAGGTGTTTGATGACCCCAATCGAGGTGCAACAGCTGAAGCAGCCATGTTAGCTTTGCGCCAAGGTAAGCACTCGGTAGCTGAATATGCCTTGGATTTCAGGAGATGGGCCCTTGATACCACCTGGGACAGTTCCGCCAAAAAATCTATTTTTCGAAAAGGGTTATCTCCACTGATTAAGGATGAACTTGCTCGTGCCGACCCTCCCACTGCGTTAGGTGACTTTATTAACTACTGCATCCGTATTGATACTCGTCTGCTGAACGCAGGCAAGAGAGATGGTTCGAAAGCAATCGCACTAACCTTTTCCTACCTTCCTCTCCAGCTAAGGAACCTTTGAGTAGGATTACACGGGAACCTGAACCTGAACCCATGCAGGTAGACTCTTTACAACGACGGGTTAGTGATGCACGCAAGGAACATCGTTTTAAGGAGAATCTATGTTTCTATTGTGGTAAGTCAGGGCACTTCATTATAAACTGCCCCAGCCATTCTCGTAAGACTACTGCAGCACTCATTCATTGTGAGTGTTGCGAGAGGGGATCTGTCAGGTCCGAGCCTCAGGCTCCAGAGAGATCTGCAGCAACAGATCTTGATTTCTCGGACTTAAACTCCGTTACCTCTGAGGACGTTGACTGTGTAAACGCTGCCATTTTTCAAGTTTCCTCAGCGGTGTCCCAGCTGAGTTGTAAGAAAAACAATTCTCATTGCTTTCTTTCCATCAAACTCTGGGTTGACTCAGCTTGGGTGTCTAGCTCTGCTATGATCGACTCAGGGGCAAGTGGAAATTTTATGGATGTCTCCTTTGCTCTGAAACAGGGGATACGTTCAGTGAAGAAGGCTACTCCAGTACAGATGGAAACTGTGGATGGCTCCCTGCTGACCTGGGACCAGTGGATCAAGAAAACAGAGCCTTTGAGGGTTCTTATGGGTAAAGATCATCAAGAGAAACTGTCCTTTATGCTTATCTCTTCTCCCCACTTTCCCATTATTCTAGGGCTACCATGGCTGCAGGCTCAGAATCCTACCATTAACTGGGAGACCAAGGAATTACACTTTCCAGAGAAACAGATGAGTCCAAAAGTTTCAGCTTGCTCTGTTCCTAAAGGAACCATGTCAGTCCCTGAACTACCAGCTGTATACCAGGACTATGTGGATTTATGTGACAAGAAGAACGCTGACCAGCTTCCTCCTCACCGTCCATATGATTGTCCAATTGAATTATTGCCTGGAGCAGAGATACCTTTTGGTAAGATCTACCCCCTGGCGGGGCCCGAGCTAAAGGCTTTAAAGGATTACATAGACGAAAATCTAGCCAAGGGCTTCATACGCCCCTCTTCATCTCCTGCAGGTGCACCCATCTTCTTTGTAAAGAAGAAAGATGGATCTCTGAGACCATGCGTAGACTATAGGGAACTCAATAAGGTTACTATTAGAAACCGTTATCCATTGCCTTTAATCCCTGAGTTATTGGAGAGCGTGCGACATGCCAAAATTGTCTCTAAACTAGATCTTCGTGGGGCCTATAACTTAGTCCGTATTAGACCTGGGGATGAATGGAAGACTGCATTCAGGTCACGCTATGGACACTTTGAATATCTAGTTATGCCTTTTGGTCTGAGTACCGCCCCAGCCACTTTACAACACTTGGTGAATGACATCTTCAGGGATCTCCTAGATACATTCGTGGTAATTTATTTGGATGATATTCTAATTTTTTCTAACTCCACAGAGGAACATCATGGACATGTGAGAATGGTCTTGGAACGTCTAAGACAAAATCATCTTTACATCAAACTTGAAAAGTGTGAATTCCATAGGACCGAAATTCAATTTCTGGGGTATGTACTGTCTACACAAGGAATTAGTATGGATGGAAGCAAAACCCAAGCCATCAAGGATTGGCCAAGTCCTAGAAATGTGAAGGAGGTACAGCGCTTCATCGGGTTTGCCAACTTCTATAGACGCTTCATTAGAAATTTCTCTGAGGTAGTGTCACCTATCACCCAACTTACCCGAAAGAGTCTAGGTTCTCCTGGACTCCCCAAGCCCAGGAAGCATTTTCCCGTCTAAAAGATAAATTTACCACTGCACCTATCCTAGTACATCCCAACCCCGAGCTTGCCTTCATAATAGAGGTGGATGCTTCAGACTGTGCCGTTGGAGCTATACTCTCTCAGAGAACAGGTGAGAAGAATGTCTTGCATCCCTGTGCCTTCTTTTCCCAGCAGTTGTCTTCGGCTGAGAGGAACTACGATGTGAGCAATAGAGAGTTTTGGCCACTATTGCCGCCTTCAAAGAATGGAGACACCTTCTTCAGGGAGCTGCACAGCAAATAGTCATCCTGACAGACCATCGTAACCTTGAGTTTATCAGGTCGGCTAAGTGCCTGACTCCTCGCCAGGCTCGCTGGAATCTTTTCTTAAACCAATTTAATTTTATCATTTCTTATAGACCAGGATCGCGCAATGGAAAGGCTGATGCACTCTCTAGGATTTACTCAGCAGAGACACGTCCAATTACTCCTCCTAAGACTATTCTTCCTGACTCTAGATTCCTAGGAGTAATTCATAATCAAGACCTACTTAAGGACATCAAGGAAGCATACCATGCGGATTCCTTTTTGGCACAACCCCCAAGGGACGTAAGTCTTGTCTTTAAGAATGGTGTGTGATTCAGGGACAACGCCTGTATATTCCTGAAACAGTCAGATTGAGAGTATTGCAACTCATTCACGATTCCAAGATAGCTGGGCATAGAGGAATTCTAAAGACACAGGAATTTCTCTCTCGTTTCTTTTGGTGGCCCACTTGCAGGAAGGATGTTTTAAACTATGTCACTTCATGTGAAGTCTGTGCAAGATGCAAAACACCTCGCTCCTCACCAACTGGTCTGTTACAGCCTCTTCCCACCCCGTCCCGCCCGTGGGGATCCATTTCTATGGACTTCATTGTGGAGTTACCAACCTCTCAAGGGAAGAACATCATTCTAGTGGTGGTTGACCGTCTAACAAAGGCAGCTCATTTTATCCCTTGTGTCGGCTTACCCACTGCAAAACAGACATCAGATTTGATGATTAAAGATGTGTTTCGCTTACATGGAGTACCGGATGAGGTCATTTCGGATCGAGGGGTGCAATTCACTTCTAGGTTTTGGCAAAATTTCTGTGCAGCATTGGACATTAAAGTAAACCTTTCTTCTGCTTTTCATCCCCAGACTAATGGACAGACCGAACGAACCAATCAAACCCTGGAGCAGTATCTCCGCTGCTTTATCTGCCACCTACAGGATGATTGGGTGGATCTACTTCCATTAGCTGAGTTCTCGTATAACAACTCCAGTGCCTCCACTAAGCAGTCTCCTTTTTACTCTAATCTAGGTTATCATCCTAACATTCTACCACGATTTCCCATAGAAACGCCATTACCAGCAGTGGCTGAAAGAATCACGTCTTTACAGAAGAATATGGATCTTCTAAAGGAGAATCTGGAATCGGCTCAGGAAAGGTACAAGAAAGCAGCAGATAAATTTCGTAAACCTGCACCAGCTTTCAAGGTAGGAGACTTGGTCTGGCTGTCAACCAGAAATCTTAAGTTAAGGATTCCATCGTCTAAGTTGGGACATAAGTACATTGGACCCTATAAAATCAGTAAAATTATAAGTGCCGTTGCTTGTCGTCTTCAACTGCCCAGAACTATGAGAATTCACCCTGTCTTTCATGTATCCCTACTAAAGGCTGCGACACCAATACGTTTCCTGGACGTTCTTCTCCTTGCCCTGACCCAGTGCTAGTCGATGGTCAGGAAGAATTTGTGGTGGAAAGGATTTTAGATTCCAGGTTGTATAGAAATCAGTTACAATATCTGATTAAATGGCAGGGCTACCCAGTGGAGGACAACTCATGGGAACCAGTCAATAACGTTAATGCTCCTCGCTTGCTCCGTCAGTTTCATCAGAGGTACCCACACAAGCCTGGCCTGAGGTCATCCGGAGGTTGTCCCTAAGGGGGGAGTAATGTAAGGTTCTGTGTACATGTTCCTGAAACTCAGTTTGTTCGTCAGCCATTTTACTTTCTGTCTTGCTGCAGCTATCTTGCCCTCAGTCAAAATGGAGTTTCCAGCTTGCATGTTCCCGCCCTGATTCTCTCCTTTTGCTTCTTAAGGAGCCACAGCTGAGCAATCAGTGCTTCAGAATCTAGCCTGCAGTGAACCTGTGACCTGACTCCTAAAGCCTTGGACCTTGTACTCCAGCTATTCCTACTGAGGAACTCTGAAGCACTTGTGGACTCTGGAACCCTGCTCTTTGAAAGACCCACGTTTGCATGGACTTACGGTAACAGAGAAGAAGATCCTGAACCTGTTGTGGAGAGTGATTGCTGAGCTTAGATTACTCTGGCCTGCTGTGTCTCCTGCTTCTGTGTCTGCAAACTGTGTGACTATTTTTGCCAACTTGTATGAAGTAATACAAGACTTTCTATATCAAACCTGTGTCTCATGTATTTTCATCGCACCCAAGCACAAGACGCTATATGAACTGTACTACATACATTACACACCTAGGCCAAAGGCACTGGGGAGAACCAGTTGACGGTACTGGACCCGGACGGTAGCAGAAGGAAAAGAGGCAATGTCACAACCGAGTACCAGCTGACGTTACTGTGACACGGTTACTAAGCAGGAGGTACCTGTGCTCCAAAGCACTACCAAGGACCAGCAGACATTGGTGGAACTCGATACGGAGATGGAGGCACCTAGGCCAAAGGCACTGGGGAGAACCAGTTGACGGTACTGGACCCCGGACGGGTAGCAGAAGGAAAAAGGCAATGTTACAGACGCAAGACCAGCGACGTTACGTGACACGGTTACCCAAACAGGAGGTTACCTGTGTCCAAAGCACTACCAAGGAACAAGCAGGACTGGTGGAACCGAAAACGGAGAGACACCTAGGCAAAGAGTACTGCGGAAACCAGTTGACGGTACTGGACCGCGGCAGGTAGCAGAACCCCATGAAATGTAAGTTACAGACGCAATGCGCCGAGTTACCGAATCACACAGTCCTACAGTGGGTGCTTGTCCTATTGTCACAATGGAAACAGCCTTTATTTACATATCCCACAGCACACATAGGAATCACCTAAACGGCAGGCACCATAGAGTCGGCTAACCCGAATGCAACACGACAGCACAACTTATTGGAGGATAATTGACGTTCACACTGCCAGGAAACAGCTGTCAAGCTGTAACCAGGCTGGCCAGGAGTCAGTACCCCTGCCAATTACTTACAAGCAACAAATGGTGGTGTTGTAGCCCAGGGAGTAGAGTTCAGGTGGTAGAAAGATGAACATAACAGGAGACATGGAAAACGTTGCCAAACAGTTATTTAATCTGAAAACGGACAGGCAAATTCAGGTGAGATCCATGCCTTGTTCATTTTCAGAAAAGTAAGCCGGTCTACATTCTCTGAGGATAGTCGCATGCGACGGTCTGTTACTACACCACCTGCAGCACTAAAGACGCGCTCAGATAATACACTGGCAGCAGGGCAAGCCAGCACCTCCAATGCATACTGGCTAAGCTCTGGCCATGTATCCAACTTAGAGACCCAAAATTTGAAAGGGGAAGAGGCATCTGGGAGTACACTTAGAGGGAAAGCCAAGTAGTCTGTCACCATCTTACGGAAACGTTTCTTCCTGGTGACTGGAGCCGTCTCGGATGTTGTAGACCTTGCTGGCGCTGTTACAAAACTTCGCCACATTTGTAACATACAGCTCTTGCCCTGTGCAGAGGCGCTGCTTGTGCTCCCTCTTGTTGTAGAGGTGTCTACACTGCCTCGACGCACAGAGCTGCTTTGTAAAGCAGTAGCAGCAGCAGCAGCTCTCTCGGCTGGAATGTACAACAATATGGATTGCACCAGTGTGTCTTGGTACTCCTGCATTTTACGGTCCCGGTTCAGCGGTGTGATGAGGGTTTGTAAGTTGTCCCGGTAGCGAGGGTCTAGGAGGGTGTACACCCAATAATCTGACGTGGTGAGAATGTGGGCGATGCGGCGGTCGTTTCTCAGGCACTGAAGCATGAAATCAACCATGTGCTGCAGACTCCCAACTGGCCAACAAGGCTGTCCTCTGGAAGAGGCGTCATCTCTGCCTCCTCTGCATCACCCCAACCTCGCTCTACATACTGACTAGAGCGTTGTGTACCTCCCTCTGTAGGGATTTCTTCCTCCTCCATTGACTCCTCCTCCTCCTCCTCATCCTCCTCACAAAGTGAGCCCTGCCCAGCCCTTTGTGAGGAACCACGTGGCGATGACTGTCCTGAAGGTAATTGAATTTGTGACTCCTCATCCTCCACCTCTTCCAAAACCTCTTCCTTTAGTGCTTTCAGTGATTTCTGAAGCAGGCAGATAAGGGGGACAGTCATGCTGACTAGTGAATCATCTGCACTCGCCATCCGCGTTGAGACATCAAACGCACGCAAAACGTCGCAGATGTCCTTCATAGAGGCCCACTCAGTAGTGGTGAAGTGTGAACGGCCAAATTGCGAGTTGATTGCGCCTGTTGCAGCTGATACTCCATTACTGCTGGCTGCTGCTCACACAACCGCTCCAACATATGTAACGTGGAATTCCACCTGGTGGGTACGTCACATATGATGCGATGTTCAGGAAGGTGAAATCTGACTTGCAGAGCTGCAATGCGCGATCTGGCCATGCTGGAACGTCGCAAGTGAGCGCACTCTAGGCGGACCTTGTGCAGCAGTGCATCAAGATCTGGATAGTCCCTCAAAAACTCTGCACGACCAAGTTGAACACATGTGCCAGACATGGTATGTGAGTGAGGTTGCCAAGGCCCAGAGCTGCCACCAGATTTCGGCCATTGTCACACACTACCAAGCCTGGCTGGAGATTAGCTGACAAAAACCACACGTCCCTCTCCTGCTTGATGGCATCCAGAGCTCCTGCGCTGTGTGGCTTTGATTCCCCATGGAAATTAATTTCAGGACGGCCTGTTGACGTTTGGCCACGGCTGTGCTCATATCGGTCGCAACAGGTAAGCGTTCAAGGGTCCATGTGAGGTATACCGTGACTGCTCGTGCAGCGATGATTCTGAGGAACTGGAGTAGGAGGAGGAATCAATGTGTACAGACTGGATTCCTGCAATCCTTGGAGTTGGCAGAACACGTACAGCGCCACTGGCAAGATCTGTACCCGGCTCCACAACATTGACCCAATGGGCAGTGAGGGAAAGGTATCGTCCCTGGCCATGGGTACTGGTCCACGCATCGGTGGTCAGGTGGACCCTGCTACTGACGGCGTTTAGTAGCGCATGTTTAATGTTTCCCTTGACATGTTTTTGCAGAGCAGGGATGGCTTGCCTGCTGAAATAAAATCGGCTTGGCACATTATATTGTGGGACTGCCAATGCCATAAAGTTCCTGAAACTGTCAGTCTCCACCAGCCTGAATGACAGCATTTCAAGGAACAGGAGTTTTGCAATGCCAGCATTCAGAGCCTGTGCTCGTGGATGGTTTGCCGAGTATGGCCGTCTTTTATCCCATGCCTGTGGTACCGATGGCTGTTTTGTGGTCTGGGAGTGTGACGATGACTGTGAACTTGCTGCTGTGGGTGGAATAACAGTTTGTCTATGGACAACAGTGACCGAGGTTCTTCCATGGAGATCGTGTGAGGAAGCCGAACCAGGTGTGTGTGAGCTGGAGGTAGAGGCTCCAACACGACCTGAAGATGTAGGTGCTGCTGTAGGTTGGCCTACATCTCCAGTGTGTCTTTGTATCTCAGCTACGTGCTTTGTCCGTACATGTTTCCACATATTTGTGGTATTCAGGTTACTGATATTTTTACCTCTTTTAACTTTTTGCTTACACAGCTTGCATTGAACATAGCAAATATCATCTACAAGTCTGTCAAAAAAGGACCACGCAGTGCAAGTCATGGGAGCGCCAATTTTGACATTTCTAAGAGAACTGCTCCCAACAGGTGCCAAACTGGAGGCTACAGGCAAGCGAGTCTGCAGCCTACCTCTCCCTCCTCTTTGTACCGTTGGGACAATCTCTTCCTCAGAGCTGCTCCCACCACCTTCCTGTTGCTCACGCCATGTTGGGTCTCGGACTTCATCATCTCCACTACCCTCTTCCAACACCTGCTGCTGTTGGATGGTCTGGGCAGCACCATGCTCCACAAAACCTGGCACCTGAGTCTCATCATCATCATAAGATGCGTTCTGCGGTGTGCTGTCCATCGGCACTGGCTCACCCGCCTCTTCAGATTGAGAGAGACACAGCTGTTGCGCATCACTGCATACTCCCTGTTCTTCAAATTGCAGAATGCTGCTTGCCTGTGCCCGTGTTTGCGAGCCAACAGATTCTGAGAACAGAAGCAGAGACTCAGCTGGCTCCTGTACAGAACTCTCTGACTGCCTGGGCAATTTGACAGGCGGTGAACAGATAGATGGTTGCTCAAAAGTGTTGTGTTCCTGAGAGGAGGTGGAAGGAATTGAAGTCGATGCATTGGCTGCCATCCAACCAACAACGGCTTCAATTTGTTCTTCCCGCAGCAGGGGGGCACGCCGAGCTCCTACCAAACTGCGCATAAAGGAACGCTCATGGGTAAAACTGGTGGATGCTTTGTCACTGAGGGCGGCAGCAGCCACAGAATCCCCACGTCCTCTCCCTGCTGAAACTCCACGGCCACGACCACGTGCCTTACTCCCTGCCTTCTTCATCTTGGTAGATTGATAAAGAAAGTCAGAAAAGTTATAAGGCCTAAGTGTGGTTATTACGCAGAGACTGAAGTGAACACTGAAACACAACTGTTCACAATCTGTGAAAGGCTACTCCTTTGTCTACTTCTATAGTGTTTGCAACCAATGTATTGGATACGGATGGAAGCGCGTCACACTAATAGATTATATTTATTTTGAAATGGAATGGAGCAGAACCAATTGGAGAGAAATGAAAAGGATGAGGCACTGAGACACGCTCAGCAGAGTACAAGCAGCAGTGCTTGAACAAGTAACTGGAGCGTGATGTGCACTCAAAAAATAAAAAACACAGACTGAAGTGAACACTGAAACACAACTGTTCACAATCTGTGAAAGGCTACTCCTTTGTCTACTTCTATAGTGTTTGCAACCAATGTATTGGATACGGATGGAAGAGCGTCACACTAATAGTTTATATTTATTTTAAATGGAATGGAGCAGAACCAATTGGAGAGAAATGAAAAGGATGGGGCACTGAGACACGCTCAGCAGAGTACAAGCAGCAGTGCTTGAACAAGTAACTGGAACGTGATGTGCACTCAAAAAATAAAAAACACAGACTGAAGTGAACACTGAAACACAACTGTTCACAATCTGTGAAAGGCTACTCCTTTGTCTACTTCTATAGTGTTTGCAACCAATGTATTGGATACGGATGGAAGCGCGTCACACTAATAGATTATATTTATTTTAAATGGAATGGAGCAGAACCAATTGGAGAGAAATGAAAAGGATGAGGCACTGAGACACGCTCAGCAGAGTACAAGCAGCAGTGCTTGAACAAGTAACTGGAGCGTGATGTGCACTCAAAAAATAAAAAACACAGACTGAAGTGAACACTGAAACACAACTGTTCACAATCTGTGAAAGGCTACTCCTTTGTCTACTTCTATAGTGTTTGCAACCAATGTATTGGATACGGATGGAAGCGCGTCACACTAATAGTTAAATTACATGGAGCAGCAAGAATTACACTGAAGAAAAAAAAAAGAGTCTGTGAGTGACACGTGCAGATGCCTACAGACAGCGTTGCATGCAGAGCAAACTGCAGCGTCACCTGCACTCACACACACCTTGCAGAGCTGTTAAAACAACACTGCAGGCAAAAGGAAGCTTTACACAGCGGTTAGTGCTAGCCTGCCTACAGCACAGTACACTAAATCGCAATCTCTAACTGTCCCTCAGAGTCAGCACAGCAGCGTTCTGTCCCTTACTGAATTCACAGCACAGTGACGCTAAAATGGCGGCGGCGCCTTTTATAGTGCATTCTGACATCATTTCAGCATCCAATCACAGCCATGCCATTAGTTAACATGACCGCAGCAGTACAGGATGTGCCCACACTTCTTAGGATTCCTCATTGGCTGACTAAAATCACATTGCCTCTCAAAGAATTATGGGAACTTCCGATTCCGGTATACGATATATGGAAAATATCGGAACTAAGTATCGAAAGGCCGAAACAGCTAATATCGGCCGATACCCGATACTTGCGGTATCGTATCGCTCAACACTAAACACGACATGACATCCAGCCAATTCTGCGCTGAAAAAGTCAAACGGCGCTCCTTCCCTTCCAAGCTCTGCCATGCACCCAAACAGTGGTTTACCCCCACATATGGGGTATCAGCATGCTCAGGACAAATTGCACAAAAACTTTTGGGGTCTTGTTACCCTTGGAAAAATAAAAATTGGGGTGAAAAGATTGTTTTTGTGGAAAAAATATGATTTTTTATTTTCACTGTTCTATGTTATTAACTTCTGTGAAGCACTTGGAGGTTCAAAGTGCTCACCACACATCTAGATAAGTTCCTTGGGGGGTCTAGTTTCCAAAATGGGGTCACTTGTGATGGGTTTCCACTGTTTAGACACATCAGGGCCTCTACAAACGCGACATGGCGTCCAGCCAATTCTGCGTTGAAAAGTCAAATGTCGCTCCTTCCCTTGCGACCTCTGCCATGCGCCCAAAAAGTGGTTTACCCCCACATATGGGGTATCGGCTTATTCAGGAGAAATTGCACAACAAATTTTGTGGTTCATTTTTTCTTTTAACACTTGTGAAAATAAAAAAAATAGGTTCCGAAGTAAAGTTTTTGCAAAAAAAGTTAAATGTTAATTTTTTCCTTCCACATTGCTTCAGTTCCTGTGAAGCACGTAAAGGGTTAATAAACTTTTTGAATGTGGTTTTGAGCACCTTGAGGGGTGCAGTTTTTAGAATGGTGTCACTTTTGGTTATTCTCTATCATATAGACCCCTCAAAGTGACTTCAAATGTGATGTGGTCCCTAAAAAAAAATGGTGTTGTAAAAATGAGAAATCGCTGGTCAAATTGTCAAATATAACTTTGTAAAAAAAAAAATGTTGGTCCCAAAATTGTGCTGATGTAAAGTAGACATATGGGCAATGTTATTTATTAAGAAATTTGTGTGACATATCTCTCTGATTTAAGGGCATAAAAATTTAAAGTTTGAAAATTGTTAAATTTTCAAAATTTTCGCCATATTTCCGTTTTTTTTCATAAATAAACACAAGTCATATCAAAGAAATTTTACCACTAACGTGAAGTACAATATGTCACGAAAAAACAATCTCAGAATCAGCGGGATTCGTTAAAGCGTTCCAGAGTTATAACCTCATAAAGTGACAGTGGTCAGAATTGTAAAAATTGGCCCGGTCATTAAGCTGCAAAATGGCTCTGTCACTAAGGGGTTAATTATCAAAGGGAGTCATTTTGATTCCCTACTCTGTTTTGCTAGTCTTTGTCGCTAAATGTTATTATTTCTTTTAGTTTTCATTTACTTTAGGTTTAGAATAAGTTTAGAATAAATGTTGGCTGGCTTAGACTTAGAATAATTAGAATTTTTGAAAATATACTTGACATACACAGGACATATACAGGACATCCATCAGTGAACCAGTGAACTCTCAAGTGGACTACATAATTTCTGTAAAATACGGCCTGCAGTTTAGCTAATTGCTAATACGGCTAGAAGAAATGCGCTAAAACCGGTTGATATTCTGGCTATTTTGCATTCTATACGAGTGGATGAAATTAAAGTTACAACAATACCAGGAGCAAGAAACTCTAAAAATAAACAAAAACAAGCCACAAGTCAAAATGACTCCTTTCGGTAGTTCTAAGAGATGTGACCAGTCCAGTAGACCTACCGTTAAGTATTTATTTCTTATTTTTTAAAATCTGCCATACTGTTCAAGA
This sequence comes from Oophaga sylvatica, assembly GCA_033576555.1. Taxonomy (NCBI): domain Eukaryota; kingdom Metazoa; phylum Chordata; class Amphibia; order Anura; family Dendrobatidae; genus Oophaga; species Oophaga sylvatica. The sequence continues at coordinate 194,777,696 of JARQOD010000006.1, read as the reverse complement.
GTTATGAGTCTTTTTATTTGGTGTTAATGTTCATGGTCTTTTCAAGGGGGAATAGCTCAGAGGGTAATAATGAAGAGCAGCCCAAGAAACGCCCATAGAGAATCCTGTGAACAATGCCCTGTAGGTAAAGACCATAAAAGTAAGTACTAGATATAAGGCTTATATTTCTGGAATCATATGGATACAGTAAAGATGTATATCTTCGTACCGTGTTAGCCAGTAGATAGAAAAATATTTAGATTTGAGAGTCCTCAGTGGTTGATACCTTTTAATGGCTAACTGAAAAGATGGTAACAAATTGCAAGCTTTCGAGCTTGCAATTTGTTACCATCTTTTCAGTTAGCCATTAAAAGGTATCAACCACTGAGGACTCTCAACTCTAAATATTTTGGAATCATATGGTAAATTAAAAAAAACAAGCAATGGATTACCTAGGAGAGTAGCACAAATGTAATAGAAACAAATCAGGCCATTCCTGACCTGGTAACAGATCCTCTAGAACTTACATCTTGCCAAATCAGTCTAAATTGTTTGTATGGAGTTTTGCCCTCTTTCTGTGAGAGACTGAAACAGTCCCCAACAGTGTCACCAGCAAAGCACGCCCACACCATCACACCACCTCCTCCATGCTTCACGGTGGGAACCAGGCATGTAGAGTCCATCAGTTCACCTTTTCTGCGCGCAAAGCAGTAATCAAAGCAAAAGGTGGCTACTTTGAAGAACCTAGAATATAAGACATATTTTCAGTTGTTTCACCCTTTTTTGTAAAGTGTATTGTCTAATTCCACATGTGTTACTTCATAGTTTTGATGCCTTCAGTGTGATTCTACAATTTTCATAGTCATGAAAATACAGAAAAATCTTTGAATGAGAAGGTGTGTCCAAACTTTTGGTCTGTACTGTATATATATTTGTATGCCTGGTATTTTCCATTTCCCTTATTCATGTTACCTTGTTCGTCTGGTTGGTGTACTACGGTGCACAACTACTCTCCTCTTCCAAGGATGGGGGAAGGGAACAAACTAAGGGTGATTCATGAGCTAAGGCAAGGTATGTGGCCTGGGCATCTTCACCTTCAGAAGTAACTCGGGGAACAGGGCGAGCTAGGGCAGCCCTCAGTGTTAGGGACATGGAAGGAGTTCCTGGTTCTGGGCCACCCAACAACAGAGTCGTGATACTAAGTCTTAGTAAAACCGTAACAGGAGTACCGCTTAATGAATCAGGTGGATCTGGTACCCAGCCTGCCAGCCAGGGGCTGATGCACATTTTTGGAGTAAGCTATGCCACTTTAGAGGTGCAAAGCATGATGAATTTCTAGGGCGGGCGTCATCATGCCCATGCCCATATTGGTATAGGTGGCTAGGACTGATGTGTAAATGCCAAAATTTGCAATACGTTTGTACAACTACTGAGTTGCGCAAAAACATTGTGACTTATTAAAGTGTTTACACCAAATTTCTTGGGTAAGCACTTTCATGAATCGCTCACTAAATGAACTATAAATACAGACATTAAATTAAATCATGACTAAATTTTCTCTGAGTGAAGGTGGCCTAATAAACACTTCTGGCAGTTGAAATTTTACAGGCAGTGCCAAGTTTAACCATTTTTCACCTACTAACAAAAAATGTTCCATTAAGTAGACTTGTACATCAGTCATTAGGAAACAAGCTATGACTACAAAATTTCAAATAACATGGACATGCTATTGGTCTAAATACTGGTCATGTAACTGCAGTTAAAGTCATGAGTGTATTTTGTAAATGAGTCTCATTGTCAACTATACTATTGTTCCTCACCCACACACTATTACACCCTGTTCTGTTAAATATCCCACTTCTGTAAAATATCCAAAACAGCCAGTAGCAACAAAGATTAATATTTTATTCAGTATTCCATTATAGTTCATTATTGCAAAACTTGTATAAGAAATTCTAGGAATTTTTGTCTGTGGTACACCACAGACAGGCAAACAATAGGTACTTTCAGTAGAAGCTATTTTGTATTTTCAACTAAGGCTCACGCTACTAATACAGAAGGCATTACAATTGTCATTCAGTTACTCTATGTTTGTAAGTTTTATATAGGATGGCTACGGCAAAATAAAAAACAATTAATGACCCTTGATTAGAGTTGAGCGATACTTTCCGATATCCAAAAGTATCGGATCAGAATGGTATCGCCGATACACAAGAAATATCGGCGATACCCGATACCGATACCGGAAATCCAATGTAAGTCTATGGGAAAAAAATATCGGAATTAAAAAAAGCCCATTCTTGCCTTGTTGGTTAATTGTACATGAAGGAAAACAACAAAGAGTAATGTAGAATGTATTGGGGGAGGTTGAGGAGACATTAAAGGCATAGATATTTAACCCAATCAAATGGAATAGCATTAATATTTTTTTTTGTAAAGATGTTCGGATTGACGAACAAATTGACAATGTTGTTAACCTTTTTTCTATTTTGGCAAATATGTATGTTTCACAACTTCCATGCTCTTCACCTTTTTTAACTTTTGACACACTAATTCCTTCATAATCTTCACAGCATCATCTTTTTCATCAAATTATTCTTTATCTTCACCTTCTTTATCTTCTTCTTAAACTTCTTGCTATTCATCTTTTTGTTAACATTACTCATATTGTTCTTATTCAACTATTATTCTTCTTCATATTCTACTTCATCTTCATCTTCTTCATCATATTCTTATTTTTGACAGAGATTCCTGTACTTGTAATCTGTAAAAGTATGAATTTTTCATCCTTGCGTTCTTGCTGTCACAAAAGTTTTAAATTACAACAGTATTTGTCCGTGTTGAGTTTAGCCTGCAGCAGCAGGCATTTTCCAGGGGCACCACGAGGAGGAACGGACTCACCCCCATACACTGCTTAGTCTTGTTCTGCTTTAATTTAGAGCATATATTTTGCTCTTCATTTTGGTCTTATACTTCATGTTGTTATGCTTTTTCATCTTCTGCTTATTGTTCTTCTGTCTCTTGTTCTGTATCTTGTAGTTTGTCTTAAACTTCTTTGTCCTGTTGGTGATCTTCTTCTGGGTAATCTTTTATTTCTTCTTTGTGATGGTGTTCAGGCTGGTTGGCTTCATGCTCGTCGTCCTTGTGGTCGTCATCTTCTTCGGGGTGGTCATCAGGGTCGTCGTCTTCATTGTTGGAGATCCATAGTGATTACCCAACAAAACATTTAAAAAATATTCAATTTGTAAATGTAGCTGAAGGTACAAGAAGGCTGACTAACTTCCGAGAACCAGCTGACGTTACTGGAACCCGGACGGGTATCAGATGGTACAAGAGACAATGGAAGTAACGAGGACCAGCTGACTGTGCTGGAACCCGGAGGGGCAGCAGAAGGAAAAGAGCAAATGGCACAACCGAGGACCAGCTGACGTTACTGGGACACGGTTGCTAAGCAGGAGGTACCTGTGCTCCAAAGCACTACCAAGGACCAGCAGACGTTGCTGGAACTCGGATACCGAGATGGAGGCACCTAGGCCAAAGGCACTGCGGAGAACCAGTTGACGGTACTGGAACCCGGACGGGTAGCAGAAGGCACCCATGAAAATGTAATTTGACAGGCCGCAAACCGTCCGCAATTACCGAATCACACAGTCCTACAGTCGGTGCTTGTCCTATTGTCACAACGGAAACAGCCTTTATTTACTTATCACACAGCACACATAGGAATCACCTAAACTGCAGGCACCATACAGTCGGCTAACCCGAAAGCAACACGACAGGACAACTTATTGTAGGCTAATTGACGTTGACACTGCCAGGAAACAGCTGTCGTGCTGTAACCAGGCTAGGCAGGAGTCAGTACCCCTGCCAATTACTTCCGAGCAACAACTGTCGGTGTTGGAGCCCAGGGATGAGAAGAGAACAGGGTGGAGGCAGCAGGACTTTTTGCCGTACACACAGCAGGGGAACAGCTGACATTACTGAACCCCAGTAACACAGGAGCAAGTGTTGACTGTGCTAACAGCACTTCTGAGCAACAACTGGCGGTGTTGGAGCACAGGGTCAAGGAGGGTGTAGGCAGAGGCCTAGTATGACAACTTCATGCACACAGGATAAAAATAGATGGAAGCAGGCTAAGGCTGACTTTGACCTATGGGTAGATCGACCCGAGAGAACCAGTAATTTGAATTATAGAGCCGATCTATATCGTTATGGTAGCAAATCAGGGATACTATTAGCACGACTAGCGAAAGCAAATCACATTCCTCAACATATTACAGCGTTAATGAGTAAACATGGGATCATGAACGATCATGGTGATATTGAGGAAAGCCTTATATTTTTACATGATCGGAGAAATGAATGAACAGTCATGGTCAAAAGTTTTGAGAATGACACAAATATTATATTTTCACATGATCTGCTGCCCTCTGGGTTTTATGTGTGTTTGACAGATGTTTTTATCACAGACAGAAATATAATAATTGCAAACATATGCGTAACAAAAGCTTACATTGACAGTTAGAATGAGTTAATGCAGCAAGTCAATATTTGCAGTGTTGACCCTTCTTCTTCAGGACCTCTGCAATTCTCCCTGGCATGCTCTCAATCAACTTCTGGACCAAATCCTGACTGATAGCAGTCCATTCTTGCACAATCAATGCTTTCATTTTGTCAGAATTTTTAGGTTTTTGTTTGTCCACCCGTCTCTTGATGATTGACCACAAGTTCTCAATGGGATTAAGATCTGGGGAGTTTCCAGGCCATGGACCCAAAATCTCTATGTTTTGTTCCCTGAGCCATTCAGTTATCACCTTTGCTTTATGGCAAGGTGCTCCATGATGCTGGAAAAGGCATTGTTGATCGCCAAACTGCTCTTGGAGGGTTGGGAGAAGTTGCTCTTGGAGGACATTCTGGTACCATTCTTTGTTCATGGCTGTGTTTTTAGGCAAGACTGTGAGAGAGCCGATTCCCTTGGCTGGGAAGCAACCCCACACATGAATGGTTTCAGGATGCTTAACAGTTGGCATCAGACAAGACTGGAGGTAGCGCTCACCTTGTCTTCTCCGAATGAGGCGTTTTCCTGATGTCCCAAACAATCGAAAAGGGGATTCATCAGAGAAAATAACTTTACCCCAGTCCTCAGCAGTCCACTGCCTGTACCTTTTGCAGAATATCAGTCTGTCCATGATGCTTTTTCTGGAGAGAAGTGGCTTCTTTGCTGCCCTCCTTGAGACCAGGCCTTGCTCCAAGAGTTTCCGCCTCACAGTGCGTGCAGATGCACTCACACCTGCCTGCTGCCAATTCCTGAGCAAGCTCTGCACTGCTGGTAGCCCGATCCCGCAGCTGAAACACTTTTAAGAGACGGTCCTGGCGCTTGTGGTCTTTCTTGGGTGCCCTGAAGCCTTTTTGGCAACAATGGAACCTCTCTCCTTGAAGTTCTTGATGATGCGATAGATTGTTGACTGAGGTGCAATCTTTCTAGCTGCGATACTCTTCCCTGTTAGGCCATTTTTGTGCATTGCAATGATGACTGCACATGTTTCTTTAGAGATAACCATGGTTAACAGGAGAGAAACAATGATGCCAAGCACCAGCCTCCTTTTAAAGTGTCCAGTGGTGTCATTCTTACTTAATCATGACAGATTGATCTCCAGCCATGTCCTCATCAACACCCACACCTGTGTTAATGGAGCAATCACTGAAAAGAGGTTAGCTGGTCCTTTTAAGGCAGGGCTGCAATGATGTTGAAATGTGTTTTGGGGGATAAAGTTCATTTTCTAGCCAAATATTGACTTTGCAAGTAATTGCTGTTAAGCTGATCACTCTTTATAACATTCTGGAGTATATGCAAATTGCCATTAGAAAAAGTGAAGCAGTAGACTTTGTAAAAATTAATATTTGTGTCATTCTCAAAACTTTTGGCCATGACTGTAAAGGTGGCGAGAATTTGAAAAAATACACGCCACAGAAGGGTGACGAGTGAAATAGTATAATCAGGATCACAGCAAAGTTAGAGAAGGAAGATGACGGGAGGAATCCTACAAGTTAGGGGTTTTCCTTACAATTATTAACGAGTTTCGGTTTTTTGTTCTCTTGTTACTTTGACTTTTAGAATGTTTATTTTATGACCATATCGGCTGCGACCGAGATGTGTACCGCCTTATGTGGCCTTTTTGTTTTCGAAAATCCAAATAAAAAGGAACTTTAAAAAAAAAAAAATTCCCTCTTCAACAATCTACAAGACAAACAAGCATCATGGGTGACGCTGCCTTTATTGAGGTACAGTATTAGATCAACATTGTCCATGAGTAACTATGCACTGTGATAGCTATATAGCATTATTAATTTAAATCAGTTGTGGTTGTTTCAACAGCACTTGCAGGTCTAACTACCTATTGTTTGTATGCATGATGCACTTTCTTGGTGTAATTATTTATTATTGCGCATTATTACCAGGTTTACATGATGGCCATTTCATATATGGTGTGTGAAGTTACAGTTGTCCTCAGTCTGTGTATTTTATTATGTCTGTCATTAATAAAACTCGTGAGGATGATGATGATGATGATGTTTATGATTCGTACATCCATTGACTGCATTATCTTACAGGTACAGATAACGTTCCTTAAGAAGCATTAATTGATAATTATGAAATGTATTTTTATGCATTAATTTAAAAAAGTAAACACTATGTTTTATTTTTTGTTACCATTTCTACTAGCCATGTGCAGATATGCGCTGTGATGACAAATTAATATTTGTCCATATTTCTTATTAAAATTTTTCATTTTAGCCCTTGAAAACTTCAATCTTTCCTGTTTTAAGCATAACAATCAGGGTGACGGCTCTTCCCTATTTGGAGCATGTTCGATATGGGTTTTTCTGTGCATGTGTAGGGAACAGGAGACTTCTTGCCGCTGTGGTACACCAAAGGGGATCTTGCTGGATGTGAGATATATTTCTTCTAGCAGACTGAAGTTTGCTCAGGATTTTCCATGATCACAAGGACCTGTGATAAGGTCATAGTCACGTGATCTGGTCATCTGATGTGTACCTCACCTGAGGGTGTAGAGTAGGCCTGTAGAACAAGGAGCTGTTGTAGTTGGTGTGTGGAAGGAAGGAATTTGGCTGGAGTCAGCCTGGAAGATTGTTTTGTTACTGTGTGCCAGTGTGCACCAGGAAGCGAGTACCAGACCACCCGGAATGGGACCTGGCGGTCTCTGCTGACCTGCAGCCGCTTAGTTAAGCCCGTCCCAAGCAAGGGTGAGTCTGGCACCAGTGGTTCTCCAAACTGGGGTGATTTATGTTCTGTTTTTATTTTGTTATCTGGACTTTTTGTTGAACTCATGATTAAAACCACTGAAATTTGAAGTAAAAGGCGGTGTGTTTGCCTCATTACTGCGGCCCAGCCCTGCCTACCAGAGCGGATCCCTACAATTGGTGGCTTCAATGCGGGCAACGCAGTGAGGTCAGGCTGTTTTTTCCTGCATGACAGTAAATGTCCTAGGTAAATAAAGTGACGCAAAACCCGGTGGATAACTGTCCCAAGATGGAGAACACAGTAAAAATGCTGGAGGAGGCCATGCGGCAGCAACAGCAGGCTGTGCAGCAGCAGCAGCAGGCTATACAGCAGCAGGCTATGGAGCAGCAGCAGGCTATACAGCAGCAGGCTATGGAGCAGCAGCAGGCTATACAGCAGCAGGCTATGGAGCAGCAGCAGATATTTAATCGACAGCAACAGGAAGCCTGGGGATGGCAGGATGTCCGGAAAGCGGTGCGTACAGCGATCCGAAAGATGGAGCAATCAGATGACGTCGAGGTGTACCTGGAGATGTTTGAAGGCGTGGCTAAAAGGGAGAGACTGCCCCGGTACCAGTGGGCCGAGATTGTGGCTCCGTTTTTTTAATTCAGGACCCGCAAAAGCCTCTAGTGTAAGGTTCTATGTATATATTCCTGAAACTCAGTTTGTTCGTCAGCCATTTTACTTTCTGTCTTGCTGCAGCTATCTTGCCCTCAGTCAAAATGGAGTTTCCAGCTTGCATGTTCCCGCCCTGATTCTCTCCTTTGCTTCTTAAGCAGCCACAGCTGAGCAATCAGTGCTTCAGCATCTTGTAATGTATGTAGTACAGTTCATATAGCGTCTTGTGCTTGGGTGCGATGAAAACAGGAGTCACAGGTTTGATATAGAAAAGTCCTGTATTACTTCATACAAGTTGGCAGAAATAGTCACACAGTTTGCAGACACAGAAACAGGAGACACAGCAGGCCAGAGTAATCCAAGCTCAGCAATCACTCTCCAATACAGATTCAGGATCTTCTTCTCTGTTACCGTAAGTCCATGCAAACGTGGGTCTTTCAAAGAGCAGGGTTCAGAGTCCACAAGTGCTTCAGAGTTCCTCAGTAGGAATAGCTGAAGTACAAGGTCCAAGGCTTACAGGAGTCAAGTCACAGGTTCACTGCAGGCTAGATTCTGAAGCACTGATTGCTCAGCTGTGGCTGCTTAAGAAGCAAAGGAGAGAATCAGGGCGGGAACATGCAAGCTGGAAACTCCATTTTGACTGAGGGCAAGATAGCTGCAGCAAGACAGAAAGTAAAATGGCTGACGAACAAACTGAGTTTCAGGAATATATACATAGAACCTTACATTACTCCCCCCTTAAGGACAACCTCCGGATGACCTCAGACCAGGCTTGTGTGGGTACCTCTGATGAAACTGACGGAGCAAGCGAGGAGCATTAACGTTACTGACCGGTTCCCATGAGTTGTCCTCCACTGGGTAGCCCTGCCATTTAATCAGATATTGTAACTGATTTCTATACAACCTGGAATCTAAAATCCTTTCCACCACAAATTCTTCCTGACCATCTACTAGCACTGGGTCAGGGCAAGGAGAGGAACGTCCAGGAAACGTATTGGGTGTCGCAGGCTTTAGTAGGGATACATGAAAGACAGGGTGGATTCTCATAGTTCTGGGCAGTTGAAGACGACAAGCAACGGCACTTATAATTTTACTGATTTTATAGGGTCCAATGTACTTATGTCCCAACTTAGACGATGGAATCCTTAACTTAAGATTTCTGGTTGACAGCCAGACCAAGTATCCTACCTTGAAAGCTGGTGCAGGTTTACGAAATTTATCTGCTGTTCTTGGTTGTCCTTAGGGGGAAAAAAGGAAAAAAGGGTTTTTTTACTTTAATCCCCAATGCTGCACAAAATTTTGCCAAAACTAGAAGGATTGCCCCTCGATGAAAAACCCCTCAGGGGTCCCATAAAAGCGAAAAACACTTTTCATCAAATTTTTTTTTTTGCAGGGGTAAGCCGAAAGGGGAAAAAAATGGTGCCTTTGTTAGCGGTCAACCCCCTGAATGGTTTTTTTCCCTAAGGTTGGTTTTTACTACAATGAACCCATAGAAATGGCCCCCGGGGGGGGGAGGGGGGGGGGGGGGCTAAAACAGACCATTGGTGGGAGCGAGGTGTTTTGCTTTGCACACCCCTCACAAAAAGTGAATAATTCAAAACCCCCTCCTAAAAGGGGGGCACCAAAAGAAACGAGAAAAAAATTCCCCTGGGTTTTTAAATTCCCCTCTATGCCCCTTTTGGGAACGTGAATGAGTTGAAATATTTTAAAACTGTGTTTCAGGAATATACGACTTTGTCCCTGAATCCCCATTTTTAAAGACAAAATTTTTCCCCCCTTGGGGGTTTCCCAAAAAAAAAACCGATGGTATGCTTCCTTATGTCCTTAAGTAGGTCTTGATTAATTATCCTGGGGTCTAGAGTGGGGGAAAATGTTTAGGGGGAGTAATTGGAGTGTCTTGCTGGAAAAACCCAAAGTGCATCACCCTTTTTTGGCGACCCTGGTCTTAAAGAGATGAAAAAATTAAATTGGTTTAAAAAAGATTCGCGACCCGGGAGGAGTCAGGCATTCCCGACCAAAAAAATAAGGGGTTTGATGGTCTGTCGGAGACTATTTGCTGTGCAGTCCCTGAAAAGGTGTTATTTTTGAAGGCGGCAATAATGGCCAACAACTCTTTTTCCCCCCTGATTCCCCTCTCCCCCGAAGAAACTGTGGGAAAAGAAGGAAGGGGGATAAAAGACTTCTTCCCCCCTTTTTCTCTGAGAGAGTTAGTAACGGCACAGTTGAAGCCCACCTCTTTATGAAGGCAATCGGGGTTGGGAGTATGGATAGGTGCAGTGGTAAATTTATCTTTTAGAGGGAAAATGTTCCCCTGGGCTTGGGGAGCCGGGAAAACCTGCTCTTTGGGAAAAGTTGGGGTATGGTGACACTACCCAGAGAAATTTTAATGAAACGTCTAAAAATTTTGGCAAACCGATGAAGCACTGTCCCCTCCTTCAATTTCGGATTGGGCCCCAAACCTTATGGTTGGGTTTTGCTTCATCCATATAATTTTTGTGTGACTTTTAATACCCAAAATTTTAAATTTCGGCATGGAATTCACTTTTTTCAAGTTTATGAAAAGTTTTTGTTTAGACTTCCCCAAGCCCCTTTCCCCATTTTGTGTTCCCCTTTGGGTTAGAAAAAAAAAGAATTCACCAAATTTACCCGAATGTTTAGGAGACCCCAGATGTCATTCCCCCGTGTTGGAAAAATGGCTGGGGCGGTACTGAACAAAAGGATAACTGAATTCAAAGTGCCCCTAGCGTGACTGAATGCGTTTTCCCCTTCCCCCCCGGGCTAAAGGCTAGTTATGGGCCCCCCGAATCTGTTTAAAAAAATTTTGGTGTGCACTTCTAATAAGGGGGGTTAAAAGGAATGGTAACGGTTTTTATAGTCCCCTTTTGAGTTTTATTCGAAGGTCTAGGATATCTTTTTTTTAAAAAGAAGTGGGTGCCCTCAGGGATGAAGAGGGGAGAACCCCCTTGGAGTTTTTCGTCTATAAAATCCTTTAAAGCCTTTAGGGGCCCCCCCGCGGGGGTAGATTTCAAAAGGTATCTCCCCCGGCAAAAATTCAATTGGACAATATATGGAGGTGAGGGGAAGGGCGGGGCTTTTGTCCTAAATAATAGTCCGGTATACAGTGGTAGTTGGGACGACAGATCCCCTTTTGGAAAACAATACGGTCAGTAGTTAAAAGTCACTAAGAGTGGGGGGGGTCGGCACGAGAAAGTTCATCCTTAATAGTGGAAAACCCCCTTTCGAAAAAATAGTTTTTTTGGAGGAACGCCCCGGTGGTAAAAGGGCCATTCCTGAAACCCAAAGGAATTTTCACTCCCGATGCTTCCCTTTGGCGCAAAGCAAAACATGGTGCTTAGCTGTTGACCTCGTTGGGGGTATAAAAACCCCTCCCCCATGGCTGAAAAAAAATCATAAAGGTGATTCAAACAATCACCTCATCTCAATCGGGGGTTTGCCCCATTAAAGTTGTTGGTAAAAAACATAATTATAGAAGCCCTTAGATCGTTCGGGGGGAAAATTGTAAAGCTGGCAAAAAAAAAGATTGCTTTTGATTAATAAACCCCCTGTTTTCTCACGTTCACCGCAAAAGAAAAAGGGGGAATTTGGGAAAATCCCACCCTTGGGGCCCAGGGCCGGGACTCGCCCTCTAGAACCCCAATCCTGGCTGCAAAACTGGGGAGTCTGTCCCAACACTTTCAAATTGTGTTATATCCCGTAGATTTGTAAAAAGGGGCTTTTATTCTCAATCGCAAGGTATTTTCAGTCACTCCGCAAAGTTTTTATTTGGGGCCCCCCATTTTCCCGATCTTTTAAAAAGGATTACTGGAAGAAGAGAGAGAAAAAAAAACAATATTTACCTTGGCAACATGCAGAGAGGAAAAAAAAAATTAAGGAATGCTCACCGGAATGGTTGTGAGAAGTCCCCAACCCCTATATCACAGAAAGTTTCAACCCCGACATCTGATACAAGTTTCAGCAGACAAAAAAAAAAAAGAAAGGAAAAAAAAAAAAAAAAACAATAGTGTTTTTGTGGTAACATGCAAAAAGAAAAAACTTTTAAAGGGAAATGCTCACTGGAAAGGTTGTGAAAAAGTCACAACCACTGTATCACAGAAAGTACAAACCGGGGTTGATATCCCCGTAAACGACACGCCTTCCGACCCCCGAACAAGTTTTGGTTCAGTCTTGAATGTATGTGTACAGGTTATAAAGGTTTGTGTTGGGTGCGATGAAACAAGGGTCACGGTTTTTATAGAAAAGTCCGATTATTATAAAGTTGGGAGAAAGCCCCCAAATTTGCGAAAAAAAAAAGGGAAAAGCAGGCCCGAGTAATCCA
>JARQOD010000006.1:194726518-194765360 GCA_033576555.1 Oophaga sylvatica | reverse complement strand
GGGGCCAGCATACATTTGAATTATATTTGGGGCCCCACATACACGTAGATTAAAATGGGCCCATATACGGGGAGCTCATATGGGGGGCCTTTTATACACTTAGCATTTTAAAAGGGGCCCCCATTATTAGGAGCATTTTTTAAGGGCATTACACGGGGCACAGCATGGGCCCTCATACATTGGCTTATAAATGTGGCCCACAACACGGAGATCAATAAGGGGCCCTTATACCGGGCTTTAAAAAATGAGGCCCATTTATAGGAATTTTTAGGCCCATCATAGACTGGGCATCATGCAGGGGCCCCATACATGGGCATCATTACGGGGCCCATTATCACTGTGCTTAAAAAATGGGGCCAATTATTAGGGGGGCATTATAAGGCCCATCCACTGGAGCATAACCAGGGGCCCCATCATCATGAGTTTTAAAAAATTGGCCCATCATACACTGGAGAAACATTAAGGGGCCCTTATACACTGTGCTTTAAAAAATGGGGCCCATTATAATGGGCATTACAGGGGCCCATCATACTCTGGAAAAACCCCCATGGGGCCCATCAGCACTAGAGCTTTAAAAAAGGGGCCCCCATCTAACTGGAGCATATCCAGGGGCCCCCATATGTGCTAGGCCATGGGGGGCTCATTAATATGGAGCTTATTTGGCCCCCATCATACACTGGCATCTCCAGGGCCCACTTATACGGAGCAAAAGGGGTTTTTATTATTTATGTGGCTCATATAAGGTATGGAGTCAATGGACACTTGGGGGGCCTATTCGTATGGAGCTTTTATGGAGCCCATTCTTGTATGGGAAAAATGGGGCCATCATATATTTTGGAGCTTATATGTGGTCTTATACTGTATGGGCAATTGTGGGGTCTTATACTTTTTGGGGGGCTGTCCTATACTGTTGGCAGTTTTTTGGGCCCATATATACTGTAGCATTATGTTGGCTATCTATACTGTAGGAAAATTATTGGGACCTATTATTTTGTTGGGGCAATTTATGGGGTCATTTTTGATGGGCATTTGTGGGGCCATAATACTGTATGAGGAAAATCCGTCCGTTTTAGAGTTTTGTGATTTAAAATAGATTTAGTCATGAAAAGAAAAAATGAAGTTTTTTCTTGTACTATCCCTTTTTTCTGCTGATCGGAGAATCTAATTGGGGGATGTTTAAAGGGGCCCCTAAATTTTTTCACTAATCTCTAGTGAGCGAGCAGTGCGCCTGCGCGGAGCCGCAACGGGAAGAAAGAAGAGGCCAGCTTTTACAAACGGGAGGGGGAACCGGACCGCGATTCCCTCGGAACGGCCGCCCCGGAACCCCCCGGGGGTTTTTTATAACTCGTTTTCTTCACTTTAGGTACATGGGGGTTATCACAGCATTCAAAATGCTGTAATATGCCCGTGGCGGTGGCCTATGTTTTTAGGGCAAAAAATGGGTGACGTTCCTTTAAGTAGTAAGAATTGATGTTTGCTTGAAATGGGCACTGTAGGTTTTTTTTATTCCCCCCCCTGCCACTTTGCTTCCCCATTGACTTGCTTGGGTTTATGTTCAGTCGGCCCCCCGACTTTTCCGATGTCGGAAGTTTTTTTTCGACTGACTTTTGAGAAATCAGGTTTCAAAAACCCGACTCGACCCTCCAAAAGAAAGTCGCTCTCTCTTGTAATGCTCTGCACTAAGTGTTGGGCTCAAACATTTACCGGGGGGTACTATGAACATATGTTTCCCCAATTTATTTTACGTGCATCATAAACCCCTTTTAAAAAAAATTTGGGGTGTGCATCATGGTTTGGCCCTTTGGGGGATATGGTGGTGGAGGAGGGAGGAAGAGAGGAGGAAAAGCAATAGCCAAAATCGGAAAACATTCCCCCCTTTTGGGTGTGAAGAGGTGCGGGAAAAGACCCCCCAAAAAAGACACTGTTTTTATTTTTTGTTACCTGTATTTCGGGGTTTTGAAAGTTGGCCCACCCCGGGCCTTTTTTCATTTTTTTTAAAATCAGCCTGTCGATTTTCAGTTGACAGGCGAATGCCTTACAGTTATAATTAACCCGTGGACTAAAAAAAACCCGCCTGCAAAACGCTAGGGGCAAGGAAAACCCGGCCCAAAAGGGATAGGGCCAGTTCGTCCCTTTTCCCCGCTTGGATACCCCCAAAATTAAAAGGCACAGGGAATACTGAGGACTTGGTCGGCAGAAGGTACTCCTCAGCACTTCCAAATTTTCACCCTGTGGATTTTCCCACCCCTCGGGCTTGTGCGATGGTGGGTTTGAGAAAACTCCCCCAAAATTTTTACAGTGTCTGCTCCTTTTGGTTTTTAGTTGTGCCTCTCTCGCCTGTACTCCTTGGTTATCTAAAAACTGTAATCTGCCGCCAGGTTTTCAAATGGGAATTTTTTTAAAATTTTGAAAAGGGCCCCTTTTGGTATGCCCTTTTTGGGGGAACCCCGTTACCTAGGAATAAGAGAGAAATTTCCCCTTGTAGGGGGGGTCAGAAGTGTCACGAACAGTAAAAACTGTCCCCAAAATTTGGAGAATGTGAGGATCAGGTACCGCAATGTAACAAATCAATTGCATGCCAGACGCAACAGAAAAGATTTTCCCATTTCCTCCAAAGGGGAAAGACAGACCATGCCCCTTCCTCCTCCTCCCTGTCCGGGGCCATTTTTAAGACATTGCAGTTGTGCAGAAAGTACTATTATACGCTGAAACACCCCCGTTTTTTCCTCCCCTTCCTCATTGTCACCAATCCCCTTTGAAATAGTGAGGCTTGCTGTATGCAATCACCTGTATGGTTTCCGCTCCATCTCCCCCCCTGCCTCCTCTGCATCCTTTTGTTTTTGAGTAGAGAGTGTTTAAAAGACATAAAAGCAGGTGGTAAAAAAATTTGGAGCATCACCCCTCAACATTTGGTGAGCCCAATTTTGGATGGAATTATGTCTGCCCCCTTCCATCTGAGGTCTTATGTTTGCAGTCTGAACGAAAAAAAAAGGCCTTACTGATGCTGGTAGTCAACAACTGCCCCCTTGGGGAAAAACCCCTTCCCAACATCTGCAGTGTAGAGTTCAACGGGGGGGGCATCACACACACTCGGTGAGCCTGGCTAAAAAAGCTGCTGAAATGAAAAGGGTGGGGAAACTGTAGCTGACTTTCTAAAAGGAAAAGGGGGAGCGTACTGTGATAAGCAGTCCAGCAGCCCAGGGGGGTTTTCGAAAACCGCTAACCGGGTTAAAAAAATTGGGGCCGGCTGAAAGTGTGTGGCTCGCCTACTTTAGAGCTGCCCCCGGTTCCGGCCTGGCACCCGATGGGGGGTGAATTACTATGTCACCCCAGATTTTGCTCTACATAGCTGTCCCCAGCTTTCAGCTTGTGCGGTTTGTCATCAAAAGCTATTAGTTTCAGCACAGCCTGTTGCGCTTGGAAAAGGGAGTGAGCAGTGCTTCCACTTGTGACTGATGTGGCATTCGGAGATGGGGGGTGAAGAGGGGAGGTGAAGTGCGGAGCTGTGACGGGGGGGGAACCTGAGCCCCAGGGCCTGCAATCCCCAGGGGGGGGGGGGGGGACTTTTCCACCCCCGGTTTACTGGGTCCCCCATACACTTGTTAACCAAGTGAGCACTTGTCCAGTCCCCCTTTTTTTGGGGTTTTTTCCCGTAACTGCATTGTGAGGGGCCTGCTAATGTTGTGGGACAGGTGCTTTGTATGCAGGGGGGGGACCAGGGAGAAATAGTGGTGGCTGGGGACGGGTCCCAAAGGGACCGCCCCCCTCATGTTACGAAACTTCCACTCCCCGACCCCAAAAGGAACTTTTTGAGCGCAAGCAGAAACGAAGTGTGTGAATTTAGTAGTGTGGCCGTGGGGGTTTTCTGGTTTTTTCCTTTTTCCAAGGCTGGGATAGGCAACTGAAAGCTGGGGGGAAGGAGTGGACGTGCTTGCTGATGGGCTTTGGTTTTTTCAACACGGTGCAGGGCAGGAGGCATTTCACAGCGGAAAAACGTGATGTCCCCACAAACCTGTTCCTAACCCTTTTGGGTTGGCCCACAAAATCGGGTGCATTGCGCCTGGCCTGATCTGGGTTGCAGGCTGGTAGTTTTGCTCCCCTGCTGGGCTGGCCAGGGAGGTGGTACAAAGGCCTTTTTGGGGTTATTAAAAAAAACCAGATGGAAGACCTAATTTTTTTGGCAACTTGTTCGTTTTTGGTTTTAGGGAAAGTTGCCCCCTTCTTTCTGCGGTCACTACATGCTTTTTCCCCCTTGGGGTGCTATGCCCCTTCCCCCTGGGTGTGCGTCCCTTTTCTCTGCATGCCCTCCTCCCCGGTTGGGTCTTTTTTTTTCATCTACCCCTCGTCTTCTATTGGGGGCCCTGCTCCTCCTTGCTTTCTGGAAAATTGTTCTTCATGCCCCTCTTGGACACTTTTTCCACCTCGCCTTCATGTTTTGTGGTGTTCAAATATTTGGACATCCTAAAGGGAAATGTTTAAACTCCTAAATGGCGCTGTAAGCTTGTTACCATGTGGGGGAAAAAAGGACAAAAAAAAAAGGAAAACCCGTGGACTAAACAAAAAGAAAAGGGGAATTAAAGTAAAAGAAAGAATTAAACTATAAAGCAGAAGGTACTATTTTAAACTCTAAAAAATATAGGGAGAAAAATAATTTACTAAAAAAATAAAATAGTGCCAAAAAGGAAACAGGAAGCACTTGCAAAAAAGGGTAAAACTAATTCAAACTGTTCTTCAAATATCAATAGTAAAAGAATCAAAAAAGAAAGTGTAAACCCCCCTTAAAAAATTTGGAAAGATGGTTTAGTGACGAGGAAAAAAATATTAAAAACCCCCTCCACGGTTTCATGGTGGAAAATAAAAACTAGGTGAAATGCAGAAGACAAAGAAACCCCCTATTAAGGGGGACCAATCTAACCCAAAAAAAGGGGGGAAACGGCTAATAACTTAAAATCATAAATCTCCGGGGGCCCGGTGGCAACACCACAAGTACTAAAAAATAAGTAATGTAATAGCCCCAAAATTATTTTTTTATTTAGGGTCTTAGTGATGGGTCTGTTTCAGGACTGGCGCTAGCAAAAAGGAGTACCCTTTCAAAAAAAGGGTCTAAAGTGAACCCGAAAAAGATAGGCCATAAGTCTAACCCCTTTTGTTTTGGAAAATTTTGAAGGGTTTCTGAGGGATGTTATTTTGGATTATAATGAGATTACTGTTTAATCCAATCAGCTGGTATTAAGCAAAAGCTCCTTCCATCCATCAATCATTTTTAGAAAAAGGGAAAATATAGGTGGATCAAGGTGAAATTTGGGGTTCTTGATTTTCCAAAAATTTGTACGTGCCACACAAGAGGTTGGAAAAAAAAATGAAATGCTGGGGGGTTGGGGGAAAATGTGTGTAAAAGGGGGAAAAAAAGGTTAGTGATAGAAAGAGAGGGTGGTTATAAATGGAATTCTCTAATGGATCGCTTGACCCCTCGGGTCCACAGGGGCGGTTTTGGGACCTTCTCTTCAAAATTTATTAAAAATTGGAGAAGGTTTACACATAAAATATAGTTTTGCAGTGATACAAAACTATGAAAACGCAAAAAATAAAAAGATAGTATTCTTTAAAAAGGTCTGGATAATTGGGGAAATTGGGGCCCAAAGGGCAGAGGGGTTTAACAATGAAAAAGAAAAGGGTTTTGCACAGGGGGAAAAGGAAAAACAATATCCCTTTTTCAAATGAATGTGAACCCCCGGGTAATGTGACATAGAAAAAGGGTTTTGGGGGTCCAGTTAATATAAATTTTCCGAAGCACTGTCCGGCAGCGCTCCCCGGCAAACGGGGTCAGGGGTGCTTTTTTTGGGTTTCGGATACCTGTGAGTGCATTATACTACTCTGACGAACCCTGGTTTGACTGCAATGGATTATGTCCATTTTGGGCATGGGTCGGAAAAGGATATAAGGAAACTTGAGCGGAAAAGGGGGGGCACAAAAATAAAGAATGGGGACTACAGCCCCCGGAGAGATTGAAAAATTAGGATTTTTAGTTAGAAAAAAGAGGCGAGAGGTTTTAAAACCCCATGTATAAGTAATAATTGGCAATAAAAATTTTCCCCCAAGGATCTGTTTATAAAGGGGAGGTGCGGTAAAAAGGGGGCATTCTCTGCTGTGGAAAGAGAAAGTTTTTCCATCCCCATAAAAGGGAAAACAAACTTTGGGCGTGAGAACTGGAATTCCTTGCCTGGGAGGTGATGATGGCAAAACAGTCGGGGGGGTTCAGAGGGCCTGGTTTTTCCCCGGTGCGAAAACAATTTGTATCTTACGTTTTTGGTTCTTTAGAAGGGCTTGATCGGGGGGTAATTTTGACAGAAAATAGGCTGAATGGGGGGAAAAAAAGTTTTTTTTTCGTTTTCAAAATATGTACTTGTTACAGCGATCCCCCTTTTTTCCCCTTAAGGGGGCCGGAAAAAGGGCCAATTATAAAGGAAAAAAATTAAAAGCTTTCGGGTGTCCGTGTGGGATCAGTTGTCTCTGGGCATCGGCATATGGGGGGGGAAAGGGATGGGGGGCAGGAAAAGCTCCAGATAAAGTTAATGAGATTGCCCCTGGGAAGCAGGGTGGTGGTGGAAGTAAATGGAAGGATTATCCGCACCAACCAACAACCTTTTCAACTGCTCGGGGGTTAATGGGGTTTTTCTGCGGTCCCCTGAAATTTGGGAAGAAAGGTGGGGAAAGAAGATGGGGTGTTTTTTGTGGAAAAATTTAGTTACCCCGGGGCCCGGGCTCGCATACCATCCCTGTCCATTCCCTTCCCTTGCCACCCCCCTGCCCATTTTAATGGAGGACAATTTTTCCCCACGTTCACTCAAAGGGGCTTTTTTGGAGCGAATTATATGTATCTGGGGGGAAAACTTCATTTTAAAATAGCTGGCTTTGGGGTAACTATTTTTAACAGAAAAAAGGGGTTGTAATAATTCACTAACCCTGCAAAAAAATTTAAAAAGGCCCCAAAAGGCAATTTTTTACCCACATTTTGACCGTGTGACGGAAAACCATTTTTTAAAAAAGGGTGGATTTTAGCAATGAATTTGTAAAGAAAAAATGTAACGGGGGAAAGGGTCGGGGTGTTTTCTGCTCCCAAAAGCAAAGGAGAGAAAAAGGTTTTTCTCGGGGTTGCTTTTTAGAAAAAAATAGGATTAAGACCAAAAAAATTATCCGGGGCCCTTATTCCTAAATTGTCTAAATTTTGTAAAAGCGAACAGCAGGCAGAACGGAAAGGCCCTTTTTATATGCACTAACACAGTTGCCACATACATCCCCCCCGCCTAGCATGATATCTATGCAGTTTTTTTAGTCCTAAAAGGCTGTTAGCTGAAGGATTGTGTATAATATTGGGATACCTCACAAGTAAAAACCAAAGGAATTTGCATTCTCGGCAGCAATCTCCCTACTTTTTTGTTCCCCGGGGTAGACAATGACGATCAGGGTGGTGCCGGTTGGGGTTAAAAAAGATAACATTGTGCGGCCAACCAATCACGAAAACCAAAACCAACGGGATTCAGGTGGGCAGACAATTCCCGAATGTTCTTGGCTCACAAAAGCGCCAAAAAAGCAGGGTGGGGACCCGAGCTCACACAAGCAACCCCGGAAACTGTCGAGTTGGATCTCGGGGGTACCAAGTTTGGCGGCTTGCTCGCTCTATTTTTATGATTACATTAAGTATGCATGGTGCATAATTCAGAAAATTTCTAAAAATCTTTTCACAATTTTGGGAAACCATTTTTTTATTTTTTTTTTTTTCATTAAAACTTGTCACCTAAGGAAAGGCGAAGCACATAAGCTATTAATTGGTTTTAAGAAAGCGCTCACTTTGGTTTGATGGACACTCGTTGGCAAGGGAAAAACGACGGCCGTTTTTTTCAACGTCATCGGTTTTTTCCGGCATAAACTGCACCCAACAGTTCATTACATAATAAAAGGAACAAATAAACACAGAATTTTTCCAAAGGGGGTACTTTCTCCATTTTTTTAAATCTTGTCGGGGGTTATCTTCCTGGAGCACACTAAAAGCTGACTCCGTCGCCTCTCCCGGGGAAGCCCTTACGGGGAAATGTCCTTACTACCAGGGCACCCGCAGTCAGACCCCAGAAAAGGTGGTAGCTTCCCATTGCAGGCCCCCACGATTCTGCAAACCGGTCTCCATGTAGTCTTCAGGGGAATCCGCCCCCATAGGGCCCCTTAAACCAAGGCCCTTTCCCCCTTTCGGGGGCCCTTAAAAAACAGAACCCGGTCTATGCCTCACCGTGCCTTCAGGAAGTCGGACCTTCCAACACACAGGGGCCCTTCCCCGGACCTTACATCAAGACCTGTGACCCAAACCACATACATTATTAGTGAAACACCCCCCCAGGGGAGTTGTGTATTTTAGCCATCCCCCCATTTTTCTCCGACAACCCTGTAAGCTCCCCTTTTAAAACAAAAACAATGTCGTAGAAAAACAGGTTCCCCAGCAGAAAATTCGGCTTACAGCACAGAGAACCCCCCCGTGACCATACCGGCCCCTTTTCAGTAATGAGTCACGTTCACTAGTCACTTGCATAAGATCAAAACACTATCTATACATTAAACCCTATGCTCTGAAATTCAAGCTGTAAAGAAAGTCAGAAAAAAATACGATGAATGAGATAGGGGAACGTGTGGAAAGAGGGATGGGGGGAAAAATCCAGCTTTATTTAAAAAAAAAAACCCATGGGGGGGAAAAGGAGGATGAAAAGGGGGGGTTTGACATCATTGTCATCACCGGTCATCCAACAGGCGTCTCTGGCAGTCTGTGAATCCTTGTGGTTTTCCAAAAGGTATTCTCCCCCTCCTAAAAATGTCTGTTTCCTTTTCGACCAAATGTGCCCTTTTTAAAAAGTTTAAAGCACTAAGCCACCTGAATGGCCCCCAAACAGCCCCTGACAGAAGTTATATTTAAAAAATGCCCGGACATCCAAAAAATAGACCCAAAGTGAACAGGTGAAAAAAACCAAGTCACTAACTCATACACATTCAAGAAAAAAAGGGCACACTGTAGCGCTATAACTTGCGGACACAAAAAAATGAAAAATATGAAAAATATGAAAAATAAATGCATCACTCCCTTGAAATATGAAAAATTGAGAAGTCTTGGCATAAAAGGCCCCTTTATGTGACCTGATACCACATCAAGGCTCTTCCATACCAGGTCCTAACTTCCCAAAACCTCACTTTTAATCTATTTTTGGGGTGTGCCTTTTTAGTTTTTGTATGTATTCATTTCCCTTCTCCCCGACCCTCCACCTGGTGTCCGGGTTTTATATAACGGGTTTCATTACTTCCAAAGGTGTAGATTTTAGTCGGAGAGGGATTCATATGTTCCCATGCAGACAGATTTTTAAGGGGATTGGCATAGTTAGGCCTGGTTTTCGAGAAGGGGTTGAGTGTTTACAGGTACACATAAATTTGGGGGCCTTTTTATCGCTAAGACTTCTCAATTTTTCATTTTCTAAGGCTTATGCAATTTTTTTTATTTTTTTTTTTTTTTCATATTTTTGTGTCCGAAATTATAGCCTACAGTGGCACCTTTTTTCTTAAAAGTTATGGTTGGTGACTGGGGTTTTTGCCCTTTTCACATTGGATCTATGTTTGGATGTCCCCCCCCCCCCGGCAGTTTTTTGATAAATTTTTTGCCTTCACCCCAGCACTCCACGGTGGTCCAGGCGTTTTAATTATAACAGGTTATTACCCCCCACAGAGAAGATTTTAGTCTGGAGAGAGGATTCATTTTCCCGCAGACAGACTTTTCTAAGTGAGCATTAATAGTTAGGACCCCGGGAAACGAAAGGCCCCTTAGGATACAGGTACACTAAATTGGCCTTTTTTTTGCGCTAAGACTTTCAATTTTTCATATTTTTTAAAGGAGTGAGCAAAATTTTTTTTTATATTTTTTATATTTTTATATTTTTGTTCCGCAAATTATAGCCTCAGTGTGCTACCCCTTTTTTCTTGAACCTGACAGAAAAATTTGTGCTTATCCATTTAGTAAAAAAAAACTTTAAACCCCGTTAAATTCATCCATTGGTTTTTAAAATTCCTTTTGAAAAATGAAAAATCCCAAAAATTTTTGGGGTTTGGTTAAGAAAATAAATTGGGATCAATCTGAAATATGATCATTAATGAACATGATGTAATTTTTTGGGAAGGAAAAGTTTTTGTCCCCCACAGAAAATAATGTGATTTAAAAAAAAATAATTATTTAAAAAAACAAATAATGTTGCTAACATTTGGGGAATTAAGTTGTGGTGCTTTAGAGTCATAAAAAAATTTTTTTGGGGGCTTCATGAGCTTGAAAGGGCGCCCTGGGGTTAAAAAATTTCATACAATTTATTAATGAAATCATCGGAATAGCAAAAAATCAGTCTTCATCCCCCCCAGGTTATTAGTTCCTTTTGGGTTTTTTTTCCCCAACTTCCTTTTCATCCTACCCAAAATGCTAATGTGTTCAGTCGGTGATGGGCGGCAGTTTGAGCACCCTTTTTTTTTTTGCCTGGGGGGAAATTTTTTATAGGATGGATGTAGGTTGGCCCCATCCTGCTGCAAAAATTTGGCCCCCCTTTTTTGTTTGGAAAAGTAAGAGGTAGTAAACTTTTAAAAATTTTAGGCTATTAATATTGACTTCCCCTTCAAATTTTTTGCACACCCCCTACTAATTTTAACCCCCCGACCATACTTTCCACCCCAAAATGTTTTCTGGGTGTATTTTGGAAACATAGGCTCCTAGGCTCCCCGCGTTTTGCAGTGGCTGTGGTGTAATTTACAGAAAAATTTATCAGGAAATCCCCTTCTGCATTTTTTAGCGTCCATTGTTTAGCAGGTGGGGGACTTTGAAATTTTCACAGGTTTTTTATTTGCTTTTTTTTGGCTGACTTCGGGACTAAAACGCCAGGAGGGGCCCTTTCAAGACAGAACCCCACAACTGTTCTAGTTGACACAGGGATTTTAGGTGACCGGCCCCTTTGGAGCTTCTGCAGGGGAAGGGGGGTTTTTTTGGGTTTTTTCAACCCCCCCAAAAGTTCCCCCTGAGCTTGTCTTGGGGGGGCCCCGGCCCCGGGTTGTCAAACCCTTCCCCTCTTTAAAAACTTTTTTTTTTTTGTACGTGCCGCACCTCCAGTGGATCTGGTCTTCACCTTTGAATAAAAAAATTGGGGCAGGGTGGTTTTTGGGGGATGTTTCAGAGCTCAAATTTCGTTAAGTGAAGGTCGGGGTGCTGGGTTTTTTTATACCACCCACAATTTTAACCCCATCATTTCGAGAATGGTGAGGATGTAAACTAGGATTGGGTGCATAATGACCAGGTGACAAAATTTTTCTTTCCAAAACCTGACCTTTTTTGGTTTTCCCCTTAAAAAGATCAATATTTAGTTGATGCAATTTTTTTTTAACCCCAAAACCAAATTTGGGGGGTTTTGCTTTAAAAAAAGTAATTTATAAAAACCCAAGGGGTGATTTAACGTCAGGTTATAAGCTTTGATTTACATAACGGGAAAAAGCACATAACTTCTGTCAGGGCTGTGTAAACCTGGGAAAAGAGTCTGTAAAGTACAAAGGTACGACGGCCGCTCGGGGAAAAGTTTTCTATAAGTCGTCCTTGTTTAAAAAGAAGCTTCGAAAAAAATGAAAATATAGAAAATGTGCACAGAAATTTCCTAAAAAAAGCGGAAAACCTTGGCAGTTGGTCTTGCACAGGTCCAGACATCATGACTGAAGGGGGGGCAGCCCGTCCGTGCCCCGCCCAAAAAAAGCCCACGTGGTAAGACAACTGCTTTACACCCCAAGATCAGGTCCTTTTTTTTTAAAAAAAGTGGGGCCTAGGCAAAAAATTAAAAAAGGCCCCAACCAAAATATTGCACTATGCACTAAAAACTTTTGGTTTTTTTTTCATGCGCTGATTCAGGCCTTTAAAATGAGGTGTCGACAGTATTAAAATTTTTTTTACTTTGTTTCTCGCTTTTTTACGTTAGCAAAGAAGATGAAAGGGACAGAACCTAGTAGCTTAATTTTCCCCCCCAATGTATCGCTATAAGCAGCGGGGCTGTTATTCAGGTCAGTGCCCCTTTTGGGGGATCAGTATAAATGGACAGCTTGACTCTTAATTCAGTAAATTTTGGGGAAAAGGCACTGGATGTTGGGGGCCGGGGGTTTGGTGGATTTTAAAAAATTTTTGGGTTTTTTGGGATAGAACAGTCCCCGGCCCCTGACCCCATTCACTTGAAGGGGGGCCCCCAACTCTAGTGTTGCCAAGCTGATTGCATGACAGCCGGGAACAAGCTTCGAACGGGGTAATTACCCCACTGGTCGAGGCCGGGGTTTCCCCCACTGTCAAAAGACGTGAGTGCTGGTGATGTGGAAAAGTTCCCCCGGTATGGGTCGCGGATGGGAAAGCCCCCCTCACCCCACACCTGCTACCGTAATAACGGGAGAGCAGGAGCGGTGTGGGTCATTATTAGCTGGCTCTGCCTGTAAATAAATAAAATTTAAAAAAAAGTGTGGGTTCCCCCCAAAATTTTTTATACCCGCCGGCAAAAAAACACTTTTTGGGGCTGCAACCCCCCAAATGTCAGCTTCAAAAAGGCGGTTTTTAAAAAAAAGAGGTTCCTAGTTGTTTTTTAAAAATTTTTAAATAAAAAAAAAACGGGGAGGGGGGGCCCCCCATTTTACAACCACCTTTTTAAAGCAGACGGCTAGGACTGGTATTTCAGGTTGGTTAAAAGGGGGGATATTGGCCGCAGCCCCAAAAATGGCCGTAGTCCCCAAAAGTCACATCGTTTGAGTGCCAATTTTGGCGCTTTGCTCGGTCGCACACTTCCTTTAATGGGGAAATTTTGGGGGTTTATATTTGTGGGGTTGTGTCACCTTTGTTTGTAGGTACATAAACCCCTGGTTGATAATGCAGAAGCATCTTTAAAACCTGTCCTTATATCCCATACAAATAAAGCACCCAATAAAGCCCCTTTTTAGAAAAAGTAAACAAGTTTTCTTTTTTTAAAAATAACTAACAATTATACTCACCCAACCCCTAATTCCACCGAAGCCCTTTCCCCTGTAATAAAACTTAAAAAAAAAAACAACAATTCCCTCACCGTGGTTTTTCCCAGCCAACGTTTTGGGGGAGATGTTTCTTTCAACCGGAGGTGCCAGATGTGCCCCTCCAGGTGAGAACCTTTGGGATGAATGTGCAGCACGGTCGTGCCCCGGGGGGAACCCCCGTGACCTCACTCCCCGGGCATGACGCTGTTAAAAACAGGTAATAACACGGTTCTAAACCCCGGACAGTAACCGGACTTCCCGGTGAAGTTCGTTTCGGGTCTATGCTCGAACAGTAGGTGTTCAGTATGGCCCAATCTTTACTTTTGGGGTTTGCCCCTCTCATCTACAGGGGCAGGATGTGATGTAATTTTTTCATAAATTTTTGGGAAATTTATAAATTTCCCCAAAAATTTACTTTTTTTTCCGATCTAAGCATTTTGGGTTTTTTGCTGAGTTGAATTTTTCTGCCCTTTTGTACATGCTCGTAGTAACCCCTAAGTGACGATTGGCTCCGGGAGGGCGAGTGGGTTTGACCCCGATTTTCCCCCAAAAGTCGGTCAACGAAGTCGGCCGACTAAGGAAGGCGAGTCGGAGCAAAATCTGACCCCACGCGAGTCAAAAGGGGGAAAAAAAGTTGGGGGTGGTGGAGGGGGAGTAAAAAAACCTAAGTGCCCCCTTTTTTGCCAACGACATCAATTCTTATTGCTTGTTTAAAATTAATTTCTGTAAATAATAGTTAAGCAAAAAAAACTGGGGGTTTTGGCTAAAATTTTTGGGGGGGGGGGGGGTGGCTCCCGGTTTCGAGGGTCCCCCGGGGGAAAAAGTTCAGTGACCCTTTAACACATACCACAATTCATGATGCTCCAAAGGCAGGAAAATAGGTATAGTACAATCCAATATTTTCTTTTACATTACATGAGTGATATCTATTGAAAATTCTACAATAGCTAAAAACTGGACATATATACTCCTACAAATTAGGGCCCACAACTGCCCATACGAAGGGCCCATATAATGCTCATACAAAGACCCCATAGGCTCCAATGAGCCCCATATATAAAGGGCACTATTGATGCCCATAAATAATGAACCCCATAGGCTCTAGTATATGATGGGCCCCTACATGTGCCAGTGGTGATGCCCCCCATATAATGCTCCAAATATAATGGTCCCCTTTGGGGAGTTGAGCGTACTTTCCAAAAGTATCGGGAATGGAAAGGGGTTTCGCCGACCCCCAAAAAATATCGGCGTCCCGACCCCCAAAGGAAATCCAATGAAGTCTATGGGAACAAAATATGGAATTAAAAAAAAAAAAAACCCCCTTCTTGCCTTGTTGGTTAATTGACAGAAGGAAAACAAAAGGTAATTTTAAATGTATTGGGGAAAGGGGGGACTTAAAAAGGCATAGTTTTAAAACCTCAAAGGAAAAATAGAAAAAATATTTTTTTTTTTAAAGTGTTGGTTTTTACGAAAAAATTGACAATGTTGAAAAAGTTTTTTCTATTTGGAAAAATTTGTTATTTCACAACTTCCAGCTTTTTTTTTTTCTTTTGCACACTTTCCCCCTTTAATCTCAGCAGCACATCTTTTTCATCAAATTTTTCTTCATTTCACCTTCTTTATCTTCTTCTTAAATTCTTGCTATTCATCTTTTTTTTAACATTTCATATTCTTTTTAAACTATTATTTTATTCATATTTTTCTTATCTTTTTTATAATTCTTATTTTTGGGAAAAAAAACCTTTTTGAAAATTTAAAAATATAAATTTTTTTCCTTCCGTTTTGCTGCACAAAAGTTTTTAAATTTTTCCAAAGTATTTTTTCCGTTTTCAGTTTAGCCTGCAGGAGGTTTTCCCCGGGCACCCGGGAGGAACGGACCCCCCCCCAACACTGCTTAGTCTTCTTCTGCTTAAATTTGAGAAATATTTTGCTTTTCATTTTGGGGCTTATACTTTTTGTTCTTCTGTTTTTTTATCTTTGCTTATTGTTTTCTGTCTCTTTTTCTGTACTTGGTTTTTCTTAACTTTCTTTGCCTGTTGGTATGTTCTTCGGGTAATCTTTTTTTTTTCTTTGTGATGGGTTCGGGTGGTTGGCTTGATGCTCGCGCTTTGGTCGTCATCTTTTTTGGGGTGGCTCAGGGTCGTTCCGTCTTCATTGTTGGAATCCCCAGTGATTACCAAAAAAAAAAATTTTAAAAAAACTTCATTTGTAAATGTAGCTGAAGGTCAAGAAGGGGGCTAATTCGAGAAAAAACCGACGTTACTGGAACCCCCGGGGGTTCAGAGGTACAAGGACAAGGAATAACGAGGACCAGTACTGTGCGGAACCCCCGGGGGGCAGCAGAAGGGGAAAAAGCCAAGGCACAACCGGGACAGCTACGTTTTGGGATGGTTACTAAGAGGGGGGTCTGTGCTCCAAAGCATACCAAGGACCCCCAACGTTCTGGAATCGGATACCGGTGGAGGCACTAGGCCAAAAGGGACTGCGGAAAAACCCCGCGGGTAGGGGAAACCCCCCGGGGGAAGAAGGTAAAGACCAAAAAAAGAGGACCCGTGATGTGCGGAAACCCGAGGGGCAGCAAAGGGAAAAGACCAAGGCACAACCAGGACCCGGACTTAGGGACCCCGTTATAAGCAGGAGGCCTGTGCTCCCAAAGAACCAAAGGACCGCAGCGATTTGCGGAAAATGGATACCGAGATGGAGGACCGGGGGAAAAACACCGGGGGACCAGTGGGTACTGGCCCGGAGGGTCAAAGGACAAGGCAATGAAAAAAACCCCGTGCTGTCTGGAACCCAAAGGGGGGCGAAAAAAGAGCCAATGGCACAACCGAGGCCCTGACGTTACGGGGGGCAGGGTTTTAAGAGGGGTACCTGTCTCCAAAAGCATCCAAAGCCAAGGTTTCGGAATGGGGTCCCCGGGGGAGGCACCGGCCAAAAGGGAGCGGGAAACTGACGGTAGGAAACCCGGAGGGGGGAAAAGGGACAAACCCCAAAGCAAATAAGGGGCAGCTGATGGCGAAACCGGGGGGCAGGAAGGAAAAAAAGCCAAAGGGACAACCGGGCCCCGCTGACTTACGGGGGCCCGGGTTCTAAACAGGGGGTACCCGGCTCCAAACATACCAAACCAGCAGAATTGGGGAATCGGATCCGAGATTTGGGGACCTAGGCCCAAAAACCGGGAAACCATGCGGTCTGGAACCCGGAGGGGGACAAAGGTCAAGAGCCAATGCAAGTAACGAGGACCAGCTGACTGTGCTGGAACCCGGAGGGGCAGCAGAAGGAAAAGAGCCAATGGCACAACCGAGGACCAGCTGACGTTACTGGGACACGTTTACTAAGCAGGAGGTACCTGTGCTCCAAAGCACTACCAAGGACCAGCAGACGTTGCTGGAACTCGGATACCGAGATGGAGGCACCTAGGCCAAAGGCACTGCGGAGAACCAGCTGATGGTACTGGAACCCGGACGGGTAGCAGAAGGTACCCATGGAAATTTAGTTGACAGGCCGCGAGCCGGCCGCAGTTACCGAATCCCACAGTACTACAGTGGGTGATTGTCCTATTGTCACAACGGAAACAGCCTTTATTTGCATATCCGCAGCACACATAGGAAGCACCTAAACTCCAAGCACCATAGAGTCGGCTAACCCGACCGCAACACGACAGGACAACTTATTGAAGGCTAAGTGACGTTTACACTGACAGGAAACAGATGGCGTGCTGTAACCAGTCTGGGCAGGAGTGAGTACCCGTGCCAATGACACTTCCGAACAACAACTGGCGGTGTTGAAGCCCAGGGATGAGAAGACAACAGGGTGGAGGCAGCATGACTTTTTGCCGTTCACACAGCAGGGGAACAGCTGACATTACTGAACCCCAGTAACACAGGAGCAAGTGTTGACTGTGCTAACAGCACTTCCGAGCAACAACTGGCGGTGTTGGAGCCCAGGGATGAGAAGAGAACATGGTGGAGGCAGCAGGACTTTTTGCCGTTCACACAGCAGGGGAACAGCTGAAATTACTGAACCCCAGTAACACAGGAGCAAGTGTTGACTGTGCTAACAGCACTTCCGAGCTACAACTGGCGGTGTTGGAGCCCAGGGATGAGAAGAGAACATGGTGGAGGCAGCAGGACTTTTTGCCGTTCACACAGCAGGGGAACAGCTGACATTACTGAACCCCAGTAACACAGGAGCAAGTGTTGACTGTGCTAACAGCACTTCCGAGCAACAACTGGCGGTGTTGTAGCCCAGGAATGAGAAGAAACATGGTGGAGGCAGCAGGACTTTTTGCCGTACACACAGCAGGGGAACAGCTGACATTACTGAACCCCAGTAACACAGGAGCAAGTGTTGACTGTGCTAACAGCACTTCCGAGCAACAACTGGCGGTGTTGGAGCCCCGGGATGAGAAGAGAACATGGTGGAGGCAGCAGGACTTTTTGCCGTACACACAGCAGGGGAACAGCTGACATTACTGAACCCCAGTAACACAGGAGCAAGTGTTGACTGTGCTAACAGCACTTCCGAGCAACAACTGGCGGTGTTGGAGCCAGGGATGAGAAGAGAACACGGTGGAGGCAGCAGGACTTTTTGCCGTTCACACAGCAGGGGAACAGCTGACATTACTGAACCCCAGTAACACAGGAGCAAGTGTTGACTGTGCTAACAGCACTTCCGAGCAACAACTGGCGGTGTTGGAGCCCAGGGATGAGAAGAGAACATGGTGGAGGCAGCAGGACTTTTTGCCGTACACACAGCAGGGGAACAGCTGACATTACTGAACCCCAGTAACACAGGAGCAAGTGTTGACTGTGCTAACAGCACTTCCGAGCAACAACTGGCGGTGTTGGAGCCCAGGGATGAGAAGAGAACATGGTGGAGGCAGCAGGACTTTTTGCCATTCACACAGCAGGGGAACAGCTGACATTACTGAACCCCAGTAACACAGGAGCAAGTGTTGACTGTGCTAACAGCACTTCCAAGCAACAACTGGCGGTGTTGTAGCCCAGGAATGAGAAGAGAACATGGTGGAGGCAGCAGGACTTTTTGCCGTACACACAGCAGGGAACAGCTGACATTACTGAACCCCAGTAACACAGGAGCAAGTGTTGACTGTGCTAACAGCACTTCCGAGCAACAACTGGCGGTGTTGGAGCCCAGGGATGAGAAGAGAACATGGTGGAGGCAGCAGGACTTTTTGCCATACACACAGCAGGGGAACAGCTGACATTACTGAACCCCAGTAACACAGGAGCAAGTGTTGACTGTGCTAACAGCACTTCCGAGCAACAACTGGCGGTGTTGGAGCCCAGGGTTAAGGAGGATGTTTAAATACTATATCAAGTATTTTCCTTGTTACTTGTCAATTAAAAATGTCTATACTCCAAACAAGAGAAATATAACCTTTAGTACCATAAGATGATGATTTTACTTAAAAAATATATGTAAATTAATAATTTACAAACATAAACGCATACATTAACATGTTGAAAAGCAATGCAAACCACAATTAAAATAGGTTAAATAATCTGCTATACGGTTTAAAATAAAAGCATACAAGTACATATCAGAATCCATTAATGATGGCTAAGTAACAGTATGTACACCATTTTTATTGTGTAGACAATGAATGGCTGACTTAAAAACATAATCAGCATTACAAGTTATCTTTGACATTTATAAAACTTTACATTTGGTGAATAATATCACTAAAATTTTTTAAAAAATATCTAAAATTTTCCATCATGTAATACTGATAATATGTGCCAATCATTATATTAACAAACAAAAAATTTAAAAAGTGTATAGTGCAGAGTGAAAACAGATATTTATGCCTGACTGTGGACTTGCAAGCATGACAACGGATAGATAAGGTATATATAGATGAGACTGCATAGCCACAGATGGTGAATGGCGATGTAATACTGTACCTCAATAAAGTGTGCGTTACTACTACATCCTTTTTTTTATATAGCTTTATAAAAGGTTACGTGCATGTATGGTTGCGCCTTTGTTTGGACGCACAGACTGGCTTCCTGCTGTGACGCGTTGGGTATTGGAGCGTCTGTACGTCTTATGATGCAGACTAACATTCTCGGTGCGCATCGTTCATCATCGCAAGCGTACCGATAACACAAAGGCATTGTCATGACTGCTTTACTCAGTAAACATGCACCTATGATGAAACATACACGCATGTGCCCTATTACATAACAAGCTACAAGAAAAACGAGTGTGAGGTGTGACACAGCTGTTTTGTTAAGGTACAGTATTATATCGACACTGTACAGGTGTCGCTATTCAGTCTGATAAATAGATATCATTCACCTATTCTATCAGTTGTCGTTCTTTCAGCACCACTTACAGGTATATATTTTGCTATTGTGACTATGCACTATTGACTTTACCAAGGTAATGCATGATTTTTGTTAGCGATTATCATGTTTACATGAAGGACCTTTATGATATGGGCTGTTAACTTTCTAATTAAATATGTATTTTTTAAAATGACACAAATATAAGTAATGTTGAAGAGGACTATTCCTACATGCATTGTTTGCACAATATTACAGGTGTACATCACGTCCCTTAATCAACATTGGATTATTATATTTACTTGTATGCTTTTATTTAAAAGGCAAGAACACTGAAGTATAACCTTCGCACTGCAGCAGTTGTCAAAGTTCAACCCACATTATGCACTTCCAACATTGCAGCATTTGAGTCATGATGTGAGTTGGATTTGTCTAAGCTATGGAGTGACAAGGTTGACCATCAGTATCCTATAGCATAAGTAGGCTTTTGTGTTTGCATTTGTTTTCGACATGTGCATATCTGTAATAATATGTCACAATTATTTTGTTACAGATTTGTGACAAAGACTAATCATTTTATGGTTTTAAAGTTGACGTTTCAAATGTTTACAGCTTAGAAATCAGGGTGTAGCCTCATATCTATGTGTAGCACTAGACACTTTGACATGTCATGTTTTTTTCACCATGATTAGGTAGCTAGCAGTAATTTTTGCCAGACACACAGCAGGGGAACAGCAGGCGTTACTGAACCCCACAAACACATCAGCGATTGTTTTCATCTGTGCATCTAACACTTCTGAGCAGCAACTGGCGGTGTTGAAGCCCAGGGTCAAGGAGGGTGTAGGCAGAGGCCTAGTATGAGATGTTTGAAGTTGAAGTTGTAGTTAGCAGCAGTAATTTTTGCCAGACACACAGCAGGGGAACAGCAGGCGTTACTGAACCCCACAAACACATCAGCGATTGTTTTCATCTGTGCATCTAACACTTCTGAGCAGCAACTGGCGGTGTTGAAGCCCAGGGTCAAGGAGGGTGTAGGCAGAGGCCTAGTATGAGATGTTTGAAGTTGAAGTTGTAGTTAGCAGCAGTAATTTTTGCCAGACACACAGCAGGGGAACAGCAGGCGTTACTGAACCCCACAAACACATCAGCGATTGTTTTCATCTGTGCATCTAACACTTCTGAGTGCTGGCCATTTCATATATGGTGTGTGAAGTTACAGTTGGCATCAGTATGTGTATTTTATAATGTCTGTCATAAATAAAACTCGTGATAATGATGATGAGGATTTTATGATTCGTACATCCATTGACTGCATTATCTTCCCATAGACTTACATTGGATTTCAGGTATCGGAACTGGGTTTCGGTATCGGAATGCTCAACCCTATTGATAAGTATGAAATGTACTTTTATGCATTAATTTCAAAAAGTGAAGACTATGTTTTAGTTTTTGTTAAAATTTCTAATAGACATGTGCAGATATGCGCTGTGATGACAAATTATTATTTGTCCATATTTGTCATAAAAATGTATCATTCTAGGCCTGGAAAACTTCACAATTTCCTGTTTTAAGCATAACAATCAGGGTGACGGCTCTTCCCTATTTGGAGCATGTTCGACATGGGTTTTTCTGTGCATGTGTAGGGAACAGGAGACTTCTTGCCGGACACACAGCAGGGGAACAGCTGGCGTTACTGAACCCCACTAACACTATAGCTTGTGTATTGGTCTGTGGACACGACACTTCTGAGCAGCAACTGGCAGTGTTGTAGCCCAGGGAGTAGAGTTCAGGTGGTAGAAAGATGAACATAACAGGAGACATGGATAACGTTGCGAACCAGTTATTTAATCTGAAAACGGACAGACAAATTCTGGCGAGATCCATGCCTTGTTCATTTTCAGAAAAGTAAGCCGGTCTACATTATCGGAGGATAGTCGCATGCGACGGTCTGTTAGTACACCACCTGCAGCACTAAAGACGCGCTCCGATAATACACTGGCAGCAGGGCAAGCCAGCACCTCCAATGCATACTGGCTAAGCTCTGGCCATGTATTAGAGACCCAAAACTTGAATGGGGAAGAGCCATCTGGGAGTACACTGAGAGGAAAGACATGTAGTCTGTCACCATCTTACGGAAACGTTGCCTCCTGCTGACTGGAGCCGTCTCGGATGGTGTAGACATTTGTGGCGCTGCCACAAAACTTCGCCACATTTGGAACATACTGGTCTTGCCCTGTGCAGAGGCGCTGCTTGTGCTCCCTCTTGTTGCAGAGCTGTCTCCACTGCCTCGACGCACAGAGCTGCTTTGTAAAGCAGTAGCAGCAGCAGTGCTCTCGGCTGGAATGGAGAACATTATGGATTGCACCAGTGTGTCTTGGTACTCCCGCATTTTACGCTCCCGGTTCAACGGTGTGATGAGGCTTTGTAAGTTGTCCCGGTAGGCAGGGTCTAGGAGGGTGTACACCCAATAATCAGACGTGGTGAGAATGTGGGCGATGCGGCGGTCGTTTCTCAGGCACTGCAGCATGAAATCAACCATGAGCTGCAGACTCCCAACTGGCCAAGAAACGCTGTCCCCTGCAAGAGGCGTCATCTCTGCCGGCTCTGCATCACCCCACCCTCGCTCTACATACTGACTAGAGCGTTGTGTACCTCCCTCTGGAGCGATGTCTTCCTCCTCCATTGACTCCTCCTCATCCTCCTCACAAAGTGAGCCCTGCCCAGCCCTTTGTGAGGAACCACGTTGCGCTGACTGTCCAGAAGGTGATGGAATTTGTGACTCCTCATCCTCCACCTCTTCCAAAACCTCATCCCTTAGTGCTTGCAGTGTTTTTTGAAGCAGGCAGATAAGGGGGACAGTCAGGCTGACTAGTGCATCATCTGCACTCGCCATCCGCGTTGACTCATCAAACGCACGCAAAACGTGGCAGATGTCCTTCATAGAGGCCCACTCAGTAGTGGTGAAGTGTGAACGGCGCAAATTGCGAGTTGATTGCGCCTGATGCAGCTGATACTCCATTACTGCTGGCTGCTGCTCACACAACCGCTCCAACATATGTAACGTGGAATTCCACCTGGTGGGTACGTCACATATGATGCGATGTTCAGGAAGGCGAAATCTGCGTTGCAGAGCTGCAATGCGCGATCTGGCCATGCTGGAACGTCGCAAGTGAGCGCACTCTAGGCGGACCTTGTGCAGCAGTGCATCAACATCCGGATAGTCCCTCAAAAAACTCTGCACGACCAAGTTGAGCACATGTGCCAGACATGGTATGTGAGTGAGGTTGCCAAGGCCCAGAGCTGCCACCAGATTTCGGCCATTGTCACACACTACCAAGCCTGGCTGGAGATTCGCTGGCAAAAACCACACGTCGCTCTCCTCCTTGATGGCATTCCAGAGCTCCTGCGCTGTGTGGCTTCAATTCCCCATGGAAATTAATTTCAGGACGGCCTGTTGACGTTTGGCCACGGCTGTGCTCATATCGTTCGCAACAGGTAAGCGTTCACGGGTCCATGTGGAGGTATACCGTGCCGGCTCATGCAGCGATGATTCTGAGGAACTGGAGTAGGAGGAGGAGTCAATGTGGACAGACTTGATTCCTGCAATCCTTGGAGTTGGCAGAACACGTACAGCGCCACTCGCAAGATCTGTACCCGGCTCCACAACATTGACCCAATGGGCAGTGAGGGAAAGGTATCATCCCTGGCCATGGGTACTGGTCCACGCATCGGTGGTCAGGTGGACCTTGCTACTGACGGCGTTTAGTAGCGCATGTTTAATTTTTCCCTCAACATGCTTTTGCAGACCAGGGACGGCTTGCCTGCCGAAATAAAATCGGTTGGGCACATTGTATTGTGGGACTGCCAATGCCATTAAGTTACGGAAACTGTCAGTCTCCACCAGCCTGAATGACAGCATTTCAAGGGACAGGAGTTTTGCAATGCCAGCATTCAGAGCCTGTGCTCGTGGATGGTTTGCCGAGTATGGCCGTCTTTTATCCCATGCCTGTGCTACCGATGGCTGTTTTGTGGCCTGGGAGTGTGAGGATGACAGGGAACTTGCAGCTGTGGGTGGAATAACACTGGGTCTCTGGACAACAGTGACAGAGGTTCTTCCATGGCGATCCTGTGAGGAAGCCGAACCAGCTGTGTGTGAGCTGGAGGAAGAGGCTCCAACACAAGCTGAAGATGTAGGTGCTGCTGTAGGTTGGCCTACATCTCCAGTGTGTCTTTGTAACTCAACCACGTGCTTTGACAGCACATGTTTCCACAATTTGTGTGTATTAAGGTTACTGACACTTTTACCTCTTTTTACTTTTTGATTACACAGCTTGCATTTGACATAGCAAATATCATCTGCAAGTGTGTCAAAAAAGGACCACGCAGTGCAAGTCCTGGGAGCGCCCATTTTGGCTGTTGGAAGAGAACTGCTACAAACGGGTGCCAAACTGGAGGCTACAGGCAACCGAGTCTGCAGCCTACCTCTCCCTACTGTTTGGACCGTTGGGGCAATCTCTTCCTCAGAGCTGCTAACACCACCTTCCTGTTCCTCACGCCATGTTGGGTCTTGGACCTCATCATCTCCACTACCCTCTTCCAACACCTGCTGCTGTTGGGTGGTCTGGCCAGCACCATGCTCAACAGAAACTGGCACCTGAGTCTCATCATCATCAGATGCGTTCTGCGGTGTGCTGACCATCGGCACTGGCTCACCCGCCTCTTCAGATTCAGAGAGACACAGCTGTTGCGCATCACTGCATACTGCCTCTTCTTCACATTCCAGAATGCTGCTTGGCTGGGCCCCTGTTTGCAAGCCAACAGATTCTGAGAACAGAAGCAGAGACTCAGCTGGCTCCAGTTCAGAACTCTCTGACTGCCTGGGCAATTTGGCAGGCGGTGAAGAGACAGATGGTTGTTCAACAGTGCTGTGGTCCTGAGAGGAGGTGGAAGCAATTGAAGTTGATGCATTGGCCGCCATCCAACCAACAACGGCTTCAATTTGTTCTTCCCGCAGCAGGGGGGTACGCTGAGCTCCTACAAAAGTGCTCATAAAGGAACGCTCACGGGGAAAACTGGTGGATGCTGTGTCACTGGGTACGGCAGCAGCCACAGAATCCCCACGTCCTCTCCCTGCTGAAACTCCACGGCCACGACCACGTGCCTTACTAACTGCCTTCTTCATCTTGGTAGATTGATAAAGAAAGTCAGAAAAGTTATAAGGCCTAAGTGTGGTTATTCCTCACAGACTACAGTGAACACTGCAGACAACTGTTCAGTAGCTGTGAAAGGCCCCTTTGTGTACTTCTATAGTGTTTGCAACCAATGTATTGTATACGGATGGAAGCGCGTCACACTAATAGATTAGAGTTTTTTCAAATATAATGGAGCAGCACCAATTAGAGAAAAATGTGAAGGATGAGGCAGTGACCACGCTCAGCAGACTACAACCAGCAGTGGTTGAAGAACTAACTGGAGCGTAATCTGCACTCAAAAAATGAAAAGTCACAGACTACAGTGAACACTGCAGACAACTGTTCAGTAGCTGTGAAAGGCCCCTTTGTGTACTTCTATAGTGTTTGCAACCAATGTATTGTATACGGATGGAAGCGCGTCACACTAATAGATTAGAGTTTTTTCAAATATAATGGAGCAGCACCAATTAGAGAAAAATGTGAAGGATGAGGCAGTGACACACGCTCAGCAGACTACAACCAGCAGTGGTTGAAGAACTAACTGGAGCGTAATCTGCACTCAAAAAATGAAAAGATCACAGACTACAGTGAACACTGCAGACAACTGTTCAGTAGCTGTGAAAGGCCCCTTTGTGTACTTCTATAGTGTTTGCAACCAATGTATTGTATACGGATGGAAGCGCGTCACACTAATAGATTAGAGTTTTTTCAAATATAATGGAGCAGCACCAATTAGAGAAAAATGTGAAGGATGAGGCAGTGACACACGCTCAGCAGACTACAACCAGCAGTGGTAGAAGAACTAACTGGAGCGTAATCTGCACTCAAAAAATGAAAAGCTCACAGACTACAGTGAACACTGCAGACAACTGTTCAGTAGCTGTGAAAGGCCCCTTTGTGTACTTCTATAGTGTTTGCAACCAATGTATTGTTACGGATGGAAGCGCGTCACACTAATAGATTAGATTTTTTCAAATATAATGGAGCAGCACCAATTAGAGAAAAATGTGAAGGATGAGGCAGTGACACACGCTCAGCAGACTACAACCAGCAGTGGTTGAAGAACTAACTGGAGCGTAATCTGCACTCAAAAAATGAAAAGCTCACAGACTACAGTGAACACTGCAGACAACTGTTCAGTAGCTGTGAAAGGCCCCTTTGTGTACTTCTATAGTGTTTGCAACCAATGTATTGTATACGGATGGAAGCGCGTCACACTAATAGATTAGATTTTTTTCAAATATAATGGAGCAGCACCAATTAGAGAAAAATGTGAAGGATGAAGCAGTGACACAAGCTCAGCAGACTACAACCAGCAGTGGTTGAAGAACTAACTGGAGCGTGATCTGCACTCAAAAAATCAAAACCTCACAGACTGCAGTGAACACTGAAACACAACTGTTCACTATCTGTGAAAGGCTCCTTTCTGTACTTCTATAGTGTTTGCAACCATGTATTGTATACGGATGGAAGCGCTCACACTAATAGATTAGATTTTTTTCAAATATAATGGAGCTGCACCAATTCCACAAAATAAAATAAAAAAAAGAGTCAGTGAGTGACACGTGCAGATGCCTACAAACAGTGGTGGATGCAGAGCAAACTGCAGCGTCACCTGCACTCTCACACACACCTTGCACAGAGCTGTTAAAACAACACTGGCAAAAGGAAGCTTTACACAGCGGTTGGTAAATTAGCCTGCCTAAAGCACAGTACACAAAATCGCAATGTCTAACTGTCCCTCAAAGTCAGCAGAACAGCGTTCTGTCCCTAACTGAGTTCACAGCACAGTGACGCTAAAATGGCGGCGGCGCCTTTTATAGTGCATTCTGACATCATTTCAGCAGCCAATCACAGCCATGCCATTAGTTAAGATGACCGCAGCATTACAGGATGTGCCCACACTTCATAAGATTCCTCATTGGCTGACTAAAATCATATTGCCTCTCAAAGAATTATGGGAACTTCCGATTCCGGTATACGATATTGGAAAAATATCGGAACTAAGTATCGGAATTCCGATACAGCGAATATCGGCCGATACCCGATACTTGCGGTATCGGAATGCTCAACACTAGTCCCCATATATAATGGGCTCCAAGTGATGCTCCATATATAATGTGCCCCATATGATGCGCCATAAATAATGGGCCCCATATGATGCTCCAGTATATGATGTGTCCCATGGATGATGCTCCAGTGTATGATGGTCCTATATAATGCTCCATATATAATGCGCCCCATATGATACTCCAGTATATGATGGGCCCCATGGATGACGCTCCAGTGTATGATGGGCCTAAATAATGCACCATATATAATGGGCCCCATATGATGCTCCAGTATATGATGGGCCATATATAATGCACTCAATATATAATGCACCATCCATGATGATATGCTCCAATTTGCTAAAATGTAATATGAGCCCCATGGAAGATGCTCCAGTATATGATGGGGCTATATAATGCTCCATATATAATGCACCCCATATGATGCTCCAGTATATGATGGGCCTCATGGATGATGCTTCAGTGTTTGATGGGCATATATAAAGCTCCATATATAATGGGCCCCATATGATGCTCCAGTGTTTAATGGGCCCTATCTAAGATGCTCAAGTGTATGATGGGCCCCATATACAATTCTCCAGTGTATAATGCTCCCCATATATTGTTCCAACCATTAAAAAAAATGAAATACCTCTCCTTACTGGGCACTGTTCTACTCTGGACTCCTCAGCATCGCCATCTTCCAGCTCTCTGCACTGTGACTGTCCAGGCAGAGGGAGCACAGACGTGACATCATCGCGCTCTCTGACCTGAATGTCACTGTCAGGAAACACGGAAGACGTCACAGCGGTGGAGCAGGGAGATGTAAGTATTGCAAGTGCTGGGGCCCTGAGCAAGCTGGTGAGGGCACTCATGGGCACCAGGAACTGGCACAGGGCCCCTCATAGTACGCCGGTGTCTCTGACGGCGAGTGGGCCCCCCACCTGCTCAGGGCCTCGGCACTTGCCCGGGTGCGCCAGGTGCTAACGCTGGCCCTGGGGGGGTACAGCCCAGTTTGGGAGGTGGAAAACTGGCATATGTTGAGGTGTAGACTGGACGTTAAGCAGCTGCAAATGGAGGAATTGGAGAAGTCAGAGGAAGAGGAGGACAAAGCGAGCCATTTTGCTGGCACCCTATGTGTCATCAGGGGAAGGTGGTACAAAATGCTTTGAAACCAAGGCATGGTTCATTTTAATGAAGGTGAGATCACCTACATTTTTGGTCAACAGCCATGTCCTTCTTTCTGTCAGGATTGATCCAGCAGTACTGAAGACTCTTTCTGATAGCACACTACCAGCAGGGCAAGCGAGCTCCTGTAAGGCATATTGTGCCAATTCAGGCCAGGTGTCCAGTTTACAGGCCCAGTAGTCAAAGGGAATGAACTGTGAGGGAGAACATCGACAGGAGAGTAGAGATAATTTTGAACCATTGTTGACAACTGTTGTCTCCTGTTTGTTGCAATCGATTCAGTATTACCAGACGTGTGAGCGTTACTCGAGAAATCAGACCACAACATGGTCATAACACCCCTGTCTCCAACGCCTCGTCGGCTGTGTGCACCACGAACACCTCTTCCATTTGGCCCAGTACAGCTTGTAGTAGAACCTGCACCACTGCTGTGTGCTGGGAATGCCTCTAACAAATTGTTTATCAGAGTTGCTTGTTTGTTCGCCAATATTAGTTCTAGGTTCTCCTGTGGCATGATGTTCTGTAATTTGCCTTTATAGCGTGGATCGAGGATGCTGGCCAACCAGTAGTCGTCATCCTTCATAATTTTGGCAATGCGGGGGTCCCTTTTTAGGATCCGCAAGCATAATCACACATGTGGGACAATGTTTCAGATGTCAATGATGCACTGCCAGTGGTGGGTGGAGGAGCACTTTCTGCCAAATCCACATCCCTCCAGTCACGCACAAACCCTGTACTTGACCTTGGCAAGCCAACATTTTCTCTTGCCCCTGAGAAGTCTCCTCCTCCCCAAAATAATCATCCCCCTCATCCTCCTCCTCCACTTCCTCTTCTTCCTCCACCTAGTCCAGGACAGATCCCTGAGCAGACAATGCCTGACTGTCATCAAGGCTTCCCTCCTCCTCCTCCACTGCAGATGTCTGATCTTTAATGTGCATCAAAGTTTGCATGAGCAGCCGCATAAGTGGGATGCTCATGCTTATGATGGCATCATCTGCACTTACCAGCCATGTGCATTCCTCAAAATACTGAAGGACTTTACAGAGGTCTTTCAGCTTTGACCATTGCACACCCGACAACTCGATGTCTGCCCTCAAACTGCCTGCCCGTGTATCCTCCCACAAATGACTTACAGCCTGCCTCTGTTCGCACAGCCTCTCAACCATGTGCATAGTGGAGTTCCACCTTGTTGCAACGTCTATGATTAGGCCGTGCTTGGGGAGGTGGAGTGATCGCTGCAGCCTCTGCATACGACTGGAGTCTACTGGCGAGCGATGGATGTGCGAGCACAGTCTTCGCACCTTATGTAGCAGGGCTGGTTTCTCTGGATAATTATTTATGAAGCCCTGCACCACCAGGTTCAAGATGTGAGCCAGGCAAGGTATGTGTCTGAGTTTTGCAGGGCTATGGCCGCCACAAAATATGGCCGTTATCACTGACTACCTGACCTGGCTCAAGATGTAGGCTGCCCAGCCATGACTCAGTTTCTCGCTGCAAGTAGTCGGCCAATACCTCCGTGGTGTGCTTATTGTCGCCCAAAAACATCATCTTTAAAACAGCCTGCTGACGCTTACCACTAGCTGTTCGATAGTGGGACACCTCGTGTGCAACACTGGCAGCTGCGGATGGAGTGCTCATGTGACCTCACTTTGTTGATGAGCTTTCGTTTCTTGAGGAGGAGGAGAAGGAGAGTCGAACGCCTGTAGCCAACTGTTGCCTATACCGTGGGCTAGGTAGCACTGTCCCACCACCGTGGTCCACTGTGGACCCTGCATCCACCACATTAACCCAGTGCGCAGTGATGGACACGTAACAGCCCTGGCCATGCCTACTGGACCATGCATCTGTTGCGAGGTGCACCTTTCCACTCACTGATTGTTTGAGTGCATGGACAATGCGGTCTTTCACATGCAGGTGGAGGGCAGGGATGGCTTTTCTAGAAAAGAAATGCCGACTGGGTAAGTCATAGTGTGGGACAGCGTAGGCCATGAGTTCTCGAAACGCTGCGCTTTCAACCAAACGGAAGAGCATCATCTCTAATGAGAACAGTTTGGCAATGTAGGCGTTCAAAGCCAGTGTACGGGGATGAGAGGATGAGTACTTTCTTGTCCTACTCAAAGTGTCTGCTAGTGTGAGCTGGACTTGAGAGCTGCATATGGGTGAACTAGCAGTGGACATGATGCTTGCAAGTGCCTGGTGTTTAAATGTCTAAGCATGCAACTGGTATTCAATTTTCTGAGATTTTTCCCTCGGCTAAAGGTCCTTCCGCACTTCTTACAGATAACCTTTGCCTCATTAATAGGATTTTGGTCAAAAAAGTGCCACACTGCACTCTTCCTACTATGGGATACATTTTCAGGGATTGCACGCTGTGCTAATTTGACCGTCTGGCCAAGATGTCCTGCAACCCTTTTTGTTTTTTTAACACGTTTTTGGTCTGCTACGGGCCTGCCAGATAACCGCAGCTGCGATGTCGATGCCTGCTGCGGATCCTCCTCCTCTTCTGAGCTATTGCCAGCGGCACCCTCTTCCCCCAATGGATGCCAATCCGGGTCAACAACTGGGTCATCCATCACCTCCTCTTCAATTTCATCAGCACCTTGCTCTGTGTCACCGTCTAAGGCAGCGATGGCGAACCTTGGCACTCTAGCTGTTGTAAAACTACAACTCCAAGCATGCCCTTGCAACCTGCAGCAGTTGAGGCATGCTGGGAGTTGTAGTTCTCCAACAGCTGGAGTGCCAAGGTTCGCCATCACTGGTCTAAGGCGTTAGAGTATGCGGGAAGGGGCACCTGAGTTTCATCAGGGTCAGATTCTGGCTCAGTAGACTGCGAGGGCAATGCAATGCTCTGGGTGAATGTAACAGCAGAATCAGATGGCAGTGTCTGTGCATCAGTGCACTCCATGTCATATTCATCTTGGACTGGTGAATTCAGGATTTCACTTGATAACCCAGGCATGGTATGTGAAAAGAGCTCCAGTAAGTAATCTGAAGTGTGGCCTGCCGCATCCTTCATTGTGGTGGGGGTGAAGGACACAAAGAAAGGTGTTGTTCCTGATCTGGAGCCTGCACTGACGACTCAGTGCTTGTATTTTTTGAAACTTCAGAAGAGGAGGCGATAGAGCTGGAGGCTGTTTCGGCAATGTTAGCCAAAACCTGTTCCTGATGCTCCGGCTTTAAAAGTGGTTTACCCACTTCAAGAAAAGGGAGCCTTCCAGATGCTCTCTCAGTATGGATTTCGCCGTAATACAAAGAGCAGATATACGGTACTGTCTAAGAAGTGTCCAGAAGTGTATA
This sequence comes from Oophaga sylvatica, assembly GCA_033576555.1. Lineage (NCBI taxonomy): Eukaryota > Metazoa > Chordata > Amphibia > Anura > Dendrobatidae > Oophaga > Oophaga sylvatica. The sequence goes on along the minus strand of JARQOD010000006.1, from coordinate 194,734,232 downwards.
GCTGTATACGTTGTAGGGAAAAATTGCAATCTCCGTATATATTTCTGGAGTCACACACAGACGGTCATTCAGTATGGATTTGACTGTAATACAAAAAGCAGAAAAACGGTACTGTATCTGAAGCGTACAGCTGTATACGGTGTAGGGGAAAATTGCAATCTCCGTATATATTTCCGGAGTCACACACTGACAGTAGCATATATTTGTCTGCGAGACCAGCCGGTACACGGTAGTGTGTGAATAGCGTACAGCTCTATGCGGTGTGGGAAAAAATGAACGTCGTACCTGTGCAGAAAATAAGAATAAAAGTATTAGTGCTGTGTAAAAAGCAGTCTGCACAGCAGTGTACACACAGCAATACAGCTATCAGGCAGCCTAATAACCAGCGCTGCTGCACACAAGAAAATCCTCCCCTGTCACTGCACACTAACTGTACAGCACAATTGCTATTAGCACAAGCACATAAGAACTTCTCTTTACAGCCATAACTCTCTCCCTACTGATAAACAGCGTCAGCAACCTCTCCCTACTGTTAATATCGGCAGAAGTAAAATGGAGGTCGGCGCTCAGGGCCTTTATAGACACTATGATGCCCCCCAAAGCAAGCCAATCACTCCAATGCCCTTCTCTAAGATGGTGGTGGACGCTGCTCATGTCATCTCGTTGCCCACAGTGTATGTCCTTGCTCATTTGCTGAGAAAAGGCACCTGAAAGCATTCTGGGAAATTCGACTTTGGTGCTCGTTTTGCTTACCGCATTGCCGCCTGCACGCTATGGTAGGGTTTCGGCCAACGAAACCCGACTTTGGCGAAAGTCGGCGACTTTTGAATCTGACTGACCTGTTTCGCTCAACTCTAGTAACCAGTGCTGTGGAGTCGGGAGTTAGAGAGATTGAGGAGTTTTGAGTTGGAGGTTTGGCTTACCGTCTCCATAACTGTGATTAGCAGCATATCCGCAGCTTACAATGGCGATGTGCTGCAGAGAACAGTGATTGATGTTCTGCCATAAACAATCCAATCACCCGATGAATGAGCAGCATTTTGCTAGTTTGCTGGACGATTGCCAACATGTCTATATGTATGAACTCTTGTCTGTGCAGCCTGTATTTAAAAATGTACATGACATACACACACTGTCACTTATATCTATACCGAGCCATCTACATATACTAATAATATATATTCAAGTTAGGATAATGCAAAAAAAAAATATATGTATATATATACAAACACACACATTATAGAACACACTTAAACACACACACATGCGGCACACACTTATACACACACGTACATGGCACACACTTATACACACACATGTACATGTACACACATAAATACATGTACATGGCACACACACATAATGTGACAGAGTCAATGGCTTTGTGGTGGAATGGGAGGTACTTGTTACTGCGCATGCAGTGGTCATTGATGTGAAACCAAATGTTTTTGTGTTTTCAGCACACTAGGTGCTGGGAGGCTGGTATAGAGTTTAATGAGCTGTTTTATGCGAACACCCACAGTGCGGGTGGGAGGGTGCTCACTGTACCCTTTTCACTGCAGGACCTGCAGTGATGTCATGATCACATGACAAGTACATGTGATATATACCTGGACCTGTGGTTCAGTCAGAGGTGCGTTGGGAGAAAGGTGGAACTCCCACGTGGCTCCCACAGGAGCTAAGGATCCTGTGTACGTTACCTGCAGTGAAGCCTGCAGGACAAGGTCTCTGATAGACTTTACCTTTGTTTTACCTTTTTGCCAGAAAGTCTTTGTTTCTTTTCCTGAACCCTGCAAAAGTTTATGTTGTCTAAAATAAACCAGCAGGTGAATTTTTACTAGGACTATTCCTGTGTCTACCTTTGTGAAGCAGCAGAGCGAGTAAACCCCTCACAATACATACGTTACACACACTTATATACATGTACAAGGCACACACATATACACACACTTATACACACGTATATGGCACACACTTATACACACACATGTACATGACACACCCACATACATACATGGCACATGGCACACATTTATACACATACATGTACATGGCACACATTTATACACCCATATACATGGCACACATATACTGCACAACAAATGCTCATTTGATACATGTGATTCATATAAACGCATACACATAGTTCACAGACAGCACACACTACACATACCACACACTACACACACATCAATTACACACACTACACACACCTCAGATGCACGCACTGCTCTATGCTGGAGAGAATGAGATGTTCCATACTATGATATGCAGCTTCTCCTGCTCCCAGCAGACACCTCCCTGCCCTCTCCCCTGCTGTGAATGCTGACAAGAGCAAGAGGAGCTGACTGCAGACCAGGAGCCATTCTCACCAGGAGCATCAAACACAGTGGGTGCTGCACTACTTATCTCACAGCTCAGGTTGGTAGGTGCCGGGTCTCTAGCTCTTCCTTCCCCTCAGAGTTTCCGTGCAGTCGCATGGCAGGTCACATAATCATAATAATGTGGCATCCCAGGAATCTGGTTGCCGCAGTGGCGTTGTCTCCTTCACAGGGGTGACGCCATGCCTGGAATCAAAGAGGAAACCCCTTGTCAGGTGACACACAGCATGCAACACTTTTCCTACTCCAGACCAGAAGGAGGAGCTCTAACACCTGATTTCAGGGAAGCTTCCTTGGAACTTTCTGGCTTGGGGAGGAGTTGGGGAGTCCGTCTGTAGACAGGGATGAGAGAGGACATGTGGAGAGAAGCTTGTGGGAAAGGTGCTGTATGTTACAGCTCACCCAGAGCAGAGCTCTGATAAAAGAGGATGCTAGAGCCCATGGACAAGTTGGGGACTCCAAGCCCGACAGTCGCATCTGGAGAACAGAGAATTGCAAGTTCTCTGTTCACACTGACACCTGCATGCACAACAGTAACACAAGAGCCAGGGTTGCCAGAGAGAAGAGATGGGGCCCTTAATAGGCTTACTCTGCCTGCTATACAGGTTGGAAAAACAACACAGAGAAGAGGGCCGCAGCTTAGCTATAAGCAGCAGAGGCTAGGAACAGAAAGCGCAGCAGGAAGGCCTCTAAATCCTCCTGGCAAGGTGGAACCCAATTTTGTTCCAGGCAATCAGATCTCCAGCACCAACTGTAGCCAGTGCCCTGGACACTTTAGCTGCAGAACTGTAGATAAAGCTTTGGAAACTGCACCTGACTGTGTCCTTTTCAAGTTCTTCCTGCAACACTCACTCAGCACTGCTACATCCCTTGCCAAATACTACATCATTACTATCTTGAACATACTACATCTGCTCTGGGACATAGCCCTGCCTGTGGAGGGCTGAACCAACTCTGCTGCATCAGCAACTGTCCCAGTGGACTGAATCTGCAGCGTCGGCTAACATATTTATTGCCGAGTACCACAGGTGGCATCACGAACACTTTATTACAAACTCTTTATTTTTCCCCTTTTTCATCTTCATCTCCTTTTTATTGGACTCCCAGGGCCATGGACCGGGTCACTGCTGCCGTGACACTGCCCCTTTAATAAGCTGCCAGGTACCGAGTATGCCCACTGCACTGGTGGGCGCTCCAACTTGGTGTCACAAACAGGATATCGAAACCCGGTATCACCGGGTCCTGTGTGCCAGAGACTGGTGGGCACTCCAATGTCACTACAGGTACTCAAACAGTCTCTACATCGGAAGCTTCACTGATTATCAGTGGAGCTTCTGCTGTAGACTCTGGGGGCCCCCAAGAGACTTGGGGCCAAAGGCAACTGCCTAGTCTGCCTTGCCCTAACGCCAGCCCTGCACCAAATACAAGCACCACTCCTATGCAGAACACATGTTACACAGGCACCACTGGACTTGTGAGATTGACAAGCCAGGCCTAGCATGTCAGGGTGAAGAGACTTATACGCCATGCATACTTCTCTGTGAAATCACATATGCAATTTGCCGCTTCAGAGAGGAAGAGGACTTGTTTCTGCCCACATCTGTACAGTATATGTCAGCGCTCATATAATTCTTTATTGGTTTTCAGCATATGATAGCCACTTTGTTTACGCTTATTTTATAAGATTCTGCAGAAACATTCAATAGGGGCTTATTCACAAACACTATGCATTTCATTATAAACCAGCAATGTTCACTTACTGGAGTAGAAAGTGCTGACAGGTTTCCTTTAGCATTGTACGTTTTAGATTCAGAACCTACAGCAATATATGTTAAATGTAAGAGTTGAATGTAAATGGTTAATGCACTTAATTGTAATTAAACGGGTGTATAAACACATTGGCTACATAACAATATTGCTATCTTTTCCTGGGGTTCTCTACAGAAAGCAAAGTTGTTCTTATTTGGAAAACAATTTTCTGTACTCTTCATGAAGTAGATGAAACTGGCAAGAACACAGTGATCCATTTGTTTAGGACAGGATGAAATGTATGTATTCATCATGTTTATTTGAACACCATTTATTGGCAAACCTACCATAGTATAAATATGGCTTAAACAACATGGCATTATTAGGAAGAGCTAAGGACATATTTCATAAAACCTCAACAGTTGCAATCACATGAAATATAATTACAACAAGTTCTTGCAACATTCATCTGGTTCAGTAACAAAACCTACACTCTCCAATATACCCCCAGGTTATTAAGAGTAAAAGAGATGATTACAGTTATTCAGATGTATTGCTGATCATTTTAATTATGTACTCATCATATGCAATGTGTGGGGAAAATATGTGAAGCTATTGTAATTTCCTTTTGTTGTAATAGTTGGCAAAGTCAACATTTTGAAATAGGAAGTCTGTGGGTTCTTGAATAACATCCCCAGACACTGAACCTTTTGTCTTGGCTTGTAGTGCACCTTTGCTCTTTAAAAAGAGCTCAAACTAATTTAATTCATGTTTGTCTAAGTAAACACTATGGGATCTATGCACAGTAATGGAGCAACAATATGATATTGTCATAAGCTATTTATATTGCCTTTTCTGTTAAGGCTAGAACAATGAGATTAACTAGAAAATGGCTGGATACCTTATTACACCAGGTACATTTTCACTTTTCTTCTGAACAAATCCTCACTTTTAGCATAAATCTAAATTTTTTGCATATCTGTTCGGTTACCATATGAAGGTTGGTCATACACTTGAGATCGCTTGTTTTGTCATCAGCTGTCTCTTCAGAAAATGATTGAATAAGAGGAAGGAAAACTTAGAGGGTCTCTTGCAGAGAAGGATCTGGGTGTTCTTGTAGATAGTAGACATAATAGCAGCATGAGTTGTTAATCAACTGGTTCTAAGGCCAGCAGAATATTGTCATGTACTGAAATAGACATGGACAGGGGTATATTATTACCACTTTACATAATATTAGTACAACCTCATCTGCAATATACAATTCAGTTCTGGGCACTAGAGATGAACGAAATCGAACTTTAAAGTTCGGGGTTTGTACCGGACACTAGGTGCTGAACTCCAAACATGGATTTTCCTGGAAGTCCGTTTTAATGTTTGGAATTCCGGGGAAAGTTTGGGAGGAGAGAGAGAAAATTCTCCAGCACCAAGGTTTGGGTCTCAGTCAATTGTGACGGTGCTGAGGTTCATGTTCAAGTTCGATAAAGTTCTGGTGTCATGATTCATTTTTGGTTTCATGGCAGCTTTGGTTCTGCTATAATTTAAATGTGTCTTTTTTCCTTTTTGGGCCAGCAAGGGTTAATGTCAGTTTCCTTGCTGGCAGTTGTTTTTTTTCTGGTCAGCTGATGCCTAGGAGTTTTGGTGCTACTTCTGTGGAGTTCGGTTTCCTGATTCCGTGTCCTCTGCTGTGTGAAGCTTGGCAGAGGAGGCTGGATCTAAGTTTCTTGTTCCTTTTCCTTGTCTGTCATGCTTGTCACTACCCCCTTTGTTTATACCATCTGCAGTGGTGAGGCTAGCGTCCTTGCCGGCCAGTGCACTAGCCAGGGAATAGTGGGGTGACAGCTAGGGACTAGGCATGTGACGGTGGCTGGTGGAAGGACCCGCATAGGGCATTAGGGGAGCTTAGCGATAGGCACATGTTGTGGTTAGAAGTTGCCCTATCCCTTGCTCCCTACTGTTAGGGCCTTCCTCTACCTTTTTCCATCCTGTTGTTGGTGTTTGTTGTCCTATGTGGGTTGAGACATCTGGTACCCTACCTGAACTTTGAAGAATCCGAACTTGCATGGGTTACCTCATCCCTACTGGGGACCAGTTCATGGAAAGGATGCCATTGGGTTAGGAAAGGTACAAAAAAGAGGCACAAAACTGAAAAGAGGAATGGAAGCTCTTAATTATTATGAGAGATTAAAATAATTACATTTATTTAGTTTTGAGAAGAGATTTTGAAGGGGAGTATGATTAAGATGTTCAATGACATATGTGGCAAACAAAAAGTATGGTGAAAAGTTGTTTCATGTAAAATCCACTCAAAAGACAAGGAGCCACTCCTTTCACCTTGAAAAGGGTATGTGCACATGTTCACTATTTGAAAAAATATTTAACAGATCTGCAGCAAATACTGGAAAATTGGCAAGAAAAATTATGTCTGTTTTGCATTCATTTTTTATACATTTTTATGCCTTTTTTCCATTAATTTAAATGGGTGAAAAATACAACAAAAGCTCTGAAAGAATTGTCGTACTCCAAATCTTAAACTGCTTCAAATGTGTAAAAGAAAAAATAAGAAGAATGTGCATGAGATTTCAGAACTGTCATTCACTTTGCTGGTACATTAAAATTCTGCCCCCCCGCACAGCCAAACCTGCTGCACCAGTCTGGGTCATATCATCACCGGGCTACCAAACACCCCCTGTTACTTCGCTCCACCAGCGCTGCTGATCCTCTCAGGGTAAGCTGAATTCAAGCCTGTAAGACGGACCCTCATTTGACACATTCATTTTTTTTCCCCATTTTCCTTCTGAAAATTTGGGGTGCGTTTTATGGTCTGGTTCGTCTTATAAATACAGCATGCATAAAAAATGAGCTAAAACACAATTTGTGAACATACAAAATTTAGGCTTCAATCTCCCGAGGAAACAGGCCTTCTTTACCATAAGAACTATTAATCTGGGTAATAATCTATTTGAAGAGCTGGTCATGGCAAGAACCCTCAATGACTTCAAAAAAGGATTGAATGATTTTTAAGAAGAAAATAACTCATATTTAGTGTTGAGCGATACTGCTCGATATCTAAAAATATTGTATCGGAATGGTATCGCCGATATCACTAAATATCGTCGATATCCGATTCCGATACCGGAAGTCCCATGTAAGTCTATGGGAACAAAATATCGCAATTAAAAAAACCCTTTCTTTTGTTGTAAACACAAAATATACACACATAGAATATATATATATATATATATATATATATATATATATATACATGTCATTGTGACATCCCAGCCCTTGCAATGTGATCCGGTTGACGTTGTCGCAGTGGAGGCACCCGTTCCTGCAAAAAACTCTGCACCGGCAGCACCCCAGATCCCGCTGTCTGCCCCCGTCGCTGAGACAGAAGAAGCGACACCCGTCCACATGGAGGAGGCCGCGCAGGCACCAGAGGTCTACCTGTCTGTACCGAGCCCCGACTGTCATCTGTTCCAGAGCCGGCTGCTTCCTCCGCAGGTGAGCGCCGCCAGGACTGTCGGGCGCCAGGAGAGCTGCCGCAAACCGGGCATCGTAAGCTGCAGTTTGATGGTGGA
>JARQOD010000006.1:194570990-194726418 GCA_033576555.1 Oophaga sylvatica | reverse complement strand
AATGGTATCGCCGAACACAAAAAATATCGGCGATACCCGATACCGATACCGGAAGTCCCATGTAAGTCTATGGGAACAAAATATTGAAATAAAAAAAACCCCATTCTTGCCTTGTAGGTTAATTGTACATGAAGGAAAACAACAAAGAGTAATGTAGAATGTATTGGGGGAGGTTGAGGAGACATTAAAGGCATAGATGTTTAACCCAATCCAATGGAATAGCATTAATTTTTTTTTTTTAGGAAATACGTTCGGATTGACGAAGAAATTCACAATGTTGTTAACCTTTTTTCTATTTTGTCAAATATGTCTGTTTCACAACTTCCATGGTCTTCACCTTTTTAACTTTTCACACACTTTCTCCTTCATAATCTTCAGCAGCATCATCTTTCTCATCAAATTATTCTTCATCTTCACCTTCTTAATCTTCTAAAACTTCTTGCTATTCATCTTTTTGTTAACATTACTTATATTGTTCTTATTAAACAGTTATTATTCTTCATATTCTACTTCTTCATCTTCTTCCTATTCATCCTTTTCATCATATTCTTATTTGTGACAGACATTCCTGTACTTGTAATCTGTAAAACTCTGAATTTTCATCCTTCCGTTCTTGCTGTCACGAAAGATTTTAATTACAACAGTATTTGTCCGCGTTCAGTTTAGCCGGCAGCAGCATCAGGCATTTTCCAGGGGCACCACGAGGAGGAACGGACTCACCCCCATACACTGCTTAGTCTTCTTCTGCTTAGAATTTAGAGCATATATTTTGCTCTTCATTTTGGTCTTATACTTAATGTTCTTCTGCTTTTTGATCTTCTGCTTATTGTTCTTCTGTCTCTTGTTCTGTATCTTGTAGTTGTCTTAACCTTCTTTGTCCTGTTGGTGATGGTACAAAAGCCAATGGAAGTAACGAGGACCAGCTGACTGTGCTGGAACCCGGAGGGTCAGCAGAAGGAAAAGAGCCAATGGCACAACCGAGGACCAGCTGACGTTACTGGGACACGGTTACTAAGCAGGAGGTACCTGTGCTCCAAAGCACTACCAAGGACCAGCAGACGTTGCTGGAACTCGGATACCGACATGGAGGCACCTAGGCCAAAGGCACTGCGGAGAGCCAGCTGACGGTACTGGAACCCGGATGGGTAGCAGAAGGTACAAGAGCCAATGAAAGTAACGAGGACCAGCTGACTGTGCTGGAACCCGGAGGGTCAGCAGAAGGAAAAGAGCCATGGCACAACCGAGGACCAGCTGACGTTACTGGGACAGGGTTACTAAGCAGGAGGTACCTGTGCTCCAAAGCACTACCAAGGACCAGCAGACGTTGCTGGAACTCGGATACCGACATGGAGGCACCTAGGCCAAAGGCACTGCGGAGAACCAGCTGACGGTACTGGAACCCGGATGGGTAGCAGAAGGTACCCATGGAAATTAAAGTTGAGGCAGCAGGACTGTTTGCCGTTCACACAGCAGGGGAACAGCTGACATTACTGAACCCCAGTAACACGGGAGCAAGTGTAGACTGTGCTAACAGCACTTCCGAGAAACAACTGGCGGTGTTGTAACCCAGGGATGAGAAGAGAACAGGGTGGAGGCAGCAGGACTGTTTGCCGTTCACACAGCAGGGAACAGCTGACATTACTGAACCCCAGTAACACGGGAGCAAGTGTAGACTGTGCTAACAGCACTTCCGAGAAACAACTGGCGGTGTTGTAACCCAGGGATGAGAAGAGAACAGGGTGGAGGCAGCAGGACTGTTTGCCGTTCACACAGCAGGGGAACAGCTGACATTACTGAACCCCAGTAACACAGGAGCAAGTGTAGACTGTGCTAACAGCACTTCCAAGCAACAACTGGCGGTGTTGGAGCCCAGGGTCAAGGAGGATGTTTAAATACTAGATGAAGTATTTTCCTTGTTACGTGTCAATTAAAAATGTCTATACTCCAAACAAGAGAAATATAACCTTTAGTACCATAAGATGATGATTTTACTTTAAAAAATATATGTAAATTAATAATTGACAAACATAAACGCATACATTAACATGTTGAAAAGCAATTCAAACCACAATAAAAATCGGTTAAATAATCTGCTATACGGTTTTAAATAAAAGCATACAAGTACATATCAGAATCCATTAATGATGGATAAGTAACAGTATGTACACCATTTTCATTTGCTGAATAATATCACTAAAAAGTTTTTAAAAATATCTAAAATTTCCATCATGTAATACTGATAATATGTGCCAATCATTTATATTAACAAAAAAAACCTTTAAAAGTGCATAGTGAAAAAGCTATTTATGCCTGACTGTGGACTTGCAAGCATGACAACGGATAGATAAGGTATATATAGATGACACTGCATAGCCACAGATGGTGAATGGCGATGTAATACTGTACCTCAATAAAGTGTGCGTTACTACTACATCCTTATTTTTATATAGCTTTCTAAAAGGGTACGTGCATGTATGCTTGCGCCTTTGTTTGGACGCACAGACTGGCTTCCTGCTGTGACGCGTTGGGTATTGGAGCGTCTGTGCGTCTTATGACGCAGACTAACATTCACGGTGCGCATCGTTCATCATCGCAAGCGTACCGACAACACAAAGGCGTTGTCATGACTGCTTTACTCAGTAAACATGCACCTATGATGAAACATACACGCATGTGCCCTATTACATAACAAGCTACAAGAAAAATGCGTGTGAGGTGTGACACAGCTGTTTTGTTAAGGTACAGTATTATATCGACATTGTACAGGTGTCGCTATTCAGTCTGATAAATAGATATCATTCACCTATTCTATCAGTTGTCGTTCTTTCAGCACCACTTACAGGTATATATTTTGCTATTGTGACTATGCACTATTGACTTTACCAAGGTAATGCATGATTTTGTTAGCGATTATCATGTTTACATTAAGGACCTTTATGATATGGGCTGTTAACTTTCTAATCAAATATGTATTTTTTAAAATGACACAAATATAAGTAATGTTGAAGAGGACTATTCCTACATGCATTGTTTGCACAATATTACAGGTGTACATCACGTCCCTTAATCAACATTGGATATTATATTTACTTGTATGCTTTTATTTCAAAGGCAAGAACACTGAAGTATAACCTTCGCACTGCAGCAGTTGTCAAAGTTCAACCCACATTATGCACTTCCAACATTGCAGTATTTGAGTCATCATGATGTGAGTTGGATTTGTCTAAGCTATGGAGTGACAAGGTTGACCATCAGTATCCTATAGCATAAGTAGGCTTTTGTGTTTGCATTTGTTTTCGACATGTGCATATCTGTAATAATATGTCACAATTATTTTGTTACAGATTTGTGACAAAGACAAATCATTTTATGGTTTGAAAGTTGACGTTTCAAATGTTTACAGCTTAGAAATCATGGTGTAGCCTCATATCTATGTGTAGCACTAGACACTTTGACATGTCATGTTTTTTTCACCATGATTAGGTAGCTAGCAGTAATTTTTGCCAGACACACAGCAGGGGAACAGCAGGCGTTACTTAACCCCACAAACACATCAGCGATTGTTTTCATCTGTGCATCTAACACTTCTGAGCAGCAACTGGCGCTGTTGAAGCCCAGGGTCAAGGAGGGTGTAGGCAGAGGCCTAGTATGAGACGTTTGAAGTTGAAGTTGTAGTTAGCAGCAGTAATTTTTGCCAGACACACAGCAGGGGAACAGCAGGCGTTACTGAACCCCACAAACACATCAGCGATTGTTTTCATCTGTGCATCTAACACTTCTGAGCAGCAACTGGCGCTGTTGAAGCCCAGGGTCAAGGAGGGTGTAGGCATAAAATATTGAGTTATTGCCTTGTTACGTGGCCATTGCAAATGTATGTACTTCAAACAAGAATAAATGAAGTTTTACTACAACAATAAAATGATAAATTTCAATTACAAGAATAGAAAAATATTTATACTTGACAGTCCTCTGTGGTTGATAACGTTTAATGGCTAACTGAAAATATGGTAACAAATTCAAAGCTTTCGAGACTACTCAGGTGTCTTCATCAGGCTAAGAGTAAAGCCAAAAATGAAGAATCACATATTTCTACACACAACAGGACACAGGAATAGCTAAGACAAGTGAGGGAGGGACAAGTGAGGGGAGACCGGCAACAAAAAGGAGAACAAGGATGAATTATCAGCGCCACACAATCACAGATAAATTAATGAATTTACCTGTGGCAAAAGACTTTTGTATGCCCGGTCATAGCATCATGGATATGGAATTACTGGTATTAAAATATAACTTCAAATATGAGAAACGTACAAAGGTTTCAGAATATAAGCTCATCATGACCTTTGACACTGTTAGTGATGGAATGAATAGATCACATGGATTTATGTCATTCTATATCAATTAAGGAATCTGAGTCTATGCCCTTCCAGGGTCATGAAAACCCAAAAAAATACGCCAATGAGAGGGCAATCAAACTTTCTATCCTTATCTAGGAACTGTTCCAATATTTATGTTCATCCCTGTGAGATAATGACAGTTCTGATACACGTCACTTACTTGTCTTACCTATTGCACTATTCCTGTGTCCTGTTGTGTATAGAAATATGCGATGCTTAATTTTTTTAGTTAGTCTTTCCCTGATGAAGAGACGTGAGTAGCCTTGAAAGCTTGCAATTTGTTTCCATCTTTTCAGTTATCCATTAAAAGGTATCAACCACTGCTGACTCTGAAGTCTAAATATTTTTCTATCTACTGGCTAACACGGTACAAAGATACACATGTTTTCTAATTTCAAGAAGGAAAAATAAAGAAAATAGAAATATAAACGCATATATGCACATGCCAAAAATAAATGGAACAACACAACACCCAAAAAATTGGTAACAAAATATAGTGTTGTAAATTTAAGAATAAAAGTCCATTTTTTTTTTATGAATAATGCTTAAGGAACGCTATGTTAAACCATAACATAGTGAAGACAATGGATTTTGTAATAGTCACTCATCATCATCATCGCAAATTTTATGTGACAGTCACAGACATTTCAATTATTTAAGTTCATAAAATCTTAACTTTCTATAGCATGTATGACATGTCCAGCATGGACTCATCAATGTGATTGATGACACAATAATGTACAATAAAAAATAACCATTTAAAAAAACATTAGGCATTGCTTGTCACAATTTAAGTGTGTGCCTGCAAGTGTAGGTGAAACAAAGGCTACGGATAGCAAAGGTATATTCTATGTCTGTATCAGACAGTGGACAGCCTCTGATGGGTAATGCCGATGTTATACTGTACGTCAATAAAGTCTGCGGCTGAAATCATGCATTTTTTGCTTGTAGAGTGTTGAAGAGGGTAAAAGAATGTCTGGTTGCGCAAAGCTTCATCCGTCAACACTACCTTCCTACTGTCACGCGTAGGGTAGGGTAGCGTGTGGCAATTAGCTGACTATCAAATGTGAGGTTAGGCTGCGTTATTGCGCACTAGGGACGCAAAAAAAAATACAGCAGTAATAATTTAATGTGTAATACTCCACCTATGACAAACAAAAAAATTACCTTCCCTCTTTAACAATGTACAAGACTAACAAGCCTAATGGTTGACGCTGACTTAATTGAGATACAGTATTACATCAACATTGTCCATGAGTAACTATGCACTGTGATACCTATATACCAGTATTAATTTATATCTCTTGTGGTTGTTTCAACAGCACTTGCAGGTATAACTACCTATTGTCAGTATGCATGATGCACTTTCTAGATGTAATAATTTATTATTGGACATTATTACCATGTTTACATGCTGGCCATTTCATATATGGTGTTTGAAGTTACAGTTGGCATCAGTATGTGTATTTTATAATGTCTGTCATAAATAAAACTCGTGATGATGATGATGAGGATTTAATGATTCGTACATCCATTGACTGCATTATCTTACAGGTACAGATAAAGTTCCTTAAAAAGCATTAATTCATAAGTCTGAAATGTACTTTTATGCATTAATTTCAAAATGTGAAGAGTAGACTATGTTTTATTTTTTGTTACCATTTCTAATAGACATGTGCAGATATGCGCTGTGATGACAAATTATTATTTGTCCATATTTGTCATAAAAATTTATCATTCTAGGCCTGCAAAACTTCACAATTTCATGTTTTCAGCATAACAAGCAGGGTGACGGCTCTTCCCTATTTGGAGCATGTTGGTCATGTGTTTTTCTGTCCATGTGTCGGGAACAGGAGACTTCTTGCCGTTGACACAGCAGGGGAACAGCTGGCGTTACTGAACCCCACTAACAGTAGAGCTTGTGTTTTGTTCTGTGGACACGACACTTATGAGCAGCAACTGGCAGTGTTGGAGCCCAGGGAGTAGAGTTCAGGTGGTAGAAAGATGAACATAACAGGAGACATGGATAACGTTGCGAACCAGTTATTTAATCTGAAAACGGACAGACAAATTCTGGCGAGATCCATGCCTTGTTCATTTTCAGAAAAGTAAGCCGGTCTACATTATCGGAGGATAGTCGCATGCGACGGTCTGTTAGTACACCACCTGCAGCACTAAAGACGCGCTCCGATAATACACTGGCAGCAGGGCAAGCCAGCACCTCCAATGCATACTGGCTAAGCTCTGGCCATGTATCCAGCTTAGAGACCCAAAACTTGAATGGGGAAGAGCCATCTGGGAGTACACTGAGAGGCAAAGCCAAGTAGTCTGTCACCATCTGACGGATACGTTGCCTCCCGCTGACTGGAGCCCTCTCGGATGGTGTAGACATTTGTGGCGCTGCCACAAAACTTTGCCACATTTTTAACATACTGGTCTTTCCCTGTGCAGAGGCACTGCGTGTGCTCCCTCTTGTTGCAGAGCTCTCTACACTGCCTCGACGCACAGAGCTGCTTTGTAAAGCAGTAGCAGCAGCAGTGCTCTCGGCAGTAAGGTAGAACATTAGGGATTGCACCAGTGTGTCTTGGTACTCCCGCATTTTACGCTCCCGGTTCAACGGTGTGATGAGGCTTTTGACGTTGTCCCGGTAGCGAGGGTCTAGGAGGGTGTACACCCAATAATCAGACGTCGTGAGAATGTGGGCGATGCGGCCGTCGTTTCTTAGGCACTGCAGCATGAAATCAACCATGTGCTGCAGACTCCCAACTGGCAAAGAAACGCTGTCCTCTGCAAGAGGCGTTATCTCTGCCTGCTCTGCATCACCCCACCCTCGCTCTACATACTGACTAGAGCGTTGTGTACCTCCCTCTGGAGCGATGTCTTCCTCCTCCATTGACTCCTCCTCCTCATCCTCCTCACAAAGTGAGCCCTGCCCAGCCCTTTGTGAGGAACCACGTTGCGCTGACTTTCCAGAAGGTGATGGAATTTGTGACTCCTCATCCTCCACCTCTTCCAAAACCTCATCCCTTATTGCTTGCAGTGTTTTTTGAAGCAGGCAGATAAGGGGGACAGTCAGGCTGACTAGTGCATCATCTGCACTCGCCATCCGCGTTGACTCATCAAACGCACGCAAAACGTGGCACATGTCCTTCATAGTGGCCCACTCATTAATGGTGAAGTGTGGACGGCGCAAATTGCGTGTTGATTGCGCCTGATGCAGCTGATACTCCATAACTGCTGGCTGCTGCTCACACAACCGCTCCAACATATGTAACGTTGAATTCCACCTGGTGGATACGTCACATATGATGCGATGTTCAGGAAGGCGCAATCTGCGTTGCAGAGCTGCAATGCGCGATCTGGCCATGCTGGAACGTCGCAAGTGAGCGCACTCTAGGCGGACCTTGTGCAGCAGTGCATCAAGATCCGGATAGTCCCTCAAAAAACTCTGCACGACCAAGTTGAGCACATGTGCCAGACATGGTATGTGAGTGAGGTTGCCAAGGCCCAGAGCTGCCACCAGATTTCGGCCATTGTCACACACTACCAAGCCTGGCTGGAGATTCGCTGGCAAAAACCACACGTCGCTCTCCTGCTTGATGGCATTCCAGAGCTCCTGCGCTGTGTGGCTTCGATTCCCCATGGGAATTAATTTCAGAACGGCCTGTTGCCGTTTGGCCACGGCTGTGCTCATATCGGTCGCATCAGGTAAGCGTCCACGGGTCCATGTGGAGGTAGACCGTGACGGCTCCTGCAGCGATGATTCTGAGGAACTGGAGTAGGAGGAGGAGTCAATGTGGACAGACTTGATTCCGGCAATCCTTGGAGTTGGCAGAACACGTACAGCGCCACTCGCAAGATCTGTACCCGGCTCCACAACATTCACCCAATGGGCAGTGAGTGAAAGGTATCGTCCCTGGCCATGGGTACTGGTCCACGCATCGGTGGTCAGGTGGACCTTGCTACTGACGGCGTTTAGTAGCGCATGTTTAATTTTTGCCTCAACATGCTTTTGCAGACCAGGGACGGCTTGCCTGCTGAAATAAAATCGGCTGGGCACATTGTATTGTGGGACTGCCAATGCCATTAATTCACGGAAACTGTCAGTCTCCACCAGCCTGAATGACAGCATTTCAAGGGACAGGAGTTTTGCAATGCCAGCATTCAGAGCCTGTGCTCGTGGATGGTTTGCCGAGTATGGCCGTCTTTTATCCCATGCCTGTGCTACCGATGGCTGTTTTGTGGCATGGGTGTGTGAGGATGACAGGGAACTTGCAGCTGTGGGTGGAATAACACTGTGTCTCTGGACAACAGTGACAGAGGTTCTTCCATGGCGATCCTTTGAGGAAGCCGAACCAGCTGTGTGTGAACTGGAGGAAGAGGCTCCAACACGAGCTGAAGATGTAGGTGCTGCTGTAGGTTGGCCTACATCTCCAGTGTGTCTTTGTAACTCAACAAAGTGCTTTGACCGCACATGTTTCCACATATTTGTTGTATTAAGGTTACTGACACTTTTACCTCTTTTAATTTTTTGATTACACAGCTTGCATTTTACATAGCAAATATCATCTGCAACTGTATCAAAAAAGGACCACGCAGAGCAAGTCCTGGGAGCGCCCGGTTTGGCTGTTGGAAGAGAACTGCTCCGAACGGGTGCCAAACTGGAGGCTACAGGCAAGCGAGTCTGCAGCCTACCTCTCCCTACTGTTTGGACCGTTGGTGCAATCTCTTCCTCAGAGCTGCTCCCACCACCTTCCTGTTCCTCACGCCATGTTGGGTCTTGGACCTCATCATCTCCACCACTACCCTCTTCCAACACCTGCTGTTGTTGGGTGGTCTGGCCAGCACCATGCTCAACAGAAACTGGCAACTGAGTCTCATCATCATCAGATGCGTTCTGCGGTGTGCTGACCATCGGCACTGGCTCACCCGCCTCTTCAGATTCAGAGAGACACAGCTGTTGCGCATCACTGCATACTGCCTCTTCTTCACATTCCAGAATGCTGCTTGGCTGGGCCCCTGTTTCCAAGCCAACAGATTCTGAGAACAGAAGCAGAGACTCAGCTGGCTCCTGTACAGAGCTCTCTGACTGCCTGGGCAATTTGGCAGGCGGTGAAGAGACTGATGGTTGTTCAACAGTGCTGTGGTCCTGAGAGGAGGTGGAAGCTATTGAAGTCGATGCATTGGCTGCCATCCAACCAACAACGGCTTCAATTTGTTCTTCACGCAGCAGGGGGGTACGCTGAGCTCCTACAAAAGTGCGCATAAAGGAACGCTCACGGGGAAAACTGGTGGATGCTGTGTCACTGGGTGCGGCAGCAGCCACAGAATCCCCACGTCCTCTCCCTGCTGCAAATCCACGGCCTCGACCACGACCACGTGCCTTACTCACTGACTTCTTCATCTTGGTAGACTGATAAAGAAAGTCAGAAAAGTTAAGGCCTAAGTGTGGTTATTCCTCACAGACTACAGTGAACCCTGCAGACAACTGTTCAGTATCTGTGAAAGTCCCTTTGTGTACTTCTATAGTGTTTGCAACCAATGTATTGTATACGGATGGAAGCGCGTCACACTAATAGATTAGATTTTTTTCCACTAAAATGGAGCAGCACCAATTAGAGAAAAATGTGAAGGATGAGGCAGTGACACACGCTCAGCAGACTACAACCGGCAGTGGTTGAAGAACAAACTGGAGCGTAATCTGCACTCACAAAATGAAAAGCTCACAGACTACAGTGAACACTGAAACACAACTGTTCTGTAGCTGTTAAAGGCCCCTTTGTGTACTTCTATAGTGTTTGCAACCAATGTATTGTATACGGATGGAAGCGCGTCACACTAATAGATTAGATTTTTTTCCACTAAAATGGAGCAGCACCAATTAGAGAAAAATGTGAAGGATGAGGCAGTGACACACGCTCAGCAGACTACAACCGGCAGTGGTTGAAGAACAAACTGGAGCGTAATCTGCACTCACAAAATGAAAAGCTCACAGACTACAGTGAATACTGAAACACAACTGTTCTGTAGCTGTTAAAGGCCCCTTTGTGTACTTCTATAGTGTTTGCAACCAATGTATTGTATACGGATGGAAGCGCGTCACACTAATAGATTAGATTTTTTTCCACTAAAATGGAGCAGCACCAATTAGAGAAAAATGTGAAGGATGAGGCAGTGACACACGCTCAGCAGACTACAACCGGCAGTGGTTGAAGAACAAACTGGAGCGTAATCTGCACTCACAAAATGAAAAGCTCACAGACTACAGTGAACACTGAAACACAACTGTTCTGTAGCTGTTAAAGGCCCCTTTGTGTACTTCTATAGTGTTTGCAACCAATGTATTGTATACGGATGGAAGCGCGTCACACTAATAGATTAGATTTTTTTCCACTAAAATGGAGCAGCACCAATTAGAGAAAAATGTGAAGGATGAGGCAGTGACACACGCTCAGCAGACTACAACCGGCAGTGGTTGAAGAACAAACTGGAGCGTAATCTGCACTCACAAAATGAAAAGCTCACAGACTACAGTGAACACTGAAACACAACTGTTCTGTAGCTGTTAAAGGCCCCTTTGTGTACTTCTATAGTGTTTGCAACCAATGTATTGTATACGGATGGAAGCGCGTCACACTAATAGATTAGATTTTTTTCCACTAAAATGGAGCAGCACCAATTAGAGAAAAATGTGAAGGATGAGGCAGTGACACACGCTCAGCAGACTACAACCGGCAGTGGTTGAAGAACAAACTGGAGCGTAATCTGCACTCACAAAATGAAAAGCTCACAGACTACAGTGAACACTGAAACACAACTGTTCTGTAGCTGTTAAAGGCCCCTTTGTGTACTTCTATAGTGTTTGCAACCAATGTATTGTATACGGATGGAAGCGCGTCACACTAATAGATTAGATTTTTTTCCACTAAAATGGAGCAGCACCAATTAGAGAAAAATGTGAAGGATGAGGCAGTGACACACGCTCAGCAGACTACAACCGGCAGTGGTTGAAGAACAAACTGGAGCGTAATCTGCACTCACAAAATGAAAAGCTCACAGACTACAGTGAACACTGAAACACAACTGTTCTGTAGCTGTTAAAGGCCCCTTTGTGTACTTCTATAGTGTTTGCAACCAATGTATTGTATACGGATGGAAGCGCGTCACACTAATAGATTAGATTTTTTTCCACTAAAATGGAGCAGCACCAATTAGAGAAAAATGTGAAGGATGAGGCAGTGACACACGCTCAGCAGACTACAACCGGCAGTGGTTGAAGAACAAACTGGAGCGTAATCTGCACTCACAAAATGAAAAGCTCACAGACTACAGTGAACACTGAAACACAACTGTTCTGTAGCTGTTAAAGGCCCCTTTGTGTACTTCTATAGTGTTTGCAACCAATGTATTGTATACGGATGGAAGCGCGTCACACTAATAGATTTGATTTTTTTCCACTAAAATGGAGCAGCACCAATTAGAGAAAAATGTGAAGGATGAGGCAGTGACACACGCTCAGCAGACTACAACCAGCAGTGGTTGAAGAACTAACTGGAGCGTGATCTGCACTCAAAAAATCAAAACCTCACAGACTGCAGTGAACACTGAAACACAACTATTCACTATCTGTGAAAAGCTCCTTTCTGTACTTCTATAGTGTTTGCAACCAATGTATTGTATACGGATGGAAGCACGTCACACTAATAGATTTGATTTTTTTCTAATATAATGGAGCTGCACCAATTCCACTAAATAAAATAATAAAAAAAAAGAGTCAGTGACACGTGCAGATGCCTACAAACAGCGGTGGATGCAGAGCAAACTGCAGCGTCACCTGCACTGTCACACACACACCTTGCACAGAGCTGTTAAAACAACACTGGCAAAATGAAGCTTTACACAGCGGTTGGTAAACTAGCCTGCCTCAAGCACAGTAGTACACAAAATCGCAATATCTAACTGTCCCTCAGAGTCAGCACAGCAGCGTTCTGTCCCTTACTGAGTTCACAGCACAGTGACGCTAAAATGGCTGCGGCGCCTTTTATAGTGCATTCTGACATCATTTCAGCAGCCAATCACAGCCATGCCATTAGTTAAGATGACCGCAGCATTACAGGATGTGCCCACACTTCGTAGGATTCCTCATTGGCTGACTAAAATCACATTGCCTCTCAAAGAATTATGGGAACTTCCGATTCCGGTATACGATATTGAAAAAGTATCGGAATTAAGTATCGGAATTCCGATAACGCGAATATCGGCCGATACCCGATACTTGCGGTATCGGAATGCTCAACACTACTGAGCATGTACATAAAGTGCAGCACAGATTCAACTCAGCTAAAAACCAAGATGCTTAGATCAGGAAAACAAGTGACATTTATTGGAAATTTCATAAATTTCCCAAATTACTATGAAAAAATTACATCACATCCTGCACCCAATGTAGTATGTAGAGAGATGGGCGAACCTGAACAGTAAAGATTGGCGTCCATACTGAACACCTACTGTTCGAGCATAGACACCGAACACGAACTTCACCAGGAAGTCCGTGTTACTGTCCAGGTTGAGAACCGCTGGTGATTACTCTGCTTTGAGAGCAGCGTCAGTGACCGGCAGTGAGGTCATCGAGGTTACCTCTGGTCACTGATGCTGTGCTCGCAGCAGTTCAGTCACCAATGGTTCTCAGCCTGGATGGTCACATCTTGGCACCGTCCAGGTTGAAAGCTATTCATCTCCCCAGACATGGATTACGGCATGGGACAGAATGACCGACAGGTGAGGGATATTGTTGTTTTTTTATTTAAGTTTTATTACAGGAGAACGAGGGCTTCGGTGGAATTAGGTGTTAGGTGAGTATAACTGTGTTAGTTATTTTTAAATAAAAATGGAAAACTGTGTTTAGTCTTATTTCTAATAAAGGACTTTATTCTGGCTGTGTCTTTATTTGTATAGGATTAGTAATGGACAGGTGTCTTATAGACGCTTCTGCATTATCAAACCATGGGTTTTATGTCACCTGACAATACAAAGGTGACATCATCCCCACAAATATGAACCCCACTTGCCACCATTACAAGGCAAGTGTGACGAGCCGAGCAAAGCGCCAGAATTGGCATATCTAACAGATGTGACTTTTCTGGGCAGCTACGGGCTGCTATTTTTAGGCTGCGGGGCCAATATCCGCCCCTTACCAACCTGAGAATACCAGGTCCTAGCCGTCTGCTTTAGCAAGGCTGGTTGTCAAAAATGGGGGGACCCCATGCCGTTTTTTTAATTATTTAAATAATTTTAAAAAACAACATAGGGACACCTCTATTTTTCATAACCAGCCTTGTTGAAGCTGACTGTTGAGGGTTGCAGCCCCCAACTGTGAGTTTTGCCTGGCTGGGTATCAAAAATATGGGGGAACCCACACTGTTTTTTTAAATTATTTATTTACAGAGCAGGAGCCAGCTAATGAATGCACCCATCAGCCGCTCCTGCTCTCGCTGTTATTAGCGGTAGCAGGTGTCGGATGATGGGAGCTGTAGTCCCATCCGCTGACACCAGTGACCGGTGGTAAACTTTATACCTACGATCACAGCTGAGCACTCACTGTCTTTTGACAGTGTGGGAACCACGGCTCTCTGACCAGTGGGGATGATTTCACCTCCGTTCAGAAGCTGTGTTCGCCGTGCTGTCATGCACATGACAGCTTGGCAAACACTAGATGTTCGGGCCCCCTATTCAAGTGAATGGGGTCAGGGTCCAGGTACTGTTCTAGTACCCAAACCCGAAATTTTGTAACTCTTCAGCCAAACCCGCCGGACCCGAACATCCAGGTGTCCGTTCATCTCTAATTATATACTGTATTTAATGAGTCAGAGTCTGTCCATTTGATACTGACTCCACCAAAATGGACACTGACTCTGAATAGACAGCCCTGCTGCTTATAGCATGATACAGTATGGGGATAGATTAAGCTACTAGTGTTCTGTCCCTATCATTCTTCATTAGCTAACGTAAAGAAGTCGAGAAACAAGAGTGAAATGACTTCAATACTGTCGATCACACTCATTGAATGGCCTGAACTCAGCGCATGTAAATACAACCAAAATGTTTGAGTGTCATAGTGCAATATGTGAGCATTGGGGGCCTTATTTAATTTTTTGCCTAGGGCCCCACTTTGTCTAAAAACGGACCTGATCTGGTGTGTGAGTAGCAGTTGTCTTTACCACGTGTGGCTTGTCGTGGACGGCGACACAGGACGGGCTGCCTGCCGGTTCAGTCATGCATGTCTGGGACCTGTGCAAGACTCAGTACTGCGCAAGGTGCCGCTTTGTGTAGGAAATTTCTGTGCACATTTTCTGATATTGTCATTTTTCACGAAGCCTCTTAGTAAGACTAGAGGACGACTTATAGAACTCTGTACCCAGAGCGAGCCTGTCGTACCATTCGGTACTTTACAGACTCTTCACTGAGGTTCATACTACAGTCCCTGACAGAAGTTATGTCGCTTATCCATGTTATGTAAATCAAAGCTTATAACCTGACGTTAAATTCATCCATTGGTTTTATAAATTACTCTTTTGAAAGCTGAAACCCTCCCAAATTTGGTTTAGGTTAAGAAAATAAATTGGCATCAAGGCTGAAATATTGATCATTTAAGGAACACAGAATGGTCAGGTTTTGGCAAGACAAAAGTTTTGTCACCTGGTCATATAATGCACCCAATCCTAGTTTACATCCTCACCAGTTCTCAGTAAATGATCGGTTAATTAGTGGGTGTGTATAAAAAGAAACCCAGCACCCCAGACCTTCACTTGAACTGCAACTTGAGCTCTGACAACATGCCAAAAATCCACCCTGCGACCAAATTTTTGATTATCAAGAGGCTGAAGACCAGATCCACTGCAGAGGTGGCTGGCACGTACAAAGAATTAAAAAAAGATTTGAAGAGACTGGAGATGGGTTTGACAAGCCCAGGTCCGGCAGACCCCGCAAGACAACTGCTCAGGAGGAACGTTTGTTTGTTAGAAAATCCAAAGCAAGCCCCTCTTCCACTGCAGCAGAGCTCCAACAGGCCTGGTCACCTCAAGTCCCTGTGTCAACTAGAACAGTTTGTAGGATTCTGTCTTGAAATGGCCTCCATGGTCGATTCAGTGCCCAGAAGTCAGCACTAAACAAAAAGCAAATAAAAAACCATGTGGCATTTGCAAAGTCCCACAGCCTGCTAAACAGATGGACGCTGGAAAAGTGGCAGAAGGTGGATTTCTCTGATGAATCTTCTGTAGAATTACACCACAGCCACTGCAAATACTGCAGGAGACCTACTGGAGCCCATATGGATCCAAAATACACCCAGAAAACAGTTAAATTTGGTGGTGGAAAGATCATGGTCTGGGGTTAAATTTAGTATGGGGTGTGCGAAACATTTGCAAGGTGGAAGTCAATATTAATAGCCTAAAATATTAAGAAGTATTAGCTACCTCTTACATTCCAAATCATAAAAGGGGTCAAATTCTGCAGCAGGATGGTGCTCCATCACATACATCCATCTCTATAACAAAGTTCCTCCAGGCAAAAAAGATCAAGGTGCTCAATGACTGGCCAGCCCAGTCACCAGACATGAACATCATTGAGCATGTTTGGGGTAGGATGAAAGAGGAAGCTTGGAAGACAAAACCAAGGAATCTAGATGAACTCTGGGTGGCATGTAAGACTGCATTCTTTGCTATTCCTGATGACTTCATTAATAAATTGTATGAATCATTGTTGAACCGCATGGATGCAGTCCTTCAAGCTCATGGAAGTCACACAAAATATTAAATATGACTCTAATAGCACCACAACTTAATTCACCAATGTTATGCAACATGTATTTGTATTTTAAGATAATTATTTGTTTGAATATCACATTACTTTCTGTGGGCGACAAAAACTTTTGCCTTGCCAAAATTTGACCATTCTATGTTCATTAAATGATCAATATTTCAGCATTGATGCCAATTTATTTTCTTAACCTAAACCAAATTTGGGAGGGTTTCAGCTTTCAAAAGAGTAATTTATAAAACCAATGGATGAATTTAACGTCAGGTTATAAGCTTTGATTTACATAATATGGATAAGCGACATAACTTCTGTCAGGTTCAAGAATAAAAGGTAGCACACTGTAGCGCTATAACTTGCGGATACAAAAATATGAAAAATATGAAAAAATATGAAAAATAAATTGCATCACTGCCTTAGAAATATGAAAAATTGAGAAGTCTTAGCGCATAAAAAGGCCAATTTATGTGTACCTGATAGTCACGTCAAGGCTCTTCTCGTTTACCAGGTCCTAACTATTTAATGCTCACTTAGAAAAGTCTGTCTGCATGGGAACATATGAATCCTCTCTCCAGACTAAAATCTACATCTCTGTGGAGGGGTAATGAACCTGTTATAATTAAAACGCCTGTGACCACCAGGTGGAGTGCTCAGGCTGAAGGCAAATGAATACATATCAAAAACTGACCTGCACATCCAAACATAGATCCAATGTGAAAAGGTGCTAAAACCTAGTCACCAACTCATACACATTCAAGAATAAAAGGTAGCACACTGTAGCGCTATAATTTGCGGACACAAAAATATGAAAAATATGAAAAAATATGAAAAATAAATTGCATCACTGCCTTAGAAATATGAAAAATTGAGAAGTCTTAGCGCATAAAAAGGCCAATTTATGTGTACCTGATAAACACGTCAAGGCTCTTCTCGTATACCAGGTCCTAACTATGCCAATCCTCACTTAGAAAAGTCTGTCTGCATGGGAACATATGAATCTTCTCTCCAGACTAAAATCTACATCTCTGTGGAGGAGTAATGAACCTGTTATAATTAAAACGCCTGTGACCACCAGGTGGAGTGCTCAGGCAGAAGGCAAATGAATACATATCAAAAACTGACCGGCACATCCAAACATAGATTCAATGTGAGGATTGGCATAGTTAGGACCTGGTATACGAGAAGAGCCTTGATGTGGCTATCAGGTACACATAAATTGGCCTTTTTATGCGCTAAGACTTCTCAATTTTTCATATTTCTAAGGCAGTGATGCAATTTATTTTTCATATTTTTTCATATTTTTCATATTTTTGTGTCCGCAAGTTATAGCGCTACAGTGTGCTACCTTTTATTCTTGAATGTGTATGAGTTAGTGACTCTAGGTTTTAGCACCTGTTCACATTGGATCTATGTTTGGATGTGCCGGTCAGTTTTTGAAATATAACTTCTGTCAGGGACTGTATTGGGACCATTCAGGTGGCTTAGTGCTTAATAAACTGTTTTAAGGACACTATTTGGGTCGCTAGGAACAGACTCATTTTGAGGAGGTAGAGAATGACCATTAAGGATTGCCACAAGCTGATTCACAGACTGCTCAGAGACTGTTCCATGTTGGACTGACCGGATGATGACAATGATGTCTAAACCCCCTTTTCATCCTCCTTTCCCCTCCATGTGTGTTATTTTTTAAATAAAGCTGGATTATCTCCTCCCTATCCCCTCTTTCCACTACTGTTCCCCTATCTCAGTTCATCGTATTTTTTGTCTGACTTTCTTTACAGCTTGAATGTTCATGTAGCATAGGAGTTTAATGTATAGATAGTGCATTGTATTCTTATGCTAAGTGTACTATGTGAGACAGTGACTAGCATTACTGTAAATGGTCGGTATGTGTCACAGAGGAGGTTCTCTGTGCTGTAAGCCAGTAATGCTGCTCTGGAACCTGTAGTTCTACGAGCATTGTTTTTGCTTACAAGGGAGTCTTACAGGGTTAGTCGGAGATCTGGGAGGGACTGGCTAAACATACACAACTCCCATCTATGGGGGTGGTTTCACTATATAATGTGACTGTGGTTTGGGTCACATGGTCTGTGATGTAAGGTCCTGGAAGGCCTGTGTGTTGGAAGGTCCTGACTTCCTGAAGAGCACATGGTGAGGCCATAGACCTGGATGGTCTGTTTTCTAAGGTCCTGCAAGGGGAAGGCCTGTGTGTTTTAAGGTCCTATGAGTGGACGGACTTCCTGAAGACTACATGGAGAGTCCGTGTATGTGCAGAATCTGTGACGGCACTGCAATGGGGAAGCTACCATCCTTCTGAGGGTCTGGACTGTCGGGAGTGCCCTGGTAGTAAGGACACTGATCCCAGTAAGGCAGCTTCCCCAGGAGAGAGGACTGACAGGAGTCAGCGTGTGGAGTGTAGCTCCAGGAAGATAACTCCAGACAAGATGTTATAATAATGGCAGAGAAGTATCTGCCATTGGAACAGACTGTCTGTGTTTATTATGTTCCGTTGATGTATGTAATGAACTGTTCGTGGTGCAGTTTATGCTCTGGAAATAAACCGGATAGACTGTGTGAAAAAAACGTGCCTGTCTGCGTTTATCCCATTGCCAAGCGAGTGTCCATCAAAACACAAAGTGAGCGCTTTCTTGCAACCAATTAAGTAGACTTATGTGCTTCAGCCCTGTACCTTCAGGTGATCATAGTTTATAATGAAACCAAGATATAGAAACATGGTTCCCAAAATTGTGAAGAAGATTTTTAGAAATTTTCTGATATGTATGTCACCATGCATACTTAATTGTATATCATAAATAGTGATGAGCGAGCAAGCTCGCCACTACTTGGTACTCGCCCGAGCATCTCAAGCTCGACGAGTGTTTCCGGGGTTGCTTGGTGTGAGCTCGGGTCCCCACCCTGCATGTTTGGCCTCTTTAGTGAGCCAATGAACATTCAGGAATTGTCTGCCACACACTGTAATGCCATGTTGGTTGTGGCATTACAGTGATTGGTTGGCCGCACAATGTTATCAGTTTTTAATCAGACCTGGCACCACCCTGATTCGTCATTGTCTACTCCGGAATCAGGTAATGTAGGGAGAGTTGCTGCCGAGATATGCAGAGATTTCCTTGGTTCTTACTTAGTGTAGGTATACCATATATTATACACATATCCATCTCAGTTAACAGTCCTTCTGAGGACTAATACAGCTGCATAGATATCAGTGCTAGGCAGGCAGGCAGTGTATGTGGCAGACTGTAGTTAGTGCATATAGCAAGAGGGTCCATTCCAGTTCTGCCTGCTGTTGCTGCTTTTACAGATATTTCTAGACATAGCTTTAGGAATCAAGGGCCAGGAATATTTTTTTTTGGATCTTAATCCTGATTATTTGCTTAAAAAGCAATCCAGAGAACACCGTTTTTCTGCTCCATTTGCTTGTTGGCACTGCAGAATACAGCCAGATCCTTTCCATGTTACATGTTGTTTCTTTACAAATTACATTGCTAAAAATCCATCTCTTTAAAACAATGGTTTGTCCGTCACACGGATCACATATAAGTGGGCTCAAAATTCTGCCATTTCTGGACCATTTAAATTTTGTTGCAGTGTGTTAGTGAAGTTATTGACAGACGCCAGTTTGCTGTTAAAAATAGTTACCTACAAGCCAGCTATTTAAAACTGAAGTTTGTCCATCTCACAGATCACATATAAGTTCGCTCCAAATTCAGCCATTCGTAGTGAACGTGGAAAATATTGTCCTCCATTTAAAATGGGCAGGGAGCATGGCAAGGGAAGGGGAACTGGAGGTCATGGTGATGGTGCATGCAGAGCCGAGGCCGTGTGTAAGCTGAAATTGTGCCACAACAAACACCCACATCTTCTTGCCCGACCTTTCTGTCCCAATTACTAGGGGACCGCAGCACACCACTATTGAACCCAGAGCAGTGTGAAAAGGTTGTTGGTTGGATAGCGGATAATGCTTCCATTCACTTTGCCACCACCACCCTGTCTTCCACATGGTCAAGTCTCATTAACCTTGAGTCTGGACTGCTTATTCCTGACCCTGATCCTCCTTCCTCCCATCATGCCGAGTGCCCAGAGACAACTGATCCCACACTGGGACACTCCGAAGAGCTGTTAATTTTTCCATTTATAGATTCGGGCCTCTTGTCCGATCCACTTGAAGAGGGGCAAAAGGAGATTGCATGTAACATAGTAACATAGTTAGCAAGGCAGAAAAAAAAACATTTTTCCATCCAGTTCAGCCTATCTTCTGTCAGAATATATCCCCAGATCTAAGTCCTTCTAAAGAACCTAATAACTGTAAGATACAATATTGTTACGCACCAGGAAGACATCCAGGCCTCTCTTGAACCCCTCGACTGTGTTCGCCATCATCACCTCCTCAGGCAAGGAATTCCAGATTCTCACTGCCCTAATAGTAAAGAATCCTCTTTTATGGTGATGGAAAAACTTTCTCTTCTCCACACGCAGAGAATGCCCCCTTGTGACCGTCACCTTCCTTAGTATAAACAGATCCTTGGAGAGATATTTGTATTGTCCATTTATATACTTATACATGGTTATTAATCACCTCTCAGTCATCTTTTTTCTAGACTAAATAATCCTAATTTTGCTAATCTCTCCGGGTACTGTAGTTCCCCATCTCCTTTATTAATTTTGTTGCCCTCCTTTGTACTCGCTCAAGTTCCATTATATCCTTCCTGAGCACCAGTGCCCAAAACTGTACACAGTACTCCATGTGCAGTCTAACCAGGGATTCGTACAGAGGTAGTATAATGCACTCATCATGTGTATCCAGACCTCATTTAATGCACCCCATGATCCTGTTTGCCTTGGCAGCTGCTGCCTGGCACTAGCTGCTTCAGGTAAATTTATCATTAACTAGGATCCCCAAGTCCTTTTCTATGTCACATTTACCCAGTGGGTTCACTTCAGTGTGTAATGGTGATATTGATTCCTTCTTCCCATGTGCATAACCTTACATTTATCATTGTTAAACCCCATCTGCCAACTTTCGGCCTAAGTTTCCAACTTATCCAGATCCATCTGTAACAGAATACTATCTTCTATTTTATTGACTGCTTTACATAGTTTTGTATCATCTGCAAATATCTATATTTTACTGTGTAAACCTTCTACCAGATCGTTAATAAATATGTTGAAGAGAATAGGTCCCAATACCGACCCCTGTGGTACCCACTGGTCACAGCGATCCAGTTAGAGAATATACCATTTATAACCACCCTCTGCTTTCTATCACTAAGCCTGTTACTTACCCATTTACACACATTTTCCCCCAGACCCAGCATTCTCATTTTTTGTTCCAACCTCTTGTGTGGCACGGTATCAAACGCTTTGGAAAAATCAAGATATACCAATGACTCACCTTGATCCAGTCTATAGTTTACCTCTTCATAAAAACTGATTAGATTGGATGGACAGGAGCGATTGCTTATATAGCCATGCTGATATGGAGTTAAACAGTAATTCTCATTGAGATAATCCAAAATAACATCCTCAGAAACCCTTCAAATATTTTACCAACAATAGAGGTTAGACTTACTGGCCTATCATTTACAGGTTCACTTTTAGAGCCTTTTTTGAATATTGGTACTCCATTTGCTATGCGCCAGTCCTGTAGAACAGACCCAGTCACTATAGAGTCCCTAAATATAAGAAATAATGGTTTGTCTATTACATTACTTAGTTCTCTTAGTACTTGTGGGTGTATGCCATCCGGACCCGGAGATTTATCGATTTTAAGCTTATTTAGCCAGTTTCGCACCTCTTCTTGGGTTAGATTGGTGACCCTTAATATAGGGATTTCTTTGTCTCTCTGCATTTCACCTAGCATTTTATTTTCCACCATGAATACCGTGGAGAAGGTGTTTAATATATTAGCTTTCTCCTCGTCATCTACAACCATTCTTTCCTCACAATTTTTTAAGGGGTTTACACTTTCACTTTTGATTCTTTTACTATTGATATAGTTGAAGAACAGTTTGAGATTAGTTTTACTCTCCTTAGCAATGTGCTTCTCTGTTTCCTTTTTGGCAGCTATTATTAGCTTTTAGATAAATTATTTTTCTCCCTATAGTTTTTTAGAGCTTCAATAGTACCATTCTGCTTTAGTAGTTTAAATGCTTTCTTTTTACTGTTAATTCCTTCTTACTTCTTTGTTTAGCCACACTGGGTTTTCCTATTTTTTGTCCTTTTATTCCCACATGGTATACAACGCTTACAGCGCCTATTTAGGATGTTCTTAAACATTTCCCATTTAGCGATGTCCAAATATTTGAACAGCCACAGTAACATGAAGGCGACGGTGGGAAAGTGTCACAAGAGGTGGACGATGAAGAGACACAATTGCCAGAAAGTCAGGAGGAGGAGCAGGGTGCCGAAGTAGAAGACGAGGTGGTAGATGATATAGTAACTGACCCAACCTGGCAGGAGGACATGCAGAGCAAGGACAGCAGCACACAGGGGAAGGAGCATAGCACCCCAACAGGCAGGAAGAAGCAGTGTAGTGACCGCAGAAAGAAGGCGGGCAACTATTCCTCGTAACACCAACACGACACAAGTTGCCAGTATAACTGTTAGGTCTTCCCGAGTCTGGTTGTTTTTTAATAACCCCAAAAAGGCCATTTGTACCACCTGCCTGGCCAGCATCAGCAGGGGTAGCAAAACTACCAGCCTGATTACAACCAGCATGATCAGGCACATGGCAGCAATGCACCCGATTTTGTGGGCCGAACCCCAAGGTTCAGGAACAGTGTTTGTGGGTGACATCACTGCTTCTTCCGCTGTGAAGATGCCTCCTGCCCTGCACCTGTTGTTGCACACACTCAACTAGCACCATCAGCAAGCACGTCCACATCCTTGGCCCAGCGCAGCATTCAGTTGTCCATATCCCAGTCCTTGGAATGCAAGAGCAAATACACAGCTAACGCCCCACAGGCCACACTACTAAATTCACACACTTCGTTACTGCTTGCGCTCGAAATGTTACCTTTTAGGCTCGTGGAGATGGAAGCTTTCCGTAACATGATGGCGGCGGTCCCTTGGTACTCGGTCCCCAGCCACCACTATTTCTCCCTGTGTGCCATCCCTGCATTACATAAGCACCTGTCCCACAACATTAGCAGTGCCCTCAACAATGCAGTTACTGGGAAAGTCCACCTAACAACGGACACGTGGACAAGTGCTCACTTGGTTAACATAGTGTATGCCGGGACCCAGTCAAACCTTGGGATGGAACATGTCCTCCCAAAGCTGAGGATTGCAGGCCCTAGGTCAATCAGGGTTGCCCCCACAGTCTACAGCTCCTGCACTTCATCCTCCTCCTCTTCAGCCACCATCTCCGAAATGACCACATCAGTCACAAGCTGGAAGCACTGCAGCACTGCCTTATCCAAGCGGCAACAGGCTGTGCTGAAGCTAATATGCTTAGATGACAAACCGCACAATGCTGAAGAGCTGGGGACAGCTATGATAGAGCAGACAGATCTGTGGCTGACATAGCTGAATCTACAGCCAGGCATGCTAGTGTGTGACCATGGCCGGAACCTGGTGGCAGCTCTAAAGTGAGGCGAGCTCACACACGTGCAATGCCTGGCCAATTTGCTTAACCTCATGGTTGAGCGGTTTCTGAAAACCTACCTGGAGCTGCTGGATCTGCTTATCACAGTACGCTGCCTGTGTGCCCATTTTAGAAAGTCAGCTACAGCTTCCGCCACCCTTGTCATGCTTCAGCAGCGTTTTCAGCTTCAGGCTCACCGAGTGGTGTGTGATGCCCCCACGCGTTGGAACTCTACACTGCAGATGTTGGGAAGGATTTGTCAGCAGAAGAGGGCAGTTGTTGACTACCAGCATCAGTAAGGCCGTTGGTATTCAGTTCAGACTGCAAACATAAGACCTCAGGAGTGGACATGGATGTCAGACATAATTACCATCCACCAATTGAGGACTCCACCAAAATGTTGAGCGGTGATGACTCCATAATTAGTGTCACCATCCTGCTTCTATGTCTTCTGAAACACTCTCTACTCACAAACAAAGAGGATGCATTGCAGGCAGAGCATGATGAGATGGAGCAAGGAACCATACAGGGTGATTGCATACAGCAGAGCCTCATCTCATTTCAATGTGGATTGGGTGACAATGAGGAAGAGGAGGAGGAAGAACAGGAGCTAGTTTCATGCGCTATATATAGTACTTTCTGCACAACTGTCATATCGTCTGTTCAAAGTGGATGACCTGAGGACAGGGAGGAGGAGGAAGAGAGCATGGTCTGTCTTCCTCTTTGTGAGGAAATGGAAGTCTTTTCTGTTAGCAGTCTGGCATGCAAGTTGAGTTTGTTACATTGCGCGTACCGTGATCCTCACATTCTCAAAATTTTGGGTGACAGTTATTACTTGTTCGTGACACTTCTAGACCCACGCTACAAGGAGAAATTTCTCTCTCTTATTCCTGAGGTAGACTGGTCTCCTGAAATGGGGCAGTACCAGAAGGCCCTTGTTGCGGAATTATTAAAAAAATTCCCATTTGAAAACGCTGGCGGCAGATGTCACAGTTCTATAGATAACCAAGGAGTACAGGCGAGAGAGGCACAACTCCAATCCAGCAGAGGCAGCAGACCACTGTCAAAGTTTTGGGAGAGTTTTCTCAAACCCTACCATCGCACAAGCCCTGAGGCGTGGGGTACTCTCACAAGGAGTGAAAAGTTTGGGAAGATGCTGAAGGAGTACCTTGCTGACCGTACCAACGTCCTCAGTGATTCCTCTGTGCCTTATAATTATTGGCTATCCAAGCTGGACACGTGGCACGAACTGGCTCTCTATGCCTTGGAGATCCTGGTCTGCCTTGCCACTAGCGTTTTGTCAGAGCAGGTTTTTAGTGCCACTGGTTGAATTATAACTGATAAGCGCATTCGCCTGTCAACTGAAAATGCTGACAGGCTGACTCTTATAAAAATGAACAAGGCCTGGATTGGGCCAGACTTCTCAAAACCACCGAATGATAGCAGCGTAACATAAACTAAAAACCAGTGTCTTTTTTTGGGAGGTCTGTTCCCATGCACCTCTTCACACCCACACATGGGTATATGCTTCCTGATTTTGGCTATTTGCTGTTGTCCTCCTCCTTCTTCCCATCCTCATCCTCCACCACCATATCACCAGAGTGACCGTAGTCCATGATGCAGCACCCACATAATTTTTTAAAGGGTGTTTATGATGCACGTAAAAATAAATTGGTATACAGTATGTTCATATGTACCCCCCAGGGTAAATGTTTGTCAGCCCATACACTTAGTGCATGAGCATTACAAGTAGAGATGAGCGACTTTGCCTTTTGGAGGGTCGAGTCGGGTTTCATGAAACCTGACTTTCTCAAAAGTCGAGTCGAACGAAATCTTCCGACTATCGGGAAAAGTCGGAGGTCCGACTGAAGCATGAAACCCAATGCAAGTCAATGGGGAAGCAAAGTCGGCAGGGAGTGGAGGACAGTAAACAAACCTACAGTGCCCATTTCAATGCCAACGACATCAATTCTTACTACTTAAAGGGAATCTGTCACCCCATTTTTGCCCTATGACATAGGGCCACCGCCATCAGGGGCATATCTACAGCATTCTGTAATGCTGTAGATAAGCCCCCGATGTCACCTGAAAGTGAAGAAAACGAGTTATAAAATACTCACCCAGGGAGTTCCGGGGGCGGTCCGTCCTGAGGGAATCGCGGTCCGGTTCGGCGCCTCCCGTCTTGTAGCAAAGCCGGCCTCTTCTTTCTGTCCCGTTGCGGCTCCTGCGCAGGCGCACTGCTCTGCTCACTAGAGATTAGTGCTAAAGATTGTCAGTGGGCCCCTTTAACACATACCACAATTCATGATTCTCCGATACAGCAGAGAAATATAGGTATAGTACAATGACAAATACTTCACTTCTTACATTACATGACTGATATCTATTTTAAATTCTACAATAGCTCTAAAACCGGACAGGATATTCCTCCATACAGTATTATGGCCACCACATAATGCGCCATACAGAATAATGAGCCCCATATATTGCTCCATACAGAATAATAGGTCCCATATAATGTTCCATACAGTATATGATGAGCTCAACATAATGCTACAGTATATGATGGTGCCCATATAATCTGCCATACAGTATAGGACAGTCCCCATACAGTATAATGAGCCCCACATATTGCTCCATACAGTATAATGAGCCACATATAAAGCTCCATACAGTATATGATGGGCCCCATATATTGCTCCATACAGAATGGCTCCATATAATGCTCCATACAGAATAGGCCCCATATGTGCTCCATATGATGCTCCATACCTTATATGATGCCACATAAATAATGAACCCCATATGATGCTCCAGTATACGATGGGTCCCATGGATGATGCTCCAGTGTATGATGGGCCTATATAATACTCCATATATAATGAGCCCCATATGATGCTCTAGCACATGATGGGCCCCATGGATGATGCTCCAGTGTATGATGGGCCCCATTTATAACGCTCTAGTGCATGATGGGCCCCATGGATGATGCTCCAGAGTATGATGGGCCTATGTAATGCTCCATATATAATGGGCCCCATTTATAATGCTACAGTGTATAATGGGCCCCTTATATGATGCTCCAGTGTATGATGGGCCACATTTATAAAGCTCTAGTGTATGATGGGCCCCATGGATGATGCTCCAGTGTATGATGGGCCTATATAATGCTCCATATATAATGGGCCCCATTTATAATGCTACAGTGTATAATGGGCCCCGTATATGATGCTCCAGTGTATGATGGGCCCCATGCATGATGCTCCAGTCTATGATGGGCCTATATAATGCTCCATATATAATGGGCCTCATTTATAATGCTCCAGTGTATAATGGGCCCCTTATATGATGCTCCAGTGTATGATGGGCCACATTTATAATGCTCAAGTGTATGATGGGCCCCATGCATGATGCTCCAGTGTATGATGCGCCTTAAAAAATGCTCCATATATAATGGGCCCCATTAATAATGCTCAAGTGTATAATGGGCCCCATATATGATGCTCCACTGTATGATGGGCCACATTTATAATGCTACAGTGTATGCTGGGGCCTAACTATAATGCTCAAATGTATGCTGGGCCCCATATATAATTCTCCAGTGTATAATGCTCCCCATATATTGCTCCAAACATTAAAATAAATGAAATCCCTCTCCTCGCTGGGCACTGTTCTACTCTGGACTCCTCATTGTCGCATCTTCCTGCTCTCTGAACTTGGACTGTTCAGGCAGAGGGTGTACAGACGTGAGGTCATCGCGCTCTCTGACCTGAATGTCACTGTCAGGAAACACGGAAGACGTCACAGCGGTGGACTAGGGAGAGGTAAGTATTGCAAGTGCTGGGGCCCTGAGCAAGCAGGGGGGGCCCACTTGTGGGTGATGCCACTGGCACAGGGCCTCTCATAGTACGCCGGTGTGTCTGATGTTGAGTGGGCCTCCCCACCATCAGTGACACCGGCGTACTATGAGGGGCACTGTGCCAGTGCCGTCGCCCACGAGTGGGCCACCCACCTGCTCAGGACAACGGCACTTGTCCGGGTGCGCCAGGTGCTGACGCCGGCCCTGGGGGGGTACAGCCCAGTTAGGGAGGTGAAAAAACTGGCATATGTTGAGGTGTAGGCTGGATGTTTCAAAGCTGCAAATGGTGGAATTGGAGAAGTCGGAGGAAGAGGAGGACAAAGCAAGCCATTTTGCTGGCAACATATGTGTCA
This sequence comes from Oophaga sylvatica, assembly GCA_033576555.1. NCBI lineage: Eukaryota > Metazoa > Chordata > Amphibia > Anura > Dendrobatidae > Oophaga > Oophaga sylvatica. Next base: position 194,698,395 of record JARQOD010000006.1, on the reverse strand, counting down.
TCAGGAGAAGGTGGTACAAAATCCTTTGAAACCCAGGCATGGTTCATTTTTTTGAAGGTGAGATCAACAACATTTTGGGTCGACAGCCAGGTCCTTCTTTCTGTCAGGATTGATCCAGCTGCACTGAAGACTCTTTCTGATAGCACACTACCAGCAGGGCAAGTGAGCTCCTGTAAGGCATATTGTGCAATTCAGGCCAAGAGTCCAGTTTACAGGCCCAGTAGTCAAAGGAGAATGAACTGTGAGGGAGAACATCGATAGGGGAGGAGAGGTAATTTTGAACCATTGTTTACAACTGTTGTCTCCTGTCTGTTGCAATCGATTCAGTATTACCAGTCGTATGAGCATTACTCGAGAAATTAGTCCACAACATGGTCATGAAACCCCTGTTTCCAATGCCACTTCGGCTGTGTGCACAACAAACACCTCTTCCATTTGGCACAGTACGGCTCGTGGTAGAACCTGCACCACTGCTGTGTGCTAGGAATGCCTCTAACAAATGGTTTACCAGAGTTGCTTGTTTCTTCGCCAATATTAGCTCTAGGTTCTCTTGTGGCATGATGTTCTGTAATTTGCCTTTATAGCGTGGATCAAGGACGCTGGCCAACCAGTAGTCGTCATCCTTCATAATTTTGGCAATGCGGGGGTCCCTTTTTAGGATCCGCAAGACATTATCACACATGTGGGTCAATGTTCCAGTTGTCAATGATGCACTGACAGTGGTGGGTGGAGGAGCACTTTCTGCCAAATCCATATCCCTCCAGTCACACACAATCCCTGTACCTGACCTTGACAAGCCAACATTTTCTCTTGCCCCTGAGAAGCATCCTCCTCCCCAAAATAATCATCCCCCTCATCCTCATTCTCCTCTTCCTCTTCTTCCTCCACCTCGTCCAGGACAGTTCCCTGAGCAGACAATGCCTGACTGTCATCAAGGCTTCCCTCCTCCTCTTCCTCTTCATCCTCCACTGCAGAAGCCTGATCCTTAATGTGCGTCAAAGTTTGCATGAGCAGCCGCATAAGTGGGATGCTCATGCTTATGATGGCATTGTCTGCGCTTACCAGCCATGTGCATTCCTCAAAACACTGAAGGACTTTACAGTGGTCTTTCAACTTTGACCACTGCACACCCGACAACTCCATATCTGCCCTCAAACTGCCTGCCCGTGTATCCTCCCACAAATGCATTACAGCCTGCCTCTGTTCGCACAGCCTCTCAACCATGTGCATGATGGAGTTCCACCTTGTTGCAACGTCTATGATTAAGCGGTGCTTGGGGAGGTGGAGCGATCGCTGCAGCCTCTGCATACGACTGGAGTCTACGGACGAGCAACGGATGTGCGAGCACATTCTTCCCAACTTATGGAGCAGGGCTGTTAACTCCGGATAATTATTTAGGAAGCACAGCACCACCAGGTTCAAGGTGTGAGCCAGGCAAGGAATCTGTCTGAGTTTTGCCATAGCTATGGCCGCCACAAAATTACGGCCGTTATCACTGACTACCTTGCCTGGCACAAGATGTAGACTGCCAAGCCATTACTCAGTTTCTCGCTGCAAGTAGTCGGCCAGTACCTCCGCGATGTGTGTGTTGTCGCCCAAAGACATCATCTTTAAAACAGCCAGCATGCTGATGCTTACCACTAGCTGTTCGATAGTGGGACACCTCGTGTGCAACACTGGCAGCTACGGATGGAGTGCTCGTACGACTGCACTCTGTCGACGAGCTTTCGCTTCTGGAGGAGGGATGAACGCCTACAGCCAACTGTTGCCTATACCGTGGGCTTATCAGCAAAGTCCCACAGCCGCTGTCCCCTGTGGACCCTGCATCCACCACATTCACCCATTGCGCAGTGATGGACACATAACGGCCCTGGCCATGCCTACTGGCCCATGCATCTGTTGTGAGTAGTGTTGAGCGATACTGCTCAATATCTAAAAATATCGGATCGGAATGGTATCACCAATATCACTAAATATCATCGATATCCGATTCCGATACCGGAAGTCCCATGTAAGTCTATGGGAACCAAATATCGACATTAAAAAAAAACATTCTTGCCTTGTTGGTTAATTGTACATGAAGGAAAACAACAAAGACTAATGTAGAATGTATTGGGGGAGGTTGAGGAGACAATAAAGGCATACATGTTTAACCCAATGCATTGGAATAGCATTAATATATATTTTTTTGGAAATACGTTTGGATTGACTAACAAATTGACAATGTAGTTAACCTTTTTTCTATTTTGGCAAATATGTATGTTTCACAACTTCCATGCTCTTCACCTTTTTAACTTTTGCCAGTGCCACACTTTCTCCTTCATAATCTTCAGCAGCAGCATCATCTTTCTCATCAAATTATTCTTCATCTTCACCTTCTTAATCTTCTTCTTAAACTTCTTGCTATTCATGTTTTTGTTTACATTACTCATATTGTTATTATTAAACTAATTAATCTTCTTCATATTCAAATTCTTCATCTTCTTCCTCTTCATCTTCTTCATCATATTCTTATTTGTGACAGAGATTCCTGTACTTGTAATCTGTAAAAGTATGAATTGTTCATCCTTCCGTTCTTGCTGTCACAAAAGATTTAAATTACAACAGTATTTGTCCATGTTCAGTTTAGCCTGCAGCAGCAGGCATTTTCCAGGGGCACCACGAGGAGGAACGGACTCACCCCCATACACTGCTTAGTCTTCTTCTGCTTAGAATTTAGAGCATATATTTTGCTCTTCATTTTGGTCTTATACTTCATGTTCTTCTGCTTTTTGATCTTCTGCTTATTGTTCTTCTGTCTCTTGTTCTGTATCTTGTAGTTTGTCTTAACCTTCTTTGTCCTGTTGGTGATCTTCTTCTGGGTAATCTTTTATTTTTTCTTTGTGATGGTGTTCAGGCTGGTTGGCTTCATGCTCGTCGTCCTTGTTGTCGTCATCTTCTTCTGGGTGGTCTTTAAGGTCGTCTAATTTCCGAGAAACAGCTGACGTTACTGGAACCCTGACGGGTATCAGATGGAGCAAGAGACAATGGAAGTAACGAGGACCAGCTGTCTGTGCTGGAACCTGGACGGGTAGCAGAAGGAAAAGAGGCAATGTCACAACCGAGTACCAGCTGACGTTACTGTGACACGGTTACTAAGCATGAGGTACCTGTGCTCCAAAGCACTACCAAGGACCAGCAGACGTTGGTGGAACTCGGATACGGAGATGGAGGCACCTAGGCCAAAGGTACGGGGAGAACCAGTTGACGGTACTGGACCCCGGACGGGTAGCAGAAGGAAAAGAGGCAATGTCACAACCGAGTACCAGCTGACGTTACTGTGACATGGTTACTAAGCAGGAGGTACCTGTGCTCCAAAGCACTACCAAGGACCAGCAGACGTTGGTGGAACTCGGATACGGAGATGGAGGCACCTGGGCCAAAGGCACTGGGGAGGACCAGTTGACGGTACTGGACCCCGGACGGGTAGCAGAAGGAAAAGAGGCAATGTCACAACCGAGTACCAGCTGACGTTACTGTGACACGGTTACTAACAGAGACGGCTCCAAAGCCTCAGGACAGCAGACTTGTGGAACTCGATGGATGGGCACCTAGCCAAAGGCACTGGAGAACCATTGACGACTGGACCCGGACGGGTAGCGAACGAAAAGAGGTACCTGTGCCAACTACAGGACCAGCAACGTTGGGGAACCGGATACGGAATGGAGGCACCTAGGCCAAAGGCACTGGGGAGAACCAGTTGACGGTACTGGACCCCGGACGGGTAGCAGAAGGAAAAGAGGCAATGTCACAACCGAGTACCAGCTGACGTTACTGTGACACGGTTACTAAGCAGGAGGTACCTGTGCTCCAAAGCACTACCAAGGACCAGCAGACGTTGGTGGAACTCGGATACGGAGATGGAGGCACCTAGGCCAAAGGCACTGGGGAGAACCAGTTGACGGTACTGGACCCGGACGGGTAGCAGAAGGAAAAGAGGCAATGTCACAACCGAGTACCAGCTGACGTTACTGTGACACGGTTACTAAGCAGGAGGTACCTGTGCTCCAAAGCACTACCAAGGACCAGCAGACGTTGGTGGAACTCGGATACGGAGATGGAGGCACCTAGGCCAAAGGCACTGGGGAGAACCAGTTGACGGTACTGGACCCCGGACGGGTAGCAGAAGGAAAAGAGGCAATGTCACAACCGAGTACCAGCTGACGTTACTGTGACACGGTTACTAAGCAGGAGGTACCTGTGCTCCAAAGCACTACCAAGGACCAGCAGACGTTGGTGGAACTCGGATACGGAGATGGAGGCACCTAGGCCAAAGGCACTGGGGAGAACCAGTTGACGGTACTGGACCCCGGACGGGTAGCAGAAGGAAAAAGAGGCAATGTCACAACCGAGTACCAGCTGACGTTACTGTGACACGGTTACTAAGCAGGAGGTACCTGTGCTCCAAAGCACTACCAAGGACCAGCAGACGTTGGTGGAACTCGATAGGAGAATGGAGGCACCTAGGCCAAGGCACTGGGGAGAACCATGGGAAGAGCATAAGTCTGATTACTGTCGTTATACAAGTACTGTTCATGCATACAGACACGTGGGATGTAAATGGAGCCTAGCCAAAGGACGGACTTGACGGTACTGGACCCCGGACGGGTAGCAGAACGCACCCATGAAAATGTAAGTTGAACAGGACGCAAGTCGCAGTTACCGAATCACACAGTCCTACAGTGGGTGCTTGTCCTATTGTCACAATGGAAACAGCCTTTATTTAATATCCCACAGCACACATAGGAATCACCAAACGCAGGCACCATAGAGTCAGCTAACCCGAATGCAACACGACAGCACAACTTATTGGAGGATAATTGACGTTCACACTGCCAGGAAACAGCTGTCGTGCTGTAACCAGGCTGGCCAGGAGTCAGTACCCCTGCCAATTACTTACGAGCAACAAATGGCGGTGTTGTAGCCCAGGGAGTAGAGTTCAGGTGGTAGAAAGATGAACATAACAGGAGACATGGAAAACATTGCCAAACAGTTATTTAATCTGAAAACGGACAGGCAAATTCAGGTGAGATCCATGCCTTGTTCATTTTCAGAAAAGTAAGCCGGTCTACATTCTCTGAGGATAGTCGCATGCGACGGTCTGTTACTACACCACCTGCAGCACTAAAGACGCGCTCAGATAATACACTGGCAGCAGGGCAAGCCAGCACCTCCAATGCATACTGGCTAAGCTCTGGCCATGTATCCAACTTAGAGACCCAAAATTTGAAAGGGGAAGAGCATCTGGGAGTACACTTAGAGGGAAAGCCAAGTAGTCTGTCACTATCTTACGGAAACGTTTCTTCCTGGTGACTGGAGCCGTCTCGGATGGTGTAGACCTTGCTGGCGCTGTCACAAAACTTTGCCACATTTGTAACATACATTCTTGCCCTGTGCAGAGGCGCTGCTTCTGCTCCCTCTTGTTGTAGAGGTGTTTACACTGCCTCGACGCACAGAGCTGCTTTGTAAAGCAGTAGCAGCAGCAGCAGCTCTCTCGGCTGGAATGTACAACAGTATGGATTGCACCAGTGTGTCTTGGTACTCCTGCATTTTACGGTCCCGGTTCACCGGTGTGTTGAGGGTTTGTAAGTTGTCCCGGTAGCGAGGGTCTAGGAGGGTGTACACCCAATAATCTGACGTGCTGAGAATGTGGGCGATGCGGCGGTCGTTTCTCAGGCACTGAAGCATGAAATCAACCATGTGCTGCAGACTCCCAACTGGCCAACAAAGGCTGTCCTCTGGAAGAGGCGTCATCTCTGCCTCCTCTGCATCACCCCACCCTCGCTCTACATACTGACTAGAGCGTTGTGTACCTCCCTCTGTAGGGATTTCTTCCTCCTCCATTGACTCCTCCTCCTCCTCATCCTCCTCACAAAGTGAGCCCTGCCCAGCCCTTTGTGAGGAACCACGTTGCGCTGACTGTCCTGAAGGTAATTGAATTTGTGACTCCTCATCCTCCACCTCTTCCAAAACCTCTTCCTTTAGTGCTTTCAGTGATTTCTGAAGCAGGCAGATAAGGGGGACAGTCATGCTGACTAGTGCATCATCTGCACTCGCCATCCACGTTGAGACATCAAACGCACGCAAAACGTCGCAGATGTCCTTCATAGAGGCCCACTCAGTAGTGGTGAATGTGAACGGCGCAAATTGCGAGTTGATTGCGCCTGTTGCAGCTGATACTCCATTACTGCTGGCTGCTGCTCACACAACCGCTCCAACATATGTAACGTGGAATTCCACCTGGTGGGTACGTCACATATGATGCAATGTTCAGGAAGGCGAAATCTGACTTGCAGAGCTGCAATGCGCGATCTGGCCATGCTGGAACGTCGCAAGTGAGCGCACTCTAGGCGGACCTTGTGCAGCAGTGCATCAAGATCCGGATAGTCCCTCAAAAAACTCTGCACGACCAAGTTGAGCACATGTGCCAGACATGGTATGTGAGTGAGGTTGCCAAGGCCCAGAGCTGCCACCAGATTTCGGCCATTGTCACACACTACCAAGCCTGGCTGGAGATTAGCTGACAAAAACCACACGTCACTCTCCTGCTTGATGGCATCCCAGAGCTCCTGCGCTGTGTGTCTTCGATTCCCCATGTAAATTAATTTCAGGACGGCCTGTTGACGTTTGGCCATGGCTGTGCTCATATCGGTCGCAACAGGTAAGCGTTCACGGGTCCATGTGGAGGTATACCGTGACGGCTCGTGCAGCGATGATTCTGAGGAACTGGAGTAGGAGGAGGAATCAATGTGTACAGACTGGATTCCTGCAATCCTTGAGTTGGCAGAACACGTACAGCGCCACTGGCAAGATCTGTACCCGGCTCCACAACATTGACCCAATGGGCAGTGAGGGAAAGGTATCGTCCCTGGCCATGGGTACTAGTCCACGCATCGGTGGTCAGGTGGACCCTGCTACTGACGGCATTTAGTAGCGCATGTTTAATGTTTCCCTCGACATGTTTTTGCAGAGCAGGGACGGCTTGCCTGCTGAAATAAAATCGGCTTGGCACATTATATTGTGGGACTGCCAATGCCATAAAGTTCCTGAAACTGTCAGTCTCCACCAGCCTGAATGACAGCATTTCAAGGGACAGGAGTTTTGCAATGCCAGCATTCAGAGCCTGTGCTCGTGGATGGTTTGCCGAGTATGGCCGTCTTTTATCTCATGCCTGTTGTACCGATGGCTGTTTTTTGTTCTGGGAGTGTGACGATGACTGTGAACTTGCTGCTGTGGGTGGAATAACAGTTTGTCTATGGACAACAGTGACCGAGGTTCTTCCATGGAGATCCTGTGAGGAAGCCGAACCAGGTGTGTGTGAGCTGGAGGTAGAGGCTCGAACACGACCTGAAGATGTAGGTGCTGCTGTAGGTTGGCCTACGTCTCCAGTGTGTCTTTGTAACTCAGCTACGTGCTTTGTCCGTACATGTTTCCACATATTTGTGGTATTCAGGTTACTGATATTTTTTACCTCTTTTAACTTTTTGCTTACACAGCTTGCATTGAACATAGCAAATATCATCTACAAGTCTGTCAAAAAAGGACCACGCAGTGCAAGTCATGGGAGCGCCAATTTTGACATTTCTAAGAGAACTGCTCCCAACAGGTGCCAAACTGGAGGCTACAGGCAAGCGAGTCTGCAGCCTACCTCTCCTTCCTCTTTGTACCGTTGGGACAATCTCTTCCTCAGAGCTGCTCCCACCACCTTCCTGTTGCTCACGCCATGTTGGGTCTCGGACTTCATCATCTCCACTACCCTCTTTCCAACACCTGCTGCTGTTGGATGGTCTGGGCAGCACCATGCTCCACAAAACCTGGCACCTGAGTCTCATCATCATCATAAGATGCGTTCTGCGGTGTGCTGTCCATCGGCACTGGCTCACCCGCCTCTTCAGATTGAGAGAGACACAGCTGTTGCGCATCATTGCATACTCCCTCTTCTTCAAATTGCAGAATGCTGCTTGCCTGTGCCCGTGTTTGCAGGCCAACAGATTCTGAGAACAGAAGCAGAGACTCAGCTGGCTCCTGTACAGAACTCTCTGACTGCCTGGGCAATTTGACAGGCGGTGAACAGACAGATGGTTGCTCAACAGTGTTGTGTTCCTGAGAGGAGGTGGAAGGAATTGAAGTCGATGCATTGGCTGCCATCCAACCAACAACGGCTTCAATTTGTTCTTCCCGCAGCAGGGGGGTACGCCGAGCTCCTACCAAAGTGCGCATAAAGGAACGCTCACGGGATAAATGGTGGATGCTGTGTCACTGAGGGCGGCAGCAGCCACAGAATCCCCACGTCCTCTCCCTGCTGAAACTCCACGGCCACGACCACGTGCCTTACTCACTGACTTTTCATCTTGTAGATTTAAGAACGAAGTTAAGCTAAGTGTATTAGCAATGAATTGAACACTGAAACAACGTTCACAACTGTGAAGGTACTCTTCTACTCATAGTGTTGCAACAATAGATCGAGAACGCTCACACAATAATTATTAAGGAATGAGCGACAATGAGATAAATGAAAGATAGGCACTGAGACAGTCAGCAGATCAGAGCAGTGCTAAAAGTAATGACTGATGTCACTCAAATAAAACACAGACTGAAGTGAACACTGAAACACAACTGTTCACAATCTGTGAAAGGCTACTCCTTTGTCTACTTCTATAGTGTTTGCAACCAATGTATTGGATACGGATGGAAGCGCGTCACACTAATAGATTATATTTTAAATGGAATGGAGCAGAACCAATTGGAGATAAATGAAAAGGATGAGGCACTGAGACACGCTCAGCAGAGTACAAGCAGCAGTGCTTGAACAAGTAACTGGAGCGTGATGTGCACTCAAAAAATAAAAAACACAGACTGAAGTGAACACTGAAACACAACTGTTCACAATCTGTGAAAGGCTACTCCTTTGTCTACTTCTATAGTGTTTGCAACCAATTATTGGATACGGATGGAAGCGCGTCACACTAATAGTTAAATTGCATGGAGCTGCAAGAATTACACTGAAGAAAAAAAAAAGAGTCTGTGAGTGACACGTGCAGATGCCTACAGACAGCGTTGCATGCAGAGCAAACTGCAGCGTCACCTGCACTCACACACACCTTGCAGAGCTGTTAAAACAACACTGCAGGCAAAAGGAAGCTTTACACAGCGGTTGGTGCTAGCCTGCCTACAGCACAGTACACTAAATCGCAATCTCTAACTGTCCCTCAGAGTCAGCACAGCAGCGTTCTGTCCCTTACTGAATTCACAGCACAGTGACGCTAAAATGGCGGCGGCGCCTTTTATAGTGCATTCTGACATCATTTCAGCATTAAATCACAGCCATGCCATTAGTTAACATGACCGCAGCAGTACAGGATGTGCCCACACTTATTAGGATTCCTCATTGGCTGGCTAAAATCACATTGCCTCTCAAAGAATTATGGGAACTTCCGATTCCGGTATCCGATAAGACGAAAATATCGAAACTAATTATCGAAAGGCCGATAGAGCTAATATCGGCCGATACCCGATACTTACGGTATCGTATCGCTCAACACTAGTTGTGAGGTGCACCTTTCCACTCACTGATTGTTTGAGTGCATGGACAATGCGGTATTTCACATGCAGGTGGAGGGCAGAGATGGCTTTTCTAGAAAAGAAGTGCCCACTAGGTAGGTCATAGCGTGGGACAGCATAGGCCATGAACTCTCTGAATGCTGCGCTTTCAACCAAACGGAAGGGTATCATCTCTAATGAGATCAGTTTGGCAATGTAGGCGTTCAAAGCCAGTGTACGGGGATGAGAGGATGAGTACTTTCTTGTCCTACTCAAAGTGTCTGCTAGTGTGAGCTGGACTTGAGAGCTGCATATGGGTGAACTAGCAGTGGACATGATGGACTGAGAGGAGGTTGGTGATGGTGATGGTGGTGGTGGTGGGGATGACCTAGATTCAGTCTTTCGTTGCAAAAACATTGTGATTCCCTGACTGCTTTGGCCTTGCGACGACTCCTCAACATTTCTTGCGGGTGGTGTGCTAACCGTGGGCTTACAGTGGGGGAAGCGATGGAGCGTTGCTGGCTACCTTCATTCGGAGCAGGTGCACATGTGCTACCTGAGGTTTTGTAGTCCGCCCAAGCTTGCAAGTGCATGGTGATTAAATTTCTAAGCATGCAACTGGTATTCAAATTTCTGAGATTTTTCCATCAGCTAAAGGTCCTTCGCCTTCTTACAGATAATCTTTGCCTCATCAATAGGATTTTGGACAAAAAAATGCTACACTGCACTCTTCCTACTATGGGATAAATTTTCAGAGATTGCACGCTTTGCTAATTTGACCGTCTGGCCAAGCTGTCCTGCAACTCTTTTTGTTTTTTTAACACGTTTTTGGACTGCTATGGCCTGCCAGATAACCGCTGCTGCGATGTTGATGCCTGCTGCGGATCCTTCTCCTCTTCTGAGCTATTGCCACCGGCACCCTCTTCCCCAATGGATGCCAATCCGTGTCAACAACTGGGTCATCCATCACCTCCACTTCAATTTCATCTGCACCTTCCTCTGTGTCACCGTATAAGGTGGTATAGTAGGCGGAAAGGGGAACCTGTTTTTCATCAGGGTCAGATCCTGGCTTAGTAGACTACGAGGGCAATGTAGCGCTCTGGGTGAATGTACCAGCAGAATCATCTAGCACTACATGTCAGATTCATGTTGGACTGGGGAATTCAGGATTTGACTTATAACCCAGGCATGGTATGTAAAAGAGCTCCATGGAGTAATCTGAAGTTGGCCTGCCGCATCCTTCACTTTTGGTGGGGGTGTAGGACACAAGGAAAGGTGTTGTTCCTGACCAGGAGCCTGCACTGACGACTCACTGCTTGCATTTTTTAAACTTCAGAAGAGGAGGCGATAGAGCTGGAGGCTGTTTCAGCAATGTAAGCCAAAACCTGTTCCTGATGCTCCGGCTTTAAAAGCGGTTCACCTACTCCCAGAAAGGGGAGCCTTCCAGGCCTTCTGGAGCTAGATGATGACACAGGCTCAACACCTCCTGCCTTAGATGCTATTGTGCTTTTGGCACTACCAGCAGATGCACAACCACCACCATCAGTACCAGCTGGTCCCCCGCCCCACGTCCACTGCCTCTTCCACCATAATTCCTCATGTTTGGGAAAATGTACCCAAAATACCAGCAGATATATGGTACTGTATCAGAAGCGTACAGCTGTATACGGTGAAGGGAAAAATTCTAAATCTCTGTCAATATTTCGAGAGTAACACACAGATGCTCACAGACTCAGTATTGATTAGACCAGAATATAAAAAGCAGAAAAAGGGTACTGTATCAGAAGATACCAGGTGTTTATAGTGTTGGGGTAATTTTAAAACTCTGTATATATTTCCGGAGTAACACACAGATGCTCACAAGCTCAGTATGGATTAGACCAGAATATAAAAAGCAGAAAAGGGTAATGTATCAGAAGCGTACAGCTGTATACAGTCTAGGGATAATTGTAAATCTCTATATAAATTTCCATAGTCAGACACAGACTCTCACAAGCTCAGTATGGATTACACCAGAATATAAAAAGCAGAAAAGGGTAATGTATCAGAAGCGTACAGCTGTATGCAGTGTTGGGGTAATTTTAAATCTCCGATATATATTTCGGAGTAACACACAGACACTCACAGGCTCAGTATGGATTAGACAAGATATAAATAGCAGAAATAGGGTACTATATCAGAAGCGTACAGCTGTATACAGTCTAGGGATAATTGTAAATCTCCGTATATATTTCCAGAGTCAGCACAGACTCTCACAGGCTAGTATGGATTAGACCAGAATATAAAAAGCAGAAAAAGGGTACTGTATCAAAGCGTACAGCTGTATACATGTTTGGGGTAATTTAAATCTCCGTATATATTTCCGAGTAACACACAACCTTACAGGATCACTGTTGGATTAGACAAGGATATAAAAAGCAGAAATAGGGTATATATCACAAGTGTACAGCTGTATACAGTCTAGGGATAATTGTAAATCTCCGTATATATTTCCAGAGTAAGACACAGACTCTCACAGGCTGAGTATGGATTAGACCAGATATAAAAAGCAGAAAAAAGGTAATGTTCACAAGCGTACCGCGTATTACAGTTTAGGGTAATTGTAAATCTCCTATTTATTATCCATGAGTCAGACACAGATACTTACAGGATCACTGTGGAGTTAGAACAGATATAAAAAGCAGAAAAAGGGTAATGTATCACAAGTGTAAAGCATAAACAGTTTAGGGGTAAGTAAATCTCGTATATATTTCCAGAGTCAGACTCAGACGCTCACAGGCTCAGTATGGATTACACCAGAATATAAAAAGCAGAATAAAAGTACTGTATCACAAGCGTACAACTATTTACAGTCTAAGGGTAATTGTAAATCTCCGTATAATTTCAGTCACACACTAATAGTCAGCATGTATTTGTCCATGATACCAGCCGGTACATGGTAGTGTGTGAGGAGCGTACAGCTCTATACGGTGTGGGAAAAAATGAATGGCCAGTAACTGTGCAGAAAAAAAGAATAAAAGTATTAGTGATGTGTAAAAAGCAGTCTGCACCGCAGTGTACACACAGCAATACAGCTAGCAGGCAGCCTATTAACCATTGCTGCTGCACACAAGAAAATCCTCCCCTGTCACTGCACACTAACTGTACAGCACAATTGCTATCAGCACATTCACAGAATAACTTTTTTTTCCTGCCTAACTCTCTCCCTACAGATAAACAGCATCAGCAACCTCACCCTATGCTAAGATCGGCAGAAGTAAAATGGTGGTTGGTGGTCTGAGCTTTTATAGCCACTGTGACGCCACACAAATCAAGCCAATCACTGCAATGCCCTTCTCTAAGATGGTGATGGCCGCTGCCCATGTCATCTCATTGCTCACAGTGTACGTTCTTGCTCATTGGCTGAGAAAAGGCGCCTGCAAGCATTATGGGAAAATCGACTTTGGCACTCGGGCCGACGACCGCATGGCCGACCTCATGCTATGTTCCGGTTTCTCTCGGCGAAACCCAACTTTGGCGAAATCTGAATCTGACCGACCTATTTCGCTCAACTCTAATTTCAAGTATAGAAGATCTGCTACTTTCTAATGAGAACATTTTTTAATGAGGCCCTCCTTCACGCCTCATCAAAGGTGCATTGGAGTGCCTCCAAATTTTGGGCAGCACTTGCATTCACTGCGTAGGCAAACAGTATAGGAGACCAACTTCCTAATAATGGCAACATTGTTTTCAGGAGGCCCTCCTCTAGTCTCTTCAAAGGGGCATTAGAGTTCTTCCAAATTTTCGGCAGCCCTTGCATTCACTGCATAGGCAAACAGTATGGGAGACCCACTTCCTAATAATGGGAACATTGTTTTCAGGAGGCCTCCTGTATGTCTTTTCAAAGAGGTATTGTGGTGTGTCCAAATTTTGTGCAGCCCTTGCATTCACTTCATAGGCAAACAGTATGGGACACCCGCTTCCTAATAATGGGAACATTGTTTTCAGGAGGCCCTCCTGTACATCTCTTCAAAGGGGCATTTGGGGGCATCCAAATTTTGGGCAGTCTTTGCATTCACTGCATAGGCAAATAGTATGGGAGACCCACTTCCTAATAATGGAAACATTGTTTTCAGGAGAACTGAAACTGCTAAAGTTCAAAAATGCATAAATTGCACTACATGTGAACATAGCCCAAGTTGTGGAGGAGCATTTTTGTTTTTGGTTATTTATTTTGCCTTATATACAAGTCATTAAACTGGAAAGGATGTTCCTTAACATATTTCCCTGGAAAATCCATTTTGGTTTCATTTTTGTATGTTTTATTGTGAGTTTGTAAAAGTGGCGTAATACTCTGACAACATTGTTCACAGCAGTGACCTGGGAGTCAGAAATGCTTCAAGGGGTCTTCCCCATGCTATTCCCATGTCTTTTGGGCACTGTTCAAATCAATTTACGCAATTTATAGTCCCTTTGCAGATCGCTGGGAGGGTGCCGGAAAAATGCTCGAGTGTCCCATAGACTTACATTGGGCTTGTTGCTCGGGTCGAGCACCCAAGCATTCCAGATTGCTCGACCCCAGCAACGAGCACCCGAGTATTTTAGTGCTCTCCCATCACTAATCATAAATGCTCAGTGTCATTTTATTTCTTATTTCCCAGGAAGAATGTCAAAGGATCAGCACAATGTAGTTCTGAGAAAAGGTGCTCCAGAATTATTTCATGGGGAATACAAGAGAGATGACAGGTCTTCTTTATTGTATCACATACTAGTGTCTAATTCATGATGGTAACTACAGATTCTACATTGCTTATATGTCCCTTCTAGAAGTTGGAACTTTAAAGCTATTTAGAATAATGAGAAGTTGCATTAATTGTACTCAAGGTCCTGATTATCATACAAAGCAAGTAGCAGGACGGCAAACGTGCAGCATTTAGAAATGATGTCAGTAGTAAAACAAACTATTGATTTAAGTGCTGCTAAATGAAGCCTTTTCAAGCTTGACTGTTTTATTGGAAGGAGCAATGTCTAGCAAAACATCATCCTTCCTAACTCGTGTGCCTATATTGCAAAGTAAATTGCTTTATTATTTGAATATATTCAGGAGTACAATGCTGTTATAATAAACCCAAAAAATGTTATTCTTTGAAAATGGTATATATTTCTTATAATCCAAATATAGTAAGAAATGCTTCTTCTTGCATCTTTTTGGAAGATTCTGCATAAAAATGGAACATTTTAATTTTAAGCTTAAACAAAGATGTCTCTATTTTTATGAAAATAATAATCATTTTTTTGCTTGCAGGCACAAACTGCAGACCCATATCAAATCCATTAAATGTGTGCAAGACCCAGCTGTCAGTGGCCCAGTAGAGTAAATTTAATTTTCAGAGTCAATACAGAGCACAGCTGCATTAAGCATAGGATAATTCTGGCATATTATTAATTTGTATAGCACTGAAAAGTATTGTCTAGACAAGACATAAGTTGAAACTGTAGTGGTGTATACATAGTATGAGATAGCAGGTGTACAGTGTCATCCATGGCTTTATAAATCATGCTTTTATACTGGGTATTAATCAATATAATGCTTGGTTTTATACAGCAGCATGTAAAAGTTTGGATACCCCTGGTACATTTTAAAAATTACAAAAAGGAAAATGGGTAGATGCAAAAGTTTGGGCACTCTTGGAGGTTTGTGTGCTCAGATTACTTTCATCAAGCTTTCAGACTTTAATCTGCCTGTAAGGATTATGGCTTGTTCAATATCCTTGTTGGGAATGGATAGGTGATGCAAATTTCCCACCTTTATAAAAACCCAGCCTCCTCTAATATTGTGCCAAAAAACAGCAGCTATGGGTTTTTCTAAGCAGCTGCCTAGCATTCTGAAAATGAAAATGGTGAAGGGACACAAAGCAGGAGAAGCTATAAGAAGATAGCAAAGCGTTTTCAAGTTGCCCTTTTCTCAGTTCAAAATGTAATTAAGAAATGCCAGTTAACAGGAACAGTGGAAGTCAAGATAAGGTCTGGAAGACTAAAAAAAATTTCAGTGAGAGCTGCTTGTAGGATAGCTAGAGAGGCAAATCAGAACCCCATTTAGACTGCAAAAGACATTCAGAATGATTTAGCAGAGTCTGGAGTTGTAATGCATTGTTATACAGATCAGAGATACCTGCAAAAATATGGCCTTCATGGAAGAGTCATCAAAAGAAACCTCTCCTGCGTCCTCACCAAAAATTTGGCATTGGAAGTAGGCAAAAGAACATCTATTGAAGCCTGATGCATTTTGGAAACAAACCCTGACGACCAATGAGTTAAAAAAAAACTCTTTAGCCACAATGTTCAAAAGTATGTGTGGAGAGAAAAGGACACAGGATTTTAGGAAAAGAACATCTTGCCAACCATTAAGCATGGGGTGGATCAATCATGCTTTGGGGTTGTGTTGCAGCTAATGGCACGGGGAACATTTCAAGGGTAGTGGGAAGAATGAATTCAATTAAATTTCATCAAATTAAGAAAGCTGAAGTTGAAAAGAGGATGGCTTCAACAGATAGATAATGATTCTAAACACACGTCGAAATCCACAATAGACTACCTCAAAAGGTGCAAGCTGAAGGTTTTTAGAATGGCCCTCACAGTCCACTGATCTGAACATCATTGAAAATCTGTGGTCACACCTCAAAGTGGCAGTGCATGCATAATGACCCAGGAATTTCACAGAACTGGAAGAATTTTCCAATTAAGAATGGATGAAAATCCCTCAAACAAGAAGTGAAAGACTCTTGTGTGAATGCAGAAGAGTCTGTGGGGCCCTGCTCAGCTAACCTAAACCGCATGGACTATGGATCATCCCACTGAGCATCCGTCTAGGAATAATGCTTTTTAGACAACACAGGATGAGATTAAAATGGTGTGGCAACACTTTATTGAACCACAAAACAGGCAAATAACACATAGAACAGTCCCAGCAAAACACTAAAGATGGTGCAAAATTACACAGAGTCTCACCCTTCTGCTGACCCACCAGGTTTAGAGCAGATGTGACTTTAGAGCTTACAGGGCTGATACTCCACCTGTGACACACACACAGAGTTGAGGTAACGACAAGCTTAGGAAGATCATAGTCCATTGAGTTACAAAGCCAGTTGACCAGCCGGTCACAACCTGGCTTCTCTGAACATCTTCCTGGAGTCAGGAGACCGGCGGGTCCCATTCCTGGTCCCCACAAACTTGCCCATGGGACTCAAGTGACCATTGGGTCCAAATCCTGACTACCCCAAACATATCCATGGATTTGCGATGATCAATGGATCAGATCTGTATTCTTCCAGCTGGGTCTGTGGTCTCTTAAGCCGGCATCCTGTAGAATGACAAACTTGCGTCCCCGATATGAAGCCATGATGTTTTGGCAGCTGTCCTGTAGAGAGTCTCTGGCACTGGATCTCTTGTTTGGCTGTCTCTCTCTGTTAATATGTGGAGGTGTCGCTCCTTTTTTATAGTTAACAAATTTCCTTCAAGCCAGCATTTTCAGATAAAGGGGAAGAATGGTGAGGAGACCAACTCGCATTGTTTGATTATGTTCTATTTGCATAGTGTTTCCTCCTCTGTTATGCAAGTCAACAAACTAGCTGGCCTGGACAATGTGTAAACAGCATATGAGGAAACGTTATTTTTCAATGACCCTGCATGAAAGAAGAGTCAACATTTCAGACTCTTGACCAACTGAAGAAAAAAACGCATAAATTCAAAAGTTAACATAGAATTAACAGTCTATTCCTCCTGGCTTGTTGACAATAGACATCTAGTTATTAAAGATAAAATGCTGTGTCCTTACATGTTGTCTGGCTACAAAAGGCGTTTACAACTTGTGATACTTCCAAAAGGGTTGTTACTATGTACTAACCATGCAGGGTGCCTAAACCTGTGCATCTGTCCATTTTCCTTTTTGTAATTTTTAAATTATAAAAGATGAAAAGACAAATGAAATTACAGTGGTATGTAAAAGTTTGGGCACCCCTGGTCAAAATGACAATTATTGTGAACAGCTAAGCAAGTTGAAGATGAAATGATGTTGAAAATGGCCTTGTAGTAAAGATTAGTGTTGAGCGAGTATACTCGTTGCTCGAGATTTCCCGAATACGCTCAGGTGATCTCCGAGCATTTGGATGTGCTCGGAGATTTTGTTTCTGCTGCCGCAGCTGCATGGTTTGCGGCTGCTTGACAGCCTGAATACATGTGGGAATTGCATGTTTGTTAGGGAATCCCCACATGTATTCAGGCTGTCAAGCAGCCGCAAATCATGCAGCTGTGGCGACAGAAACTACACTGCTCAAAAAAATAAAAGGACCACTCAAATAACACATCCTAGATCTGCATGAATGAAATATTATCATTAAATACTTTGTTCTGTACAAAGTTGAATGTGCTGACAACAAAATCACACAAAAATCATCAATGGAAATCAAATTTGTTAACCAATGGAGGTCTGAATTTGGAGTCACACAAAAATTAAAGTGGAATGTAATGTCCTTAAAACAAGTCAAAATTAGGCTCAGGATTGTGTGTGGCCTCCACGTGCCTGTATGACCTCCCTACAATGTCTGGGCATGCTCCTGACGAGGCGGCAGATGGTCTCCTGAGGGATCTCCTCCCAGACCTGGACTAAAGTATCCGCCAACTCCTGGACAGTCTGGTGCAACGTGACGTTGGTGAATGGAGCGAGACATGATGTCCCAGATGTGCTCAATCAGATTCAGATCTGGGGAAGGGGTGGGCCAGTCCATAGCTTCAATGCCTTCATCTTGCAGGAACTGCTGACACACTCCAGCCACATGAGGTCTGGCATTGTCCTGCATTAAGAGGAACCCAGGGCCAACTGCACCAGCATATGGTCTCACAAGGGGTCTGAGGATCTCATCTTGGTACCTAACGACAGTCAGGCTACCTCTGGCGAGCACATAGAGGACTGTGCTGCCCTCCAAAGAATGCCACCCCACACCATTACTGACCCATTGTCAAACCGGTCATGCTGAAGGATGTTGCAGGCAGCAGATCACTCTCCACGGCATCTCCATACACTGTTACGTCTGTCACATGTGCTCAGTGTGAACCTGCTTTCATCTGTGAAGAGCACATGGCGCCAGTGGCAAATTTGCAAATCCTGGTGTTCTGTAGCAAATGCTAATCATCCTGCACCGTGTTGGGCTGTAAGCACAACCCCCATCTGTGGACATCGGGCACTCAGACCATCCTCATGGAGTCGGTTTCTAACCGTTTGTGCAGACACATGCACATTTGTGGCCTTCTGGAGGACATTTTGTAGGGCTCTAGCAGTGCTGCTCCTGTTCCTCCTTGCACAAAGGCGGAGGTAGCGGTCCTGCATCTGGGTTTTTGCCCTCCTATGGCCCCCTCACATCTCCTGGTGTACTGGCAGGTCTCCTGGTAGCGCGTCCTCTGAACACTACATTGACAGACACAGCAAATCTTCTTGCCACAGCTCGCATTGATGTGCCATCCTGGATAAGCTGCACTACCTAAGCCATTTGTGTGGGTTGTAGAGTCCATCTCATGCTACCAAGAGAGTGAAAGTAAAACCAACATTCAAAAGTGACCAAAACATCAGCCTGAAAGCATTGGCACTGAGATGTGGTCTGTGGTCCCCACCTGAAGAACCACTCCTTTATTGAGTGAGTCTTGATAATTGCCAATAATTTCCATCTGTTGTCTATTCCATTTGCACAACAGCATGTGAAATTGATTGTCCATCAGTGTTGTTTCCTAAGTGGACAGTTTGATTTCACAGAAGTTTGATTTACTTGGAATTATATTCTGTTGTTTAATTGTTCCCTTTATTTTTTTGAGCAGTTTAAATCTCCGAGCATGACCAAATACTTGGAGATTACCCGAACATGCTCGGGATAACCCGAGCAATGAGCATACTCACTCATCACTATTAAAGATGACATATTTCCTTTTTATTTTAGGCAACAAAAAATATACAGTTGAAACTTTAAGTTTACATACATTGTATAAAAAGACCCATATTCTTGTTTTTATCAATATCTGACATGAAATCAGAATAAACCTTTCCATTTTTTGATCAATTAGGATTACAAGAATTATTAATATTTGCCAAATGGCAGAATATTTAGAGAGAGAATGTTTTAAGGCATTTTTATGTAACTCCTCCTCTTGTACGTTACCATGAAATCAATGGTGCTCAAAAAATAAATAAATATAATATAGCAGCACCTCCAGTTAGGCATGTAAGCATGAATTAATGCTATATAGCTAAGGCAAGGCACATGGCACAGGCATCTTCACCTTCAGAAGTAACCCGGGGAATAGGGAGCCCCTGGACACCTGATAACAGAGTCGTGACATTGGCTCTGCCCGAAACCATTTTTTGATCCATTATGGATTCTATTACTGCTCTGACAGGGCAACTTCAGCAGCTCAGCCTGGAGGAGGCAGATATATGCACTGTCATTTTGCTGCACCCTAACACATCAGGTTTGGGGACCATGACTCCCAAGCAACCCTTAGTGGAGCCAAAGATCACTTTGCCTGACAGGTTCATTAGGGGTGTGACAAGATTATTATTATCAGGGAGACATGTAAACTATACTTTAGGTTACGTTCTTCTTCCTCAGGAACTGAGGAGCAACAGGTGGGGATAATAAACTTGCTCCTTAAGGTGACCGCCAAGCATGGGCATTTTCTCTCTCATCTAACTCCCAGTCACTCCAGATGGTCGAGGAATTTTTCAGGCACTGTGTCATATATATACGACAACCCCAACCATGTCTTCCTGGCTGAGTCCACACTACATCAGCTTCAGCAAGGAGACTAGTAGGCTGAGGAGTATTATACTGAGTTTTGGAGGTGGTCGACAGACACAAAGTGAAATGACCCCATACTCCGTAGATAGTTCTGTGAAGGGTTATCAGTAAGGGTGAAGGATGCCTTAGTGTTGTATGAGACTCCAGTTTCCCTTGAGGCTGCCATGTCTCTGGCTTTACAGGTGGATAGCCATCTTCGCCAGACACATAGGGAGACACCCCAATGTGCAAGAGGTCCAGGGCCAAGGAAAATCAGGTCTGAGTCATCTGAGGAACCCATGCAGTTTTACTGTGGTAAAAAGGGCCATTTTGAGGGCACAAGTCCTTCCATACCTCATGGTAAACAGCAGCCAGAAAACTAAGGAACTTGGGATGTGGGGAGGTTAGCAACACGGGTGTACATATCACCTCTGTGGTAGGACACAGTTTTTTCTTCCACCTGAAATTCATCTAGGCAAAAATAAGGTGGCTATTTCTGCATTCCTGGACAGTGCAGCGGGGTTTAACTTCGATGATCGATGCTAGGTTTGTCCAGGTCCAGGGCCTCAATCCACACACACTGTCCAGACCTATACAGATAGTCACCATCGACTCCACACCCTTGAGATGGGGTATTTTACTCAAGCCATCCGAGGGTTACATCTTCAGGCAGGGGCCATGCACTCAGAAGTTTTTGACTGTTATTTGCTAGAGGGTCTCCCTTCTTCTGTGGTTCTTGGACTTCCTTGGCTCATTCTGCGCAATCCTGTGATAGATTGGCATACTCGGGAAGGTGTGAAGTGGAGTGAGTATTGTCAAGGACACTGCTTGAGAACTCGGCTTGCAAGGGTGGATACCAAGTTTGTGCCTAAATACCTGGAGGGCTGCCAAGAGCTTCCTCCCCATTGTCCTTATGACTGTGCCGTTAATCTTGTTCCTGGGCCAAGTTGCCCATGAGCAGACTATATAATATCTCTGGACCTGAGAGGCAAGCCATGAAGGAAAATATCGCAAAGAGTTTGGCAGAGAGTTAAACCAGACCATCCTCACCCCCACTGCTCTAGGGTTTTTCTTTGTAAAGAAGAAAGATGGGGATTACGCCCCTGCCTAGATTCAACGAACTCAATCTCATTATGGTCCGGGATCCGTATCTGCTCACTTTCACCAAGACCATAGGAGAAACGTGGTATTCTAAACTTAATCTGAAGGGGGCGTATAATCTCATTCATATTAAAGAGGGGGATGAGTGGAAAACAGTGTTCAATACGCCTGAGGGATACTATGAGAACATTGTGATGCCATTTGGGTTGACAAATGCTCCTGCCGTCTATTTGTAAATTACATCTTTAGTCACCTGGAAGGTAGATTTGTGTTAATCTATTTTGATTACTGTAGCGCCCGCGTCCCTGCCTGCTGCCAGACAGGGATGTCGCTCTCCTCACCTGCGCTCAGCGTCCTCAGTGCTCCCAGCCTCCTCTGCGCCTCTGGCATCCTCGGCGCCCTCCTTCCGCCCTGCTGGTCCCGCGCGCTCCTTCCCTGCTACTGGCCTTAGGACGCGCGCCCGCACCCTCCCCCGCTCTTAAAGGAGCCGCGCGCATTTTCCAAATCAGTCTCCAGCCAATGCTGGAGGACCCCACCCTATATTAAGGGCTTCCTCCTTAATGTAGGTGCCCGAGCAATGTTGTTCCTGTGCAGTCTAACTCTGTTTCAGCCATCAGCTCCTGATTCCAGTTACCTGCCTGTTACCTGTCGGCTTGCCTGTCTGCCATCCGTCTGCAGTTCCATCCAGAGGTTCAGACGTCATCTGCAGAGATCCCCGGCTCTTGCCTGCTCACCTAGGAGCGATCATCTGCCATCCAACTGCAGCTCCATCCGGAAGTTCGGACATCATCTGCGGAGATCCCCGGCTCTTGCCTGCTCACCTGGGAGCGATCATCTGCCATCCGACTGCAGCTCCATCCGGAAGTTCGGACATCATCTGCAGAGATCCACGGCTCTTGCCTGCTCTCCTGGGAGCGATCATCTGCCATCCGACTGCAGCCTACCTGGAGGCTCCACCATATCAGGTCGTATATGCCTGCCCTGTTCTAGAGACTGCCTGGTCACTTGCCGTGACAACCTGCCTGTCCAGAGACTGCCTGGTCACTTGCCGTGACAACCTGCCTGTCCCAGAGACTGCCTTGGTCACTTGCCGTGACAACCTGCCTGTCCAGAGACTGCCTGGTCACTTGCCGTGACAACCTGCCTGTCCCAGAGACTGCCTTGGTCACTTGCTGTGACAACCTGCCTGTCCAGATACTGCCTGGTCACTTGCCGTGACAACCTGCCTGTCCCAGAGACTGCCTTGGTCACTTGCTGTGACAACCTGCCTGTCCCAGAGACTGCCTCGGTTACTTACCGTGACAACCTGCCTGTCCAGAGACTTCCTTGGTCACTTGCTGTGACAAACCTGCCTGTCCAGAGACTACCTATATCCCCTGCCGTGATTCCCTGCCCTTTTCCCGGGTGCCACCCGCTCTCTTACAAGTAAACTCTCTTGTATAATAAAGCTTTGTGGTTCCACCAACCTGACCTGTCTCGTCAGTAGTTCCACCCACCAGACCCGTTACAGTTTGCTCGGGCCATGGAACCCGGTGGCACCCAAACCCCTTCACTCCCGGAACTGTGTCATGAGCTGTCCCGCCAGAGGTCTCAACAGGAGACCATCCTGGGACACCTGCGGAACGTCAAATCCCGTCTGGACACTCTGAAATCATCACTTGCAACCATCGCTGGAGCCATGACTCATAATCCGTCAGTCCCGCTGATTCCCAATTCCGTGGTTTCCATTCCCGGACCCCGACTGTCAGCTCCTCCTAGTTTGGAGGCGATCCTGCTCTGGCTCGGGGTTTCATTAATCTGTGCACCCTGCATTTTGAACTCCTGGCACACCAGTTTAACTCTGACCGGGCCAAAATTGCCTTCATCATGTCCCATCTCACCGGAGAGGCCCTGGCCTGGCTTAATCCTCTCTGGGAGAGAGAGGATCCTCTGGTATCTGACCTGCCTGCTTTTCTCTCGGCCTTCCGGAAGGTATTCGACGAACCTGGGCGGAAGACTTCCTCTGCATCATCTCTGCTGCGTCTCCGTCAGGAGAGTCTCACCGTTGGTCAATATGCCATACGGTTCCGGACTTTAGCCTCAGAACTAGCTTGGGACAATGAAGCTCTAATTTCGGTCTTCTGGGAGGGTCTGTCTGGCCGTATTAAAGACGAACTTGCCGTCAGGACGTTCCAACCTCTCTAGATGATTTAATAAATCTTGCCAATCTAATTGATCTACGGTTCCAGGAACGAGCCAAAGAGATCACCCGTAAAAAAGAATTTTCCCATCTTGCACCCTCGTGTCAGAGATCTATAACCTCTTCCGTTTCTCCTCAGGTGCACACTGCTGAGCCTATGCAGGTCGACCAGACCAAGATGGTCAAAGCCCGTCAGGACTCACGCCGTGCCGAGAAAAGTTGCTTCTACTGCGGCAGTAAGGAGCACTGGATCCAAACCTGTCCGGAGAGGTCGGGAAAACGCCTGTGTCTAGGTTCGCTCGGAGAGGTCAATCTAGACAAAAATAAATCCTCTTCATCCCTGCTGCTGTCGGTTTCAATTCTGATCAGTAAGAACCGCCACTTCGAAATGGCCCAACTTGATTCTGGAGCAGCTGGGAATCTCGTGTCACAGGCTTTAGTAGAGAAGTATCACATTCCCACCAAACCTCTTGTTGAACCTGTATCTGTTGCTGCTGTGGATGGGGCCTCCTACCTCGTCCCATCCGATTTATCACCGAAGTCATAACCCTGCAGGTGGGAATGTTGCATTCTGAGAGCATCTCGTTTCATGTTTTACCCGGACTCTCTCATGCTTTCTTACTAGGTCTGCCTTGGCTCCAAAAACATGCACCTGTGCTCGACTGGCAGAATGGAGAGGTTCTTCGCTGGGGACAGGACTGTCATAAAACGTGTCTGGTGCCTGTTCATCCTGTCTATTCTTCTCCTACACCTGCTAATCTACCTGGACTCCCGATTCCATATTGGTCATTTGCTGATGTCTTCAATAAAAAGGAAGCAGAGACATTACCTCCGCATAGACCATATGATTGCCCGATTGACCTGTTGCCCGGTACTACGCCTCCCCGTGGGCGTATTTACCCGTTGTCTGCTGCTGAGACCAGGTCGATGTCCGAATATATCGAGGAGAACTTAGCAAAGGGATTCATCCGGAAATCTACCTCCCCAGCGGAGCAGGTTTCTTCTTCGTTAAAAAGAAAGACGGATCTCTCCGTCCCTGTATTGACTACAGAGGCCTAAATTCGATCACGGTGAAGAATAAGTACCCTCTTCCGCTCATTCCAGAACTGTTTGATCGTCTTAGAGGGCTAGAGTCTTCACCAAACTAGATCTTCGTGGAGCATACAACCTGGTTCGTATCCGTCGAGGAGATGAAAGGAAGACGGCATTCAACACCCGGGACGGCCACTATGAGTACTTGGTGATGCCCTTTGGTCTCTGTAATGCTCCAGCAGTCTTTCAGGAGTTGGTCAACGACATCTTCCGGGACCTCCTCTATTCCTGCGTTGTGGTGTACCTTGACGACATCTTGGTCTTCTCTCCGGATCTTCAGTCTCACCGGAGGGATGTTCGTCAGGTTCTGCTCAGGCTCAGGCAGAATCACCTCTTCGCCAAATATGAGAAGTGCCTCTTTGAGCAGACATCGCTTCCGTTTCTGGGCTACATCATTTCTCAGACAGGCCTACGAATGGATCCGGAAAAATTGTCTGCCATCGAGAAGTGGCCCCGACCGGAGGGGTTGAAGGCCATTCAGCGGTTCCTGGGATTTGCTAACTATTACCGTCTCTTCATACCGCACTTCTCTTCCAGGACTGCTCCAATCTCAGCGCTCACTCGCAAGGATGCTAACCCCAAACAGTGGACGACCGAAGCAGAGGAGGCCTTCCTTTCTCTGAAACAGGCCTTCTCTTCCGCTCCAGTGCTGCATCGCCCGGATGGCAACAAGCAGTTCTTCCTGGAGGTAGACGCTTCCTCTGCTGGAGCCGGAGCGGTTCTTACCCAAAAATCGCCATCCGGGAGGATGGTATCCTGCGGTTTCTTCTCCAAACTCTTCTCTTCCTCCGAGCGCAACTACTCCATAGGAGATCGAGAGTTATTGGCCATTAAGTTGGCATTGGAGAGATGGCGTTACCTACTCGAAGGGGCTCTTCATCCGGTAATCATCTACACGGACCACAAAAATCTGGCATACCTCCAGCAGGCACAGAGACTTAATCCTCGCCAAGCCCGGTGGTCCTTGTTTTTTTGCCCGCTTCGATTTTCTTTTGCATTTTCGCCCAGCTGACAAAAACGTCAAGGCGGATGCCTTGTCTCGGTCTTTCCTGGTGTCGGATCTCGAAGATGAGCCTAAACATATCATCGATCCCGCCAGAGTGATGCAGGTGGCTCCCGTGAGTCTAAATCGTCTCCCTCCTGGTAAGACGTTCGTATCAGAAACCGATCGGAAGAGAATCCTACATTGGGGTCACTCGTCTAAACTCGCTGGCCACGCTGGTCAAAAAAAGACCCTCCAACTCATTACCCGGCATTATTGGTGGCCTACCCTGCACAAAGACGTAATAGACTTTGTTTCTGCCTGTGTTTCCTGTGCCCGCAACAAAGTTCCGAGACACCTGCCTACCGGCCGTCTTCTTCCGCTTCCTGTACCCGCTGCCCCCTGGCAGCATATAGCCATGGACTTCATAACAGATCTGCCCGTCTCTGCCGGTTGTAAGGTCATTTGGGTGGTCGCTGACCGCTTTTCCAAGATGGCTCACTTCATTCCTCTGCCAGGTCTTCCGTCTGCACCCGAGTTGGCTAAAGACTTTATCCGCCACATCTTCCGTCTTCATGTCTGCCTCGTCACATGTGTCGGATCGTGGGTTCAGTTCACCTCACGTTTCTGGAGAGCCACTTGTAAGTTGCTAGACGTCACCCTGGATTTTTCCTCCGCTTACCACCCACAGTCCAATGGACAATGTTGAACGAATAAATCAGAATTTGACCAGTTATCTTCGACACTTCGTTAATGCCCACCATTCTGACTGGGTGGAGCTCCTGCCTTGGGCCGAATTCTCCTACAATAATCATGAGAGCGAATCTTCCACCAAGTCTCTCTTTTTGTAGTCTTCGGTCAGCACCCTCGGATCCCTGTCCCTGTTTCCATCTTCTGTGGACAATCCAGCTGCGGAATCTCTGGTTAGAGAATTCTCCTCCATCTGGAGAGTACCCGGTCCGCACTCATTCAGTCATCCGAGCGCATGAAAAGACATGCTGACAAAAACGTCTGGATCCTCCTCAATTCCGTCCTGGGGACAAAGTCTGGCTTTCGTCCAAATATGTTCGACTCAAAATTCCGTCCTACAAGTTAGGTCCTCGGTTCATCGTCCTTTTGAGATCATCAGTCAGATCAATCCGGTGTCCTATAAATTGAAACTCCCGGCCAATTTGAGAATTCCTAATTCTTTTCATGTATCTCTCCTCAAACCTGTGGTTCTTAACTCCTTTTTTTAAGTCTACAGGTACACCTCCTGCTCCAGTGTCTGCTGATGATGAATTTGAGGTAGAGAACATTCTGGCCACAAAAAGGGTAGGAAGAAAGACTTATTTTTTGGTGGATTGGAAGGGGTTTGGTCCTGAGGAGAGAACCTGGGAGCCTCGGGAGAACATCCATGCCCCTCTTATCCTAGCTAAATTTCTTTCTGCCTAAAGAAGGGGGGCCTAGAGAGGGGGTACTGTAGCGCCCACATCCCTGCCTGCTGCCAGACAGGGACGTCGCTCTCCTCACCTGCGCTCAGCGTCCTCAGTGCTCCCAGCCTCCTCTGCGCCTCTGGCATCCTCGGCGCCCTCCTTCCGCCCTGCTGGTCCCGCGCGCTCCTTCCCTGCTACTGGCCCCCGCTCTTAAAGGAGCCACGCGCATTTTCCAAATCAGTCTCCAGCCAATGCGGAGGACCCCACCCTATAATTAAGGGCTTCCTCCTTAATGTAGGTGCCCGAGCAATGTTGTTCCTGTGCAGTCTAACTCTGTTTCAGCATCACTCCTGATTCCAGTTACCTGCCTGTTACCTGTCGGCTTGCCTGTCTGCCATCCGTCTGCAGTTTCCATCCAGAGGTTCGGACGTCATCTGCAGAGATCCCGCTCTTGCCTGCTCACCTAGGAGCGATCATCTGCCATCCGACTGCAGCTCCATCCGGAAGTTCGGACATCATCTGCAGAGATCCACGCTCTTGCCTGCTCTCCTGGGAGCGATCATCTGCCATCCGACTGCAGCCTACCTGGAGGCTCCACCATATCAGGTCGTATATGCCTGCCCTGTTCTAGAGACTGCCTGGTCACTTGCCGTGACAACCTGCCTGTCCAGAGACTGCCTGGTCACTTGCCGTGACAACCTGCCTGTCCCAGAGACTGCCTTGGTCACTTGCCGTGACAACCTGCCTGTCCAGAGACTGCCTGTCACTTGCCGTGACAACCTGCCTGTCCCAGAGACTGCCTTGGTCACTTGCTGTGACAACCTGCCTGTCCAGATACTGCCTGGTCACTTGCCGTGACAACCTGCCTGTCCCAGAGACTGCCTTGGTCACTTGCTGTGACAACCTGCCTGTCCCAGAGACTGCCTCGGTTACTTACCGTGACAACCTGCCTGTCCAGAGACTTCCTTGGTCACTTGCTGTGACAAACCTGCCTGTCCAAGACTACCTATATCCCCTGCCGTGATTCCCTGCCCTTTTCCCGGGCACCCCTCTCTTACAAGTAAACCTCTTGTATAATAAGCTTTGTGGTTTCCACCAACCTGACCTTTCGTCAGTATTCCCCCACCAACCTCATTTCCGGGAAACCCGTCACCCAAACCCTACCCGGAACTGTCATGCCCGTCCCGGATCCGGACATTGGCACCGAACTCCTTTCCCGACAGACTCGCACCCGGGAATCTTTCATCCCATCCAAGTTTAAACTCCCCATGTCTTAGTTTACGAACGGTGTTCATTTTGTGTTCCAGCAGAATGGCCACTACCGAAAATCTCCCTCCAGGGATTTGCACCCATTAATTTATTCACCTGACCTTGAGTCACATCAGGTACATGCCAGGCAGGTCTTACAAATACTCAGAAACAATAAATTATTTGTCAAATCAGAGAAATGTATGTTCTTTGTTGAGGAGATCACTTTTATAGGATATGTTTTGTTGTCCACCGGTTTTCGCATGGATCCGGTGAAAGTCCGGTTGCTACTGCATTGGGATTGTCCTGATGATTTCAAGGTGTTCTAAAGGTTTTTTGGTTTCGCCAACTACTACAGTAAGTTCATCAATAATTTTTTGGTGGAAGCCAAACCTCTGACAGATATGACTAGGAAGGGGACAGACTTTCCAAATGATCCAGTCTGGCCAGGGTGGCATCCAATTCCTTGAAGAAGTGTTTTGAATTTGTGCTGATCCTAATACAGCCTGACATCACTTAGCCTTTTATCATCAAAGCTGAGGTGGGGGTCAGGGCTGTATTGTCGCAGGGTGCATCTATTGGTAAATGGCGTCCATGCGCATATTTAAAAAAAACTGTCATGTGCAGTGAGAAATTATGACATTGGTAAAAGGGAACTCTTGGCAATCAGGTGGGCTATTGAAGAGTGGTATCATTTTCTGGAGGGAGCATGTCATCCAGATATGGTAATCACAGATAATAAGAATCTTGTATGTTTAAAATCTGCAAAACATCTAACACCTCGACAAGCAAGATGGCACTGTTCTTTACCAGGTTAAACTTTTTTGGTTACATATATGCCGGGAACCAAAAACATTAAGTCAGATGCCTTATCTCGTTGGTTTCCTAGGGGTAGAGATAATTGTGAACTGGTTCCTGCATTACAAAAAGGGTGGTTATTGCGTCTATATGCTCCAATCTTGAAAACAAAGTTTTTGACGATCAGGGGAATGCCACTGCTGCTTGCTTGTTAGATAAACTGTGCCTGTTAATCTTCATCTGAGAGTTATTAGTGAACATCATGATTCAGTATTTGCTGGACATCCTGTTAAAAAAGCCACGACTGATCTTCTTACTCTGCATTTTTAGTGGTCAGGGGTACATTAGAATTTCTGGCAGTATGTAGCCGCCAGCAGTGTCTGTGTGCATTCTGAAACCTCTTATACTTGTCCGTCGGGTTCCCTCCAACCATTGGCGATTCCCAGTAGACCTTGGACTAATTTATCGGTCGATTTTATCACTGATCTACCACTGTCAGCAGAGAATACAGTAATTTGGTGGTGGTTAGAGTTGAGCGAAACAGGTCGATCAGATTCAAAAAACACCGACTTTTCCCAAAGTCGGGTTTCGCCAAGTGAAACCCGACCATAGCGTGAGGTCGGCCATGCGTTCGACGACCCTAGCGCCAAAGTTGGTTTTCCCATAATGCTTGCAGGCGCCTTTTCTCAGCCAATGATCAAGGACGTACACTGTGGGCAACGGGATGACATGCGCAGCAGCCACCACAATCTTAGAGAAAGGCATTGCAGTGATTGGCTTGCTTTGTTTGGCGTCACAGTAACTATAAAAGCTCTCACCGCCGATCGCCATTTTACTTCTGCCGATCTTAGCATAGGGAGAGGTTGCTGGTGCTGTTTCTCAGTAGGAGAGCGTTAGGTAGGAAAAAACAACTTATTCTGTGCTTGTGCTGATAGCGATTAGCTGTACAGTTAGTGTGCAGTGACAGGGGAGGATTTTGTTGTGTGCAGCAGCGCTGGTTCTTAGGCTGCCTGCAAGTGACAGGGGAGGAATTTCTTGTGTACAGCAGCAGCAGAGCTGATTATTAGGCTGCCTGCCAGTGAGGGGAGGAATTTCTTGTGTGCAGCAGCAGAGCTGATTATTAGGCTGCCTGCTAGCTGTATTGCTGTGTGTACACTGCTGTGCAGACTGCTTTTTAACACATCACCTACACAGCACTAATACTTTTATTCTTTTTTTCTGCACAGTTACCGAGCGTTCATTTTTCCCCTCACCGTATAGAGCTGTACGCTCCTCACACACTACCGTATACCGGCTGGTATCACGGACAAATACATGCTGACTATCTGAGTGTAACTCCGGAAATATATACGGAGATTGCAATTTTCCCCAAAACCATATACAGCTGGTATCTTCTGATACAGTACCGTTTTTTCTGCCTTCTATATTGTGGTCAAATCCATACAGAGAGAGCGTCTGTGTGTGACTCCGGAAATTTATACGGAGATTTAAATTTTCCCCAAAACCGTATAAAGCTGGTATCTTCTGAAACAGTATCGTTTTTCTTTCTTCTGTATTACGGTCAAATCCATACTGATAGAGCGTCTGTGTGTGACTTCCGGAACTATATATGGAGATTTAAAATTACCCCAACACTGTATACAGCTGTATGCTACGAATACAGTACACTTTTTCTGCTTTTCATATTCTGGTCTACTCCATACTGAGCCTGTGAGCATCTGTGTGTTACTCCTGAAATACATACGGAGATTTAAAATTACCCCAACACTGTATACAGCTGTACGCTTCTGATGCAGTACACTTTTTTGCTTTTTATATTCTGGTGTAATCCATACTGAGACTGTGAGAGTCTGTGTCTGTTACTCCGCAAATATATACGGAGATTTAAATTTTTCACCTTCACCGTATACAGCTGTACGCTTCTGATATAGAAACATATATCTGCTGGTATTTTGGATACATTTTCACAAACATGAGGAAGTATGGTGGAAGCGGCCGCGGACGTGGGCGTGGGGGCCAGCTGGTACTTATGGTGGTGGTGGTGCATCTGCTGGTAGTGCCAAAAGCACAATAGCACCTAATGCAGGAGATGTTGAGCCTGCGTTGTCTGGCTCCAGAAGGCCTGGAAGGCTCCCTTTTCAGGGGGTACGTAAACCGCTTTTAAAGCCGGAGCATCAGGAACAGTTTTTTGCTTACATTGCCTAAACAGCCTCCAGCTCTATCGCCTCCTCTTCTGAAGTTTCAAAAACTCAGGCTTCTGGTCAGGAACAACACCTTTCCTTGTGTCCTTCACCCCCACCACAAGTGAAGGATGTGGCAGGCCACACTTCAGATTACTTCATGGAGCTCTTTTCACATGCCGTGCCTGGGTTATCAAGTCAAATCCTGAATTCCCAGTCCAAGATGAATCTGACATGGAGTGCACTGATGCACAGCCACTGCTATATGATTCTGCTGGTACATTCAACCAGAGCACTACATTGCCCTCGCAGTCTACTGAGCCAGAATGTGACCCTGATGAAACTCAGGTGCCCCTTCCTGCATACTATATCATCTTACACGGTGACACAGAGGAAGGTGCAGATGAAATTGAAGAGGAGGTGATAGAAGACCCAGTTGTTGACCCGGATTGGCATCCAGTGGGGGAAGAGGGTGCCGCTGGCATTAGCTCAGAAAAGGAGGAGGATCTGCAGCAGGTATCGACATCGCAGCTGGAGTTATCTGGCAGGCCCGTAGCAGTCCAAAAAGGTGTTAAAAAAATAAAAAGAGTTGCAGGACAGCTTGGCCAGACTGTCAAATTAGCACAGTGTGCAAGCCCTGAAAATTTATACCATAGTAGGAAGAGTGCAGTGTGGCACTTTTTGACCAAAATCCCATTGATGAGGCAAAGGTTATCTGTAAGAAGCGCAGAAGGATCTTTAGCCGAGGGAAAAATCTCAGAAATTTGAATACCAGGTGCATGCTTAGACATTTAATGTATATGCACTTGCAAGCATGGATGGACTGCAAAACCTCAGGTAGCACATGTGCACCTGCTCCGACGGATGTTAGCCAGTAACGCTCCATCGCTTCCCCCACTGTAAGCCTACCGGTTAGCACACCACCAGCAAGAAATGTGGAGGTGTCGTCACAAGGCGAAAGAAGTAAGGAATCACAATGTTTTTGCATCGAAAGACTGCATCTAGGCAATCACTACCACCCACCATCACCAACCCCCTCTCAGTCCGTCATGTCCACCGCTAGTTCCCCCATATGCAGCTCTCAAGTCCAGCTCACCCTACCAGACACTCTGAGTAGGACAAGAAAGTACTCATCCTCTCATCCGCATACACTGGCTTTGAACGCCTACATTGCCAAACTGATCTCATTAGAGATGATGCCCTTTCCTTTTGGTTGAAAGCGCAGCGTTCAGAGACCTCATGGCCTACACTGTCCCATGCTATGACCTACCCAGTCAGCACTACTTTTCTCGAAAAGCCATCCCAGCCCCAACACCTGCATGTGAAAGAACGCATTGTCCATGCACTCAAACAATCAGTGAGTGGAAAGGTGCACCTCACAACAGATGCATGGGCCAGTAGGCATGGCCAGGGCCATTACGTGTCCATCACTGCGCACTGGGTTAATGTGCTGGATGCAGGGTCCACAGGGCACAGCGGCGGTGGGATAGTGCTGTCTAGCCCATGGTATAGGCAACAGTTGGCTGTAGGCGTTCGACCCTCCTCCTCCTCCAGAAGCGAAATCTCGTCGACAGAGCGCAGTCGCACGAGCACTCCATCCGCAGCTGCCAGTGTTGCACACGAGGTATCCCACTATCGAACAGCTAGTGGTAAGCGTCAGCAGGCTATTTTAAAAATGAGGTTTTTGGGCGACAACAGACACACCGCGGAGGTACTGGCCGACTACTTGCAGAGAGAAACTGAGTCATGGCTGGGCAGTCTACATCTTAAGCCAGGCAAGGTAGTCAGTGATAACGGCCGTAATTTTGTGGCGGCCATAGCCCAGGCAAAACTCAGACACATACCTTGCCTGGCTCACACCTTGAACCTGGTGGTGCAGTACGTCTTAAATAATTATCCGGAGTTAACAGCCTGCTCCATAAAGTGCGAAGACTGTGCTCGCACATCCTTTGCTCGCCCGTAGACTCCAGTCATATGCAGAGGCTGCAGCGATCGCTCCACCTGCCCAAGTACTGCCTAATCATAGACGTTGCAACAAGGTGGAACTCCACCATGCACATGGTTGAGAGGCTGTGCGAACAGAAGCAGGCTGTAATGCATTTATGGGAGAATACACGGGCAGGCAGTTTGAGGGCAGACATGGAGTTGTCGGGTGTGCAGCCCACATAGGAAGCACCTAAACTGCAGGCAAACCCGACCTCAACACGACAGGACAACGTATTGCAGGCAAAGTGACATTGACACTGCCCGAAACAGCTGGCGTGCTGTAACCTGGCTGGACAGGAGGGAGTACCCGTGACAAAGACACTTCCGAGCAGCAACTGGCGATGTTGGAGCCCAGGGATGAGAGTAGTAACAGAGTGGAGGCAGAGGACAAATTGGAGCAAGTTGAAAATCTCAACTTGTGTGAGTGTGGACAGAGCAGTAAACATTGCCAGCTACACAGCTGGGGATCAGCTGACATTACTGAACCCCAATAACACAGGAGCATATGTTGACTGTGCAGACGGCACTTCCGAGCAGCAACTGGCAGTGTTGGAGCCCAGGGATGAAAGTAGAACAGAGTGGAGGCGAGGCAATTGGAGAAAGTTGAAAATCTGACTTGTGGAGTGTGGACAGAGCAGGAACATTGCCAGCTACACAGCTGGGGATCAGCTTACATTACTGAACCCCAATAACACAGGAGCATATGTTGACTGTGCAGACGGCACTTCCGAGCAGCAACTGGCAGTGTTGGAGCCCAGGATGAGAGTAGAAACAGAGTGGAGGCAGAGGACAAATTGGAAAAGTTAAAATCTGGCTTGTGTGAGTGTGGACAGAGCAGGAGACATTGCCAGCTACACAGCTGGGGATCAGCTACATTACTGAACCCCAATAACACAGGAGCATATGTTGACTGTGCAGACGGCACTTCCGAGCAGCAACTGGCAGTGTTGGAGCCCAGGGATGAAAGTAGAAACAGAGTGGGAGATGAGGCCAATTGGAACAAGTTTAAAATCTGTACTTGTGGAGTGTGGACAGAGCAGGAGACATTGCCGGCTACACAGCTGGGGATCAGCTGACATTACTGAACCCCAATAAACAGGAGCATATGTTGACTATGTAGACGGCACTTCCGAGCAGCAACTGGCAGTGTTTGGGGCCCAGGGATGAGTGTAATCAGGTGGAGGCAGAGGCTAATTGGACAAGTTTAAAATCTGTTCTTTGGAAGTGTGGACAGAGCAGAGACTGCCGGTACACAGCTGGGGATCAGCTGACATTCTGAACACCAATAACACAGGAGCATTTTTCCTGTGCAGACGCACTTCCGAGCACAATTGGCAGTGTTGGAGCCCAGGGTATGAGTAGAACAAGTGAGGCAGAGGACATAATTGGGGCAAGTTGAAATCTGGACTTGTGTGAGTGTGGAGAGCAGGAGACATTGCCAGCTACACAGCTGGGGATCAGCTGACATTACTGAACCCCAATAAAACAGGAGCATATGTTGACTATGCAGACGGCACTTCCGAGCAGCAACTGGCAGTGTTTGAGCCCAGGGTCATTCATGGTGTAGGCTGAGGCGTAATGTGAGCAACTTTCAAATCTGATGTAACTTGAAATTGGAGGTAGCAGGACTTATTGCCGGAAATACAGCAGGGGAACAGCTGGCATTTCTGAACCCCACAAACACAGGAGCGAGTGTTTTTCTCTGTGTATACAGCACTTCTGAGCAACAATTGGCGGTGTTGGAGCCCAGGGTCATGGAGCATGTAGGCTGAGGCCTAGTATGAGCAACTTTCAAATCTGGTGTAACTTGAAATTGGAGGTAGCAGGACTTATTGACGGACACACAGCAGTGGAACAGCTGGCATTACTGAACCCCACAAACACAGGAGCGAGTGTTTTTCTCTGTGCATACAGCACTTCTGAGCAGCAACTGCCGGTGTTGGAGCCCAGGTTAAGTCAGGGTGTAGGCTGAGCCCTAGTATGAGCAACTTTCAAATCTGGTGTAACTTGAAATTGGATGTAGCAGGACTTATTGCCGAACACACACCAGGGGTACAGCTGGCATTACTGAACCCCACAAACACAGGAGCGAGTTTTTTTCTCTGTGCATACAGCACGTCTGAGCAGCAACTGGCGGTGTTGGAGCCCAGGTTCTGTCAGGGTGTAGGCTAAGGTGTAATGTTAGCAACTTTCAAATCTGGTGTAATTTGAAATTGGAGGTAGCAGGACTTATTGCCGGACACACAGCAGGGGAACAGCTGGCATTACTGAACCCACAAACACAGGAGCAAGTGTTTTTCTCTGGGCATACAGCACTTCTGAGCAACAACTGGCGGTGTTGGAGCCCAGGGTCATGGAGGGTGTAGGCTGAGGCCTAGTATAAGCAACTTTCAAATCTGGTGTAACTTGAAATTGGAGGTAGCAGGACATATTGCTGGACACAGAGCAGGGGAACAGCTGGCATTACTGAACCCCACAAACACAGGAGCAAGTGTTTTTCTCTGTGCATACACCACTTCTGAGCAACAACTGGCGGTGTTGGAGCCCAGGGTCAAGGAGGGTGTAGGCTGAGGCCTAGTATGAGCAACTTTCAAATCTGGTGTAACTTGAAATTGGAGGTAGCAGGACTTATTGCCGGACAACCAGCAGGGGAACAGCTGGCATTACTGAACCCCACAAACACAGGAGCGAGTGTTTTTCTTTGTGCATACAGCACTTCTGAGCAGCAACTGGCGGTGTTGGAGCCCAGGTTCAGGCAGGGTGTAGGCTGAGGTGTAATGTGAGCAACTTTCAAATTTGGTGTAGCTTGAAAATTGGAGGTAGCAGGACTTATTGACGGACACACAGCAGGGGAACAGCTGGCATTACTGAACCCCACAAACACAGGAGCGAGTGTTTTTCTCTGTGCATACAGCACTTCTGAGCAGCAACTGGCGGTGTAGGAGCCCAGGTTCAGTCAGTGTGTAAGCAGAGGCCTAGTATGAGCAACTTTCAAATCTAGTGTAACTTGAAATTGGAGGTAGCAGGACTTATTGACGGACACACAGCAGGGTAACAGCTGGCATTACTGAACCCCACAAACACAGGAGCGAGTGTTTTTCTCTGTGCATACAGCACTTCTGAGCAGCAACTGGCGGTGTAGGAGCCCAGGTTCAGTCAGTGTGTAAGCTGAGGCCTAGTATGAGCAACTTTCAAATCTAGTGTAACTTGAAATTGGAGGTAGCAGGACTTATTGACGGACACACAGCAGGGAACAGCTGGCATTACTGAACCCCACAAACACAGGAGTGAGTGTTTTTCTCTGTGCATACAGCACTTCTGAGCAGCAACTGGCGGTGTTGGAGCCCAGGTTCAGGCAGGGTGTAGGCTGAGGTGTAATGTGAGCAACTTTCAAATCTGGTGTAACTTGAAACTGGAGGTAGCAGGACTTATTGCCGGACACACAGCAGTGGAACAGCTGGCATTACTGAACCCCACAAACACAGGAGCGAGTGTTTTTCTCTGTGAATACAGCACTTCTGAGCAACAACTGGCGTTGTTGGAGCCCAGGGTCAAGGAGGGTGTAGGCTGAGGCCTAGTATGAGCAACTTTCAAATCTGGTGTAGCTTGAAAATTGGAGGTAGCAGGACTTATTGACGGACACACAGCAGGGAACAGCTGGCATTACTGAACCCACAAACACAGGAGCGAGTGTTTTTCTCTGTGCATACAGCACTTCTGAGCAGCAACTGGCGGTGTTGGAGCCCAGGTTCAGTCAGGGTGTAGGCTGAGCCTAGTATGAGCAACTTTCAAATCTAGTGTAACTTGAAATTGGAGGTAGCTGGACTTATTGCCGGACACACAGCAGTGGAACAGCTTGCATTACTGAACCCACAAACACAGGAGCGAGTACTTTTCTCTGTGCATACAGCACTTCAGAGCAGCAACTGGCGGTGTTGGAGCCCAGGTTCAGTCAGGGTGTAGGCTGAGGCGTATTGTGAGCAACTTTCAAATCTAGTGTAGCTTGAAATTGGAGGTAGCAGGACTTAATGCCGGAAACACAGCAGGGGAACAGCTGGCATTACTGAACTCCACAAACACAGGAGTGAGTATTTTTCTCTGTGCATACAGCACTTCTGAGCAGCAACTGGCGGTGTTGGAGCCCCGGGTCAAGGAGGGTGTAGAAATCCCATATAGAATAGTTGCCTTGTTACGTGGCACTTCAAAATGTATATACTCCAAACAAGAGAAATGTAAGCTTTACTAACATAAAATGATTAATTTTCTTCAAAAATATTGAAATAAAGACATTTAAAATATAAGCGCATATATGCACATTGCGACAACAAATGCAAACAAAAAAAACAACATAGGGTATAGGGGTTGAAATTAATGCATACAAGTACATTTCATAATCCATTAATGCTGCCTAAGGAACGGTATATACACCTGTAATATAGTGCAGACAATGTATGTAGGACTAGTCATCATCATCATTAGAAGTTATATGTGACAGTAAAAAATACACTCATTGAGGAAAACTGTTAGTTCACACCCCATATATTAAAGGTCCAGCATGTAATCCTGATAATATGGTGCAATAATCAATGATCAAGCATAACCTAGAAAAAGTGCATTGTGCATAGTGAAAATTGCTATGTATGCATGCAAGTGGTATATGCTATCTATGTATCAGAGTATAATATGAAAGGGAATGGGCGCATCAAATGATAATAAATGAATAGGGAGGTGCGGATCGGTAGAGAACAACAACTGTATTGAGGAGAAAAGAACTACCGTAGTAACGCACACTACACCAATAATATATAGTGCAATAATATCAAATTTTATTGGTTTATATAAAAAGTGCAATAAAACATAATTAAAATCAAGGTGACTCTAATCCTGAAAAACCGACTGTAACCATAGCTAGGGTACTGTAATATAATACATCTCAAAAAATACAATAACATAATAATAACAAGGGAAAAATTATGATAATAAAGAAAAAAATAATGATAATAACATGCAATAATATAAATCTAAATTTGATGCCCAGGGATATAATAATCCACCTACAAACTGAGAGAACCTTTATGGACTCAAAAATAACAAAAGGCACCCAACCAATGTAAGGGATAAGATGTCCAGGGGTAAGATAATCACCCACCTACAAGCTGAGAAAACCTGTTATGGACTCAAAAATAACAGAAGGTACCCAATCAGTAGAGTATAAAACACCGCGGTGTCCTCTTGTCCTGATCGTCCGCTTGTCTCTCTCATGCCTTTATCATGAGGTCTGTTCTGGGGTAATTATGATTGCTTAATGGTTGCATACTTTGCTGGTACTATTCAGCTCTCTGCAGAGTATTTTTTACTCTACTGATCGGGTACCTTCTGTTATTTTTGAGTCCATAACAGGTTTTCTCAGCTTGTAGGTGGGTGATTATCTTACCCCTGGACATCTTATCCTTACATTGGTTGGGTGCCTTTTGTTATTTTTGAGTCCATACAGGTTCTCTCAGTTTGTAGGTGGATTATTATATCCCTGGGCATCAAATTTAGATTTATGTTATTGCATGTTATATCATTATTTTTTTCTTTATTATCATAATTTTTCCCTTGTTATTATTATGTTATTGTATTTTTTGAGATGTATTATATTACAGTACCCTAGCTATGGTTACAGGCAGCTTTTCAGGATTAGAGTCACCTTTATTTTAATTATGTTTTATTGCACTTTTTGTATAAACCAATAAAATTTGATATTATTGCACTATATATTATTGGTGTAGTGTGCGTTACTACGGTAGTTCTTTTCTCCTCAATACAATCTATGTATCAGAGTGCATAGCCACTGATGGCGAATGGCGAAATAATACTCTACCTCAATAAAGGCTGCGGCACCACTCACACGCATTTGGCTTGTAGCTTGTTGAAGAGGGGAAGTGCATGTACGCTTGCCCGTCGGTTTTGCCGCACAGACTGCCTTACTGCTCTGACGCGTTGGGTAGGGTAGCGGCTGTGCGTCATATGACGCTGACTTGCACTGACGATGTGCAGCGTTCGTCAGCGGTAGCGTAGCACCGAAACAAAGCCGACATCATGACTGATTTCCTCTATAAGAATGCACCTATGAGCAACCATACACGCACGTCCCCTTTTGAAGAAGCTACAAGCGAAAAGCGTGTGAGGGGTGCCGCAGCCTTTATTGAGGTACAGTATTATATCGCCATTCGCCATCAGTCGCTATGCACTCTGATACCTAGATAGCATATACCTTTTCTATCCGTTGGCATTGTTTCACCTGCACTTGTAGGTATACATTGCTATTTTCACTATGCACGATGCACTTTTTATAGGTTATGCATAATTATTGCGCCTTATTATCAGGATAAGATGCTGGACCTTTCATATATGGGGTGTGAACTAAGAGTTGTCCTCAATCAGTGTATTTTTTACTCGGTAGGACAGGTCTCATGCACGCTTGTAATCAGGTGCTACTGGGGAAATAGTAGACATATATTTGTAAAGACACCCCGAGCACACTCAATGTGCAAAAATTGAGAAAACTTTGGCATTCATTATAGAATTTTATTTAAGCATTTGAGCATTCCAGTGAAATTCCGGATAATTAGAAAACAAATGAATATCGCACAGCCCCAACGTTTCGGCCTATTCGGCCTTCATCAAGGGGTTTTTTTCTGTTAAAATAAAATAAATATGACAGACAATGTCACAACATGTGAACAATATATCAAATATATACAGAACATCAATGCAAATTATTGGAAAAAAAACAAGTAACAATTTCTTAAAATATATGTATGACTGAGTATACATTACTCTCTTATATTGCAAACATTGTTTATATGCATATAACTTTAATGCATCCAATAGGAAGAAAATAAAAAATA
Organism: Oophaga sylvatica; assembly: GCA_033576555.1. Taxonomy (NCBI): domain Eukaryota; kingdom Metazoa; phylum Chordata; class Amphibia; order Anura; family Dendrobatidae; genus Oophaga; species Oophaga sylvatica. Next base: position 194,658,140 of record JARQOD010000006.1, on the reverse strand, counting down.
AGGAAAATCCGCATCATCTGTCACGGTTTCAGAGGAAATGGTATTTTCTTTCAAATGTTGATACGGCGTTTAATAATTAAGAAAGTGTAAATGATATCTCATTAGCCATATATAGAAGCTTTCCTCTGAAACCGTGACAGATGATGCGGATTTTCCTTATTTTTTATTTTCTTCCTATTGGATGCATTAAAGTTATATGCATATAAACAATGTTTGCAATATAAGAGAGTAATGTATACTCAGTCATACATATATATTTAAGAAATTGTTACTTGTTTTTTTTCCAATAATTTGCATTGATGTTCTGTATATATTTGATATATTGTTCACATGTTGTGACATTGTCTGTCATATTTATTTTATTTTAACAGAAAAAAAACCCTTGATGAAGGCCGAATAGGCCGAAACGTTGGGGCTGTGCGATATTCATTTGTTTTCTAATTATCCGGAATTTCACTGGAATGCTCAAATGCTTAAATAAAATTCTATAATGAATGCCAAAGTTTTCTCAATTTTTGCACATTGAGTGTGCTCGGGGTGTCTTTACAAGTGTATTTTTTACTGTCACATATATAAGTAATGATGATGATGACTAGTCCTACATCCATTGTCTGCACGATATTACAGGTGTACATACCGTTCCTTAAGCAGGAATAATGGATTATGAAATGTATTTGTATGCATTCATTTCAAACCCTATACCCTATGTAGGCTTTTTTGGTTGCATTTGTAGTCGCCATGTGCATATATGCGCTTATATTTAAAATGTATATTTGCACATATTTGGGACTACAATTCATCATTTAATGGTTGGAAAGCTGCCGTTTTTCTGGTTTGGAGCATATCAATCAGGGTGTAGGCTCATCCCTATGTGGAGCAAGTTAGACATCTGATGTTGTGTGCATGTGGAGGGAGCAGGAGACTTATTGCCAGACACACAGCAGGGGAACAGCTGGCGTTACTGAACCCCACTAACACAGGAGCTTGTGTTTTTCTCTGTGCAGACGGCACTTCTGAGCAGCAACTGGCAGTGTTGGAGCCCAGGGAGTACAGTTCAGGTGGTAGAAACATGAACAGAACAGGAGACATGGATAGTTGTTATGATTTGGTAGCTGAGGAGAGCAGGCAAAAAAGGCAATACACCAGGGAGGTTGGAATCTACTGGATTGCAGTACCCTGACTAACCACCACAACTAAAGGCAGCCGTGGAGCGTACCTACGTTGGTCCTAGACGCCTCGTCACAGCCTGAGAAGCTAACTACACCTAAAGATAGAAAGAGGAAAACTATCTGCCCCGGAGCAGATCCCCAAAGAACATAGGAAGCCCCAAACATGTAATGGCGGTTAGACAAGAGGAAATACAGACACAGACAGAAAATAGTATGAGCAAACGTTGGGACCCAATCTTCCTAGAAAGAAAAGGATAGGAAGGACACTTACTGCAATCCAAAAAACCCTAAAAAAATAACAACTCACTAATTGCAAAAACACATGAGATCACACAACCTCTACCACCTAAATTAGTTCTTTGGTGTAACAAAACTAAGCAGCAGCCACTGAAAAAACTGGAAAAGGCAAATGAACAAATAACAGTGGCTCAGATAAACTGAGAGGAGCACAAGCCCCCCGGAGGGGACCTGGCTGCCTCCACAGAAGTGCAGGACAAAATGCAAAAAGCAAGCACAAAAATAAAAGCAGAAAATATCTTATCTGTTAGCAGAAGATGCAGGCAAGACACAGCAAGCTTCCAAGTGAACCAGGAACCAAAGTTGAGACAAGAACAATTGATCACCGGCAACCCTGATGGGAGGGAACCTTCCTTATATAAGACCAGTCTGTAACACCTGATTGCCAATCTTCACAATCTTCATTGAATAGTTCAGTACTGTTTGTAACCACCAGAGGGAGCTTCTGCTCAGAATTCATTTCTAACTCATTCACAACAGTACCCCCCCTTGAGAAGGGGTCACTGAACCCTCATTTGGGCAACCAGGTCGGTCAGGATGAGCTCTGTGATACGCACGGATCAGTCTCCTAGCGTGGATGTCCGAAGCAAACACCCAAGAATTGTCCTCCTGACCATAACCTCTCCACTTAACCAAATACTGGAGTTTCCGTCTAGAAAAACGAGAATCCAATATTTTCTCAACCACATACTCCAGATTGCCCTCAACCAAAACAGGGTCAGGAGGCGCAGCCATAGGAACCACTGGCTCGACAAACCTCTTCAATAAGGACTTGTGGAACACGTTATGGATCTTAAATGTCCCTGGAAGAAGTAAACGAAAGGAAATAGGATTAAGAATCTCCATGATCTTATAAGGTCCAATGAACCTAGGCTTAAACTTAGGAGATGCAACTCTCATAGGGATATTTCTTGAGGACAACCAGACCAAGTCCCCCACTTCAAACCGAGGACCATCAGTCCTATGCCGGTTGGCAAACCGCTGGGCCCTCTCCTGAGAGAGGGACAACCTCTCCACTACCTGGTCCCAAATCTGCTGCATACGCTCCACAACAGAGTCAACACCTGGACAGACAGAAGCCTCCGTCTGTCCAGAAGAAAATCGAGGGTGAAACCCAAAATTGCAGAAAAATGGAGACATCAAAGTGGCAGAGCTAGCCCTATTATTAAGAGCAAACTCAGCCAAAGGCAAGCAAGAGACCCAGTCATCCTGATCAGAAGACACAAAGCATCTCAGATAAGTCTCCAATGTCTGGTTTGTTCTTTCAGTTTGTCCATTGGTCTGAGGATGAAAAGCCAAGGAGAAGGACAACTGAACACCAAGTTTAGAACAAAAAGTCCTCAAAAATCTGGAAACAAACTGGACTCCTCTGTCAGACACAATGTTCTCAGGAATGCCGTGCAACCGAACCACGTGCTGAAGGAACAAAGGCACCAATTCGGAGGAGGAAGGCAACTTAGGTAATGGCACAAGATGTATCATGGGTCCATGGTCTCTTGGGCACAGGCAATGGCATCAACAAACCACTAGAGCGAGAGCAAGGCTTGGAGCGAGAGCAAGTCCGCAGGACTGCACAAATTCCCTGACGTCACGAGACAAAGTAGGCCACTAAAAGGACCGACTAACCAAGTCTCTGGTACCAAAAATTCCTGGATGACCGCCAACGCGGAACAATGAATCTCAGACATCACACTCTTTTTCCACCGGTCTGGGACAAACAATTTCCCAATAGGGCAGCGCTCGGGTTTATCCTCCTGACACCCTTCCAGAGCCAGTCTCAAATTGGGCGAGATGGCGGAAAGAACTACACCCCTTTCAAAATAACAGCAGGATCAGATAACTCCGGAGAGTCCGCAAGGAAACTCCTCGAGAGGGCATCCGCTTTAACATTCCTAGTGCCAGGAAGAAAGGAATCCACAAAATTAAAACGTGTGAAAAACAAGGCCCACCTGGCCTGTCTAGGATTAAGTCACTTGGCTGATTCCAGATAAACAGATTCTTATGGTCCGTGAGGACCACCACCTGATGCTTGGCTCCCTCCAGCCAATGTCTCCACTATTCAAAAGCCCACTTCATGGCCAATAACTCCCGATTACCCACGTCATAATACGTTCAGTTGGAGAAAATTTTCGAGAGAAAAAGGCACAAGGGTTACTTTTAGAGGTCTCTGGATCTCTTTGGGACAAAACGGCACCTGCCCCAATTTCAGAGGCATCAACCTCCACCTGAAATGGCAGAGAAACATCAGGCTGCCGTAGAACAGGAGCAGAAGTGAATCTCTGCTTCAGTTACTGAAACGCAGAGACTGCCTCAGGAGGCCAATTCACCACATCAGAACCCTTTTTGGTCAAATCAGTCAATGGTTTAACAATAACAGAGAAATTACCAATAAATTTACGATAAAAATTGACAAAACCCAAGAATCTCTGAAGAGCCTTAAATGAAGTAGGTTGGACCCAATCACAGATGGCCTGAACCTTGACTGGGTCCATTTCAATAACAGATGGGGACAAAATGAATCCCAGAAATGAGATCCTCTGTACGCCAGAAAGACACTTTGATCCCTTCACATACAGAGCATTCTCTCTCAAAATCTGGAACACAGTCCGAACATGTTTCACATGAAAGTCCCAGTCATTGGAAAAAATCAAGATATCATCCAAATAAACAATCAGAAATTTATCCACAAAATCCCTGAAAATGTCATTCATGAAGGACTGGAAGACGGAAGGAGCATTAGTGAGCCAAGGCATCACTAGGTACTCAAAATGCCCCTCTGGGGTATTAAATGCCGTCTTCCATTCATCCCGTGCTTAATGCGAATAAGGTTATACCCCCCCCTGAGGTCAAGCTTGGTAAACCAAGTAGCACTTTTCACCCTGGAAAACAGGTCAGAAATCAAGGGTAACGGATATTGATATTTCACAGTGATATTGTTCAAGAGACGATAATCAATACACGGCCTTAATGAACCATCCTTTTTGGCCACAAAGAAAAAACCGGCACCCAAGGGTGAAGAGGATGGTCTGATATAACCCTTCTCCAATGACTCCTTGATATAAGACGGCATAGCGTCATGTTCAGGTACAGACAAGTTAAAAAGGTGACCCTTAGGGAATTTACTACCAGGCACTAATTCAATAGCGCAGTCATAGCTCCTATGGGGGGGCAAGGATGCAGATTTACTTTCGCTAAACACATCAGAAAAATCAGTCAAAAAGTCAGGAACTGTCAGGCACACCGCACTGCACTTGCTCACTGAGCCAGTGCGTGTGTCCTAAGTGAACAAACTGTGCACAACGATACCTGTATAGTAGAACCGCAGCAGAGAAGATGTGTGCTTCTGAGGACACAGAACCTTCCGCACCATGTGACTGCCAAGGGCGGAGCCAGCACACGTCTCTCAGAGGCAGCAGTATCAGGTAGAGAATGTTTCAGGCCGAAGGACCTGCAGGCACGTGACTGCCTAGGGGGTGGCCTAAGCTCCAGAGATTTAGGAGGTAAAGGAAAACTCCTAGAAGGGTAACTACGAAATAAAGTTACCAAGGGGCATAGACAGAATGGATAGTCAGGATAGCCAAGGGGTCATACACAGACAGAGCAACGCAGTACAAAAGGGACAGGCAAAACTCGTAACAGGGACACAGCCAAATCAGAACCAAGCAAGCATAAAATGTAGCACAGGCACAAAGCACTGGCACAAGCACAGGGTCAGACACACTCAGCCACAGGTCAGAGTATAAACGACAAAGGCTGGCTTCACAGTGAGGCTATAAAAAGCCTCCCAGGACCCAGAAAGAGGCCAACCAAGTTAACCCCGCGACTACCTGATCCAAGAACCCAGTAAACCATGACAGTACCCCCTTCTTAATGGGGGGCCTCTGGACCCCCAGGTTTCCCAGGATTGCCCGAACCAGACGGTCAGCGTGTACCGATCTGGCCGGCACCCAAGACCGAGCCTCTGGACCGTACCCCCTCCAATGCACGAGGTACTGTAAGGACCCCCGAGACCGCCGGGAGTCTACAATATGTTGTACCTCAAATTCCATGTGCCCATCAACCAAGACTGGGGAGGGAACAGCAGCTGGTTCTTCTACTACCGATCCCAAGGGTTTTAGCAAGGATATATGGAATACGTTATGGAGTTTCAAAGCGGGGGGGAGGCAAAGACGATACACCACAGGGTTAATTACCTCAATGATCTCATAGGGACCTATGAACTTGGGCCCCAGTTTGGCGGAGGGTAGACGAAGACTTATGTTTCGCATGGAGAGCCACACCTTGTCCCCACACTGCAACACCTGACCAGGGTTCCTTTTTTTATCTGCAAAACGCTTATAAGTCTCCTGAGCCCTGAACATATTCAACCGAACTTTTGACCACAGATCCCTGATTCGGTTAACACAGTCCTCAGCTCCTGGACAGCCCGAATCTAAACGTGAGAATTCACCAAAATGAGGGTTCAAACCATAATTAATAAAAAAAGGTGACCTACCGGTAGATTGATTGGTACGGTTGTTGAAGGCGAACTCCGCTAACGGTAGGGCATCACACCAGTCGCTTTGCAGAGTAGAAACCAAACATCGAAGAATTTGTTCAAGCGACTGGTTGGTGCGCTCCGTCTGCCCGTTACTCTCTGGGTGGTAGCCTGAGGAAAAGGACAAAGATATCCCCAACCTTTTGCAAAAAGCCCGCCAAAACTTGGCCACAAATTGTGCCCCTCTGTCAGATACACTATTCAAAGGTACCCCATGTAACCGCACAATCTGTGCGAGGAAATGCTTAGCGAGAGTCTCTGCAGAAGGTAGACTTGCCATAGGTACAAAATGCGCTAACTTAGAAAACCTGTCAACAACTACCCAGATAACCGTGTTACCCCGAGAAGAAGGAAGGTTGGTATTGAAGTCCATGGACAAGTGGGTCCATGGCCTTCCTGGAATTGGCAAAGGCACCAATTCCCCGGCCGGCCGGCAATGAGAGCTCTCAGAACGAGCGCATACCCCACACGCAGCGACATGCTGCTTAATATCTGAAGCCATCAAAGGCCACCAAAAAACTCTAGCCACTGCCTCTCGTGTGGCAGAAATGCCTGGGTGAGCACTCAGTTTTGAATCATGGAACTCCCGCAGGAGCCTGGTGCGTAACTGCTGAGGAACAAACAATTTGTTTTCGGGTTTGGACCTTGGAGCTAAAGATTGAGCCCCCACAATCTCCCGCTCCAATTCCGACGACACTTCAGCTATAACGACATTGGGTTGAAGAATGGGGGACGGCGGGTCAGGGGCGGAAAGCGGCTCAAAACTACGTGATAAAGCATCAGCTTTCACGTTTTTAGACCCTGGGCGAAAAGTTATAGAAAATTGAAATCTGGAAAAAAAAAGTGACCAACGGGCTTGCCTAGGAGTCAGTCTTTTAGCAGATTTGATATACTCTAGGTTTTTGTGGTCGGTGATGACTGTGATGGGGTGAGCCGCCCCCTCCAAAAAATGCCTCCATTCCTCGAACGCCAATTTGATTGCTAAGAGTTCTCTATTACCAACGTCATAATTTCTCTCAGCCTGAGAAAATTTTTTCGAGAAATAGGCACAAGGTTTGAGGTTAGTCAGAGAAGTAGGTCCCTGTGACAACACTGCCCCCACCCCAACCTCCGAAGCATCAACTTCAACCACAAACGGCTTGGCTGAGTCAGGTTGAACCAGAACAGGAGCGGATGTGAAACAATTTTTCAAAGTTAAAAAGATTGTTTGGCCGACGGTGTACCAGTTCCTAACATCTGCCCCTTTACGTGTGAGATCCGTGAGGGGTTTCACAATCTGAGAAAAACCCTTGATAAACCTGCGATAGTAATTCGCGAATCCCAAGAAGCGCTGGAGTCCTCTAAGGTCCCGAGGCTGGACCCACTCCATAATGGCTTGCACCTTCTTGGGATCCATACGAAACCCCTGTGAGAGATTTAGGACCCAAAAATGATAGCTCCTGAACAAAGAAAGAACATTTCTCCAGCTTAACAAATAAATGATTTTCCCTTAGTCTTTGAAACACAGTTTTAACATGTGATAAATGTGAATGTCTGTCAGAGGAATATATCAGTATATCATCCAAATAGATCACAACAAAACGGCCAATGAGGTCCGAAAAAACTACATTAATGAAATTTTGAAACACAGCTGGAGCATTGGTGAGACCAAAAGGCATGACGAGATTCTCAAATAACCCCTCAGTAGTAAGAAAAGCAGTTTTCCACTCATCCCCTTCCCGTACTCTTATCAAATTATAAGCCCCCCCTGAGGTCCAATTTTGAAAACCACTTGGCCCCAGAGAGCTGGTTACAGAGATCAGGAATCAGAGGCAGGGGTATGTATTCCTGACTGTGATTTTATTAAGTTCTCGAAAGTCGAGGCAGGGACGTAGATCGCCATCCTTCTTTTTAACAAAGAAGAACCCCGCAGCTACTGGGGACACTGAGGGCCTTATATGCCCTTTGCGAAGACTTTCAGCGATGTATTGCTTCATAGCCAGGCACTCCGGGCCTGACAAATTAAACAGGCGGGCCTTGGGCAATTTGGCTCCCGGGACAAGATCAATAGCACAGTCAAATGATCTATGCAGGGGCAGAACCTCTGCCTCACTTTCAGAGAACACGTCCTCAAAGTCTTTCAGGTACTCCGGAATACCCTCCAGACCAACAGAAGACACTGAGACAGGTTTTGCAAGTTTCATACAATAAACAGGTTTATGGCAACAGTCGACACATTGGGATCCCCATTTAATAATCTCCCCTGATTCCCAGTCAATCACCGGGTTGTGGCGTTGAAGCCATGGCATACCCAGCACTAGCCCTGTGGGCAATTTGTCCATGACAAAACATTCCATGTCTTCCTTGTGGGAAGAACCGACCTGCAAAGAAAACCTTTTGGAAACATAAAGAATCCCTGTTCGGGTAAGAGGGGAAGAGTCGATAGCAACAATTTTAAGGGGTGTCTCCAGCCTGACTGTCCCTATCTTATGTTGGGAGACGACACAGGAACTGATCAGATTGAGAGATGAACCACTGTCCACCAATGCTGTCGAGAAAAAACGATAGTTGTCTACCAACAGTTCCACCTTTAACATGACTTTAGAACATGAGGAAAATAGTACCTGAAGGTCTGGGCAGCCTCCTCGCCCACTACCCAGACCTAGTAGTTTTCCGCCGTCTTAGATGATGGACAGGTGGGGCAATCTTTTCTCCAATGTCCGGACTCTCCACAATAGAAACAGAGTTGTTTCTCCCAGCGATGTCTTCTCTCCTTCTCTTTTAGCGAGGTGGTGCCAATGTCCATGACCTCAGTAGTGGCTCCAGTCTCTTTGCTGCCTGCAAACAGTGAGGTTTCACATTGCATGATACCCCTGGCGCGTAGCCTGCGGTCCATTCGTACGGCCTGGGTTATGGCGTCCTCCAAATTATCAGGTGGAGGATGAAGGGCCAGGGCGTCCTGGAGACGTTCAGACAGGCCTCTGCGGAATAGCCCTCGAAGGGCGGCATCACTCCAGGAGACCTCCGCTGCCCAACGTCGGAACTCCGAACAGAACCACTCGGCTGAATGTTTACCCTGACGAACACTCATAACCATGTCCTCAGCCATACGGACCCTGTCAGGCTCATCATAGATGCGGCCCAGGGCATGAAAAAACGTATCAACAATCATCCTCTCAGTAGCAGAAGGAGAGAGAGAAAAAGCCCAGGCTTGTGGGGCCCCCCGAAGTAGGGAAATAATGACCCCCACCCTCTGGAACTCATCCCCAGAAGAGCGAGGCCTCAGGGAGAAAAAAAGTTTACACCCCTCCCTGAAGGCTCTGAACTCATTTTTATCCCCTGAGAAGTAGTCGGGCAGTTTAACTGGAGATTCAGGAGACACCAATGACACATCCTTACCACCAAAACCCAGAGACCCCGCAGCGACAGTCCCCAGTATGGTATCTACCAGCTGCTGCTGGGTCTGAGCCATCATGCGCTGCTCAACATTCAACTCCTGGAACCTTTGCGTCAGATGTTTCACCTGACCTGCTAACACCTGCATGGGATCCATGGGGATAACACTCCTAAATCTCCCCCTCAGAAAAAAAATGTAACGGTCGTTTATAATGTCAGGCACACCGCACTGCACTTGCTCACTGAGCCAGTGCGTGTGTCTAAGTGAACAAACTGTGCACAACGATACCTGTATAGTAGAACCGCAGCAGAGAAGATGTGTGCTTCTGAGGACACAGGACCTTCCGCACCATGTGACTGCCAAGGGGCGGAGCCAGCACACGTCTCTCAGAGGCAGCAGTGTTTCAGGCCGAAGGACCTGCAGGCACGTGACTGCCTAGGGGCGTGGCCTAAGCTCCAGAGATCTAGGAGGTAAAGGAAAACTCCTAGAAGGGTAACTATGAAATAAAGTTACCAAGGGGCAGAATGGATAGTCAGGATAGCCAGGTCATACACATAGAGGGCGACGAAGTACAAAAGGAGCAGGCAGAGAATAATCAGAACACAGCCAAGGGTTCATACACAGACAGAGCAACGCAGTACAAAAGGGACAGGCAAAACTCGTAACAGGGACACAGCCAAATCAGAACCAAGCAAGCATAAAATGTAGCACAGGCACAAAGCACTGCACAGGGTCAGACACACTCAGCCAAAGGTTAGAGTATAAACGACAAAGGCTGGCTTCACAGTGAGGCTATAAAAAGCCTCCCAGGACCCAGAAAGAGGCCAACCAAGTTAACCCCGCGACTAACTGATCCAAGAACCCAGTAAACCATGACAGGAACATCCTGAGCCTGGGAGAGGCAGAAAAAAACAGGAGTGTTGGCATTAACACATTGGCAGCCCCAACTGGTTACAGACACAGATTCCAATCCAAAACAGGATTATGAGACTGTAACCAAGGGAAACCTAGTACAATAATATCATGCAGATTATACAGCACCAAAAATTTGCAACTCTCCTGATGATCAGGTTCAACCCTCATTATCACCTGAGTAGAGAACTGGGGTTTATTCTCAGCCAAAGGGGTAGAATCAATCCCCAGTAGGGGAATAGACTTCCGTAGGGTATCAAGGGAAACCCACAACGTTTAGCAAAATCAAAATCCATCAGGTTAATAGCTGCTCCCGAATCAACAAAAGCCTGAGCAGAAAATGTGGACAGGGAGCAAATCAGGGTAACAGTCAACAGAAATTTAGTCTGAAAACTACCCAAGACAACTGAGCGTGCAAAACGTCTTCCCCGCTTAGGGTAGACTGAAATAGCATGAGAGGCATCACCACAGTAGAAACATAACCCACTGCGTTTTCGAAACTCATGACGCTGTGCCCCAGAAGCCACTCTATCACACTGCATGGGTTCAGAAGCTGGTTCACAAGGCAACACTATTCCACGCATACCTCTATGCTCACTCAAACGTCTGTCAATTTGAATCGCCAATGACATAGAATCATTGAGACCAGAGGGAGCAGGGAAACCCACCATAACATCTTTTACATTCTCTGACAGACCCTTCCGAAAAAGGGCTGCCAAAGCATCATCATTCCATTTGGTCAGGACTGCCCACCTTCGGAATCTCTGACAGTACAACTCAGCTACCCAAGCCCCTGATTTAATGCCAACAAGGCTTTTTCAGCTTGATCAGTGACATTAGGTTCATCGTACAATAACCCCAGAGCCAGAAAAAATGCATCAACATTACTCAAAACAGGATCCCCAGGTGTAGGGAAAAAGCCCAATCCTGAGGATTGCCGCGCAGGAGAGAGATGACAATTTGAACCTGCTGTGCTGCGTTCCCTGAGGACTTAGGTTTTAAGGAAAAAAACAATTTACAGTTATTTTTGAAATTCAGAAATTTAGCTCGATCCCCTAAAAACAAATCTGCCATGGGGATCCTAGGTTCCACAACCGGCAACCCTGCAAGATAGGTAGCAATACTCCGAACTTCAGTGGCAAGCTGATCCACACGGCCAGACAACTGTGCAAACTCCATTGAGAGAAAAAAAAATCCTCAGCACCCAGAGAAAAAGAGGGAAAGGAAAAAAATATATATATCTCTGACAACTCTGACAACTTTTTTTTTTTTACACTATCTTTCCCTTCTGTGAGTACCATATAATTTTCAGTTTGGCCGGTGGTACTGTTATGATTTGGTAGCTGAGGAGAGTCAGGCAAAAAAGGCAATACACCAGAGAGGATGGAATCTACTGGATTGCAGTACTCTGACTAACCACCACAACAAAGGCAGCCGTGGAGCGTACCTACGTTGGTCCTAGACGCCTCGTCACAGCCTGAGAAGCTAACTACACCTAAAGATAGAAAGAGGAAAACTATCTGCCCCGGAGCAGATCCCCAAAGAACAAAGGAAGCCCCCAAACATGTAATGGCGGTTAGACAAGAGGAATACAGACACAGAGAGAAAATAGTATGAGCAAACGTTGGGGCCCAATCTTCTTAGAAAGAAAAGGATAGGAAGGACACTTACTGCAATCCAAAAAACCCTAAAAAAATAACAACTCACTAATTGCAAAAACACCTGAGATCACACAACCTCTACCACCTAAATAAGTTCTCTGGTGTAGCAAAACTAAGCAGCAGCCACTGAAAAAGCTGGAAAAGGCAAATGAACAAATAATAGTGGCTCAGATAAACTGAGAGGAGCACAAGCCCCCGGAGGGGACCTTGCTGACCTCCACAGAAGTGCAGGACAAAATGCAAAAAGCAAGCACAAAAATAAAAGCAAAAAATATCTTATTTGTTAGCAGAAGATGCAGGCAAGACACAGCAAGCTTCCAAGTGAAACAGGAACCAAAGTTGAGACAAGAACAATTGATCACCGGCAACCCTGATGGGAGGGAGCCTCCCTTATATAAGACCAGTCTGTAACACCTGACTGCCAATCTTCACAATCTTCATTGAATAGTTCAGTACTGTTTGTAACCACCAGAGGGAGCTTCTGCTCAGAATTCATTTCTAACACATTCAGAACAGATACTATTGCCAACCAGTTATTTAATCGGAAACCGGACAGGCAAATTCAGGCGAGATCCATGCCTTGTTCATTTTCAGAAAAGTAAGCCGGTCAACGTTATCGGAGGATAGTCGCATGCGACGTTCTGTTAGTACACCACCTGCAGCACTAAAGACGCGCTTCGATAATACACTAGCAGCAGGGCAAGCCAGCACCTCCAATGCATACTGGCTAAGCTCTGACCATGTATCCAGCTTAGAGACCAAAAACTTGAAGGGGGAATGTTATGATTTGGTAGCTGAGGAGAGCAGGCAAAAAAGGCAATACACCAAGAGGTTGGAATCTATTGGATTGCAGTACCCTGACTAACCACCACAACTAAAGGCAGCCGTGGAGCGTACCTACGTTGGTCTAGACGCCTCGTCACAGTCTGAGAAGCTAACTTCACCTAAAGATAGAAAGAGGAAAACTATATGCCCCGGAGCAGATCCCCAAAGAACATAGAAAGCCCCCAAACATGTAATGGCGGTTAGACAAGAGGAAATACAGACACAGACAGAAAATAGTATGAGCAAACGTTGGGGCCCAATCTTCCTAGACAGAAAAGGATAGGAAGGTCACTTACTGCAATCCAAAAAACCCTAAAAAAAATACCAACACACTAATTGCAAAAACACCTGAGATCACACGACCTCTACCACCTAAATTAGTTCTCTGGTGTAACAAAACTAAGCCGCAGCCACAGAAAAAACTGGAAAAGGCAAATGAACAAACAACTGGCTGAACTAAACTGAGAGGAGCACAAGCACCCGGAGGGGACCTGGCAGACCCCCACAGAAGTGCAGGACAAAATGCAAAAAGCAAGCACAAAAAACTAAAAGAAGAAAATGTCTTATCTGTTAGCAGAAGATGCAGGCACGAAAGAGCAAGCTTCAAAGTGAACCAGGAACAAAAGTTGAGACCAGAACAATTGATCACCGGCAACCCTGATGGGAGGGAACCTCCCTTATATAAGACCAGTCAGTAACACCTGATCGCCAATCTTCACAATCTTCATTGAATAGTTCAGTACTGTTTGTAACCATCAGAGGGAGCTTCTGCTCAGAATTCATTTCTAGCACATTCACAACAGTACCCCCCCTTGAGGAGGGGTCACCGAACCCTCATTTGGGCAACCAGGTCGGTCAGGATGAGCTCTGTGATACGCACGGATGAGTCTTCTAGCATGGATGTTCGAAGCAAACACCCAAGAATTGTCCTCCTGACCATAACCTCTCCACTTAACCAAATACTGGAGTTTCCGTCTAGAAAAACGAGAATCCAATATTTTCTCAACCACATACTCCAGATTGCCCTCAACCAAAACAGGGTCAGGAGGCACAGCCATAGGAACCACTGGCTCGACAAACCTCTTCAATAAGGACTTGTGGAACACGTTATGGATCTTAAATGTCCCTGGAAGAAGTAAACGAAAGGAAAAGGATTAAGAATCTCCATGATCTTATAAGGTCCAATGAACCTAGGCTTAAACTTAGGAGATGCAACTCTCATAGGGATATTTCTTGAGGACAACCAGACCAAGTCCCCCACTTCAAACCGAGGACCATCAGTCCTATGCCGTTGGCAAACCGCTGGGCCCTCTCCTGAGAGAGGGACAACCTCTCCACTACCTGGTCCCAAATCTGCTGCATACGCTCCACAACAGAGTCAACACCTGGACAGACAGAAGCCTTCGTCTGTCCTGAAGAAAATCGAAGGTGAAACCCAAAATTGCAGAAAAATGGAGACATCAAGGTTGCAGAGCTAGCCCTATTATTAAGGGCAAACTCAGCCAAAGGCAAAAAAGAGACCCAGTCATCCTGATCAGCAGACACAAAGCATCTCAGATAAGTCTCCAATGTCTGGTTTGTTCTCTCAGTTTGTCCATTGGTCTGAGGATGAAAAGCTGAGGAGAAAGATAATTGAACACCAAGTTTAGAACAAAAAGTCCTCAAAAATCTGGAAACAAACTGGACTCCTCTGTCAGACACAATGTTCTCAGGAATACCGTGTAACCAAACCACGTGCTGAAGGAACAAAGGCACCAATTCGGAGGAGGAAGGCAACTTAGGTAATGGCACAAGATGTATCATTTTGGAAAACCTATCACAAATCACCCAGATAACAGTCATTCTCTGAGAAACAGGGAGGTCGGAAATGAAATCCATAGAGATATGGGTCCATGGCCTCTTGGGCACAGGCAATGGCATCAACAAACCACTAGGGCGAGAGCAAGGCTTGGAGCGAGAGCAAGTCCCGCAGGACTGCACAAATTCCCTGACATCACAAGACAAAGTAGGCCACCAAATGAACGACTAACCAAGTCTCTGGTACCAAAAATTCCGGGATGACCGGCCAATGCGGAACAATGAATCTCAGACATCACACTCTTTTTCCACTGGTCTGGGACAAACAATTTCCCAATAGGGCAGAGTTCGGTTTATCCTCCTGACACCTTCCAGAGCCAGTCTCAAATTGGGCGAGATGGCGGAAAGAACTACACCTCTTTCAAAATAACAGTAGGATCAGATAACTCGGGAGAGTCAGCAAGGAAACTCCTCGAGAGGGCATCTGCTTTAACATTCTTAGTGCCAGGAAGAAAGGAAACCACAAAATTAAACGTGTGAAAAACAAGGCCCACCTGGCCTGTCTAGGATTAAGTCGCTTGGCTGATTCCAGATAAACCAGATTCTTATGGTCTGTGAGGACCACCACCTGATGTTTGGCTCCCTCCTGCCAATGTCTCCACTCTTCAAAAGCCCCCTTCATGGCCAATAACTCCCGATTACCCACGTCATAATTACTTTCAGTTGCAGAAAATTTTCGAGAGAAAAAGGCACAAGGGTTACTTTTAGAGGTCTCTGGATCTCTTTGGGACAAAACGGCACCTGCCCCAATTTCAGAGGCATCAACCTCCACCTGAAATGGCAGAGAAACATCAGGCTGCCGTAGTACAGGAGCAGAAGTGAATCTCTGCTTAAGTTCCTGAAACGCAGAAACTGCCTCAGGAGGCCAATTCACCACATCAGAACCCTTCATGGTCAAATCAGTCAATGGTTTAACAATAACAGAGAAATTACCAATAAATTTACGATAAAAATTGGCAAAACCCAAGAGTCTCTGAAGAGCCTTTAATGAAGTAGGTTGGACCCAATCACAAATGGCCTGAACCTTGACCGGGTCCATTTCAATAACAGATGGGGACAAAATGAATCCCAGAAATGAGATCCTCTGTACGCCAAAAAGACACTTTGATCCCTTCACATACAGAGCATTCTCTCTCAAAATCTGGAACACAGTCCGAACATGTTTCACATGAGAGTCCCAATCATTGGAAAAAATCAAGATATCATCCAAATAAACAATCAGAAATTTATCCACAAAATCCCTGAAAATGTCATTCATGAAGGACTGGAAGACGGAAGGAGCATTAGTGAGCCCAAAGGGCATCACTAGGTACTCAAAATGCCCCTCTGGGGTATTAAATGCCGTCTTCCATTCATCCCCGTGCTTAATGCGAATAAGGTTATATGCCCCCCTGAGGTCAAGCTTGGTAAACCAAGTAGCACTTTTCACCCTGGAAAACAGGTCAGAAATCAAGGGTAACGGATATTGATATTTCACAGTGATATTGTTCAAGAGATGATAATCAATACACGGCCTTAATGAACCATCCTTTTTGGCCACAAAGAAAAAACCGGCACCCAAGGGTGAAGAGGATGGTCTGATATGACCCTTCTCCAATGACTCCTTGATATAAGACCGCATAGCGTCATGTTCAGGTACAGACAAGTTAAAAAGGCGACCTTTAGGGAATTTACTACCAGGCACTAATTCAATAGCGCAGTCATAGCTCCTATGGGGGGGGCAAGGATGCAGATTTACTTTCGCTAAACACATCAGAAAAATCAGTCAAAAAGTTAAGAACATCCTGCGCCTGGGGGGAGGCAGAAAAAACAGGAGTGTTGGCATTAACACATTGGCAGCCCCAACTGGTTACAGACAGATTTCCAATCCAAAACAGGATTATGAGACTGTAACCAAGGGAAACCCAGTACAATAATGTCATGCAGATTATACAACACCAAAAATTTGCAACTCTCCTGATGATCAGGTTCAACCCTCATTATCACCTGAGTAGAGAACTGGGGTTTATTCTCAGCTAAAGGGGTAGAATCGATCCCCAGTAGGGGAATAGACTTCCGTAGGGGTATCAAGGGAAACCCACAACGTTTAGCAAAATCAAAATCCATCAGGTTAATAGCTGCTCCCGAATCAACAAAAGCCTGAGCAGAAAATGTGGACAGGGAGCAAATCAGGGTAACAGTCAACAAAAATTTAGTCTGAACACTACCCAAGACAACTGAACGTGCAAAACGTCTTCCCCGCTTAGGGCAGACTGAAATAGCATGAGAGGCATCACCACAGTAGAAACATAACCCATTGCGTTTTGAAACTCATTTCACCCTGGGCCCCGGAGCAGATCCCCAAAGAACATAGGAAGCCCCCAAACATGTAATGGCGGTTAGACAAGAGGAAATACAGACACAGACAGAAAATAGTATGAGCAAACGTTGGGGCCCAATCTTCCTAGACAGAAAAGGATAGGAAGGTCACTTACTGCAATCCAAAAAACCCTAAAAAAATACCAACACACTAATTGCAAAAACACCTGAGATCACACGACCTCTACCACCTAAATTAGTTCTCTGGTGTAACAAAACTAAGCCGCAGCCACAGAAAAAACTGGAAAAGGCAAATGAACAAACAACTGGCTGAACTAAACTGAGAGGAGCACAAGCCCCCGGAGGAGACCTGGCAGACCCCCACAGAAGTGCAGAACAAAATGCAAAAAGCAAGCACAAAAAACTAAAAGAAGAAAATGTCTTATCTGTTAGCAGAAAATGCAGGCACGAAAGAGCAAGCTTCAAAGTGGACCAGGAACAAAAGTTGAGACCAGAACAATTGATCACCGGCAACCCTGATGGGAGGGAACCTCCCTTATATAAGACCAATCAGTAACACCTGATCGCCAATCTTCACAATTTTCATTGAATAGTTCAGTACTGTTTGTAACCACCAGAGGGAGCTTCTGCTCAGAATTCATTTCTAGCACATTCAGAACAGGGGAAGAGCCATCTGGGAGTACACTGAGAGGGCAAGACATGTAGTCTGTCACCATCTGACGGAAACGTTGCCTCCAGCTGACTGGAGCCATCTGTGATGGTGTAGACATTTGTGGCGGGGACACAAAACTTCGCCACATTTGGGCCATACTGGTCTTGCCCTGTGCAGAGGCGCTGCTTCTGCTCCCTCTTGGTGCAGAGCTTCCTCCACTGCCTCAATGCACAGAGCTGATTTGTAAAGCCACTAGCAAGCATGCTCTCGGTGGAATGGAGAATCAATGATGGAATGCAGCCAGTGTGTCTTGGTACTCCCGCAATTTTACGCTCGCCTGCTTCAACGGTGTTATTGAGGCTTTTGTAAGTTTGTCCCGTTA
Source organism: Oophaga sylvatica (assembly GCA_033576555.1). Lineage (NCBI taxonomy): Eukaryota > Metazoa > Chordata > Amphibia > Anura > Dendrobatidae > Oophaga > Oophaga sylvatica. The sequence goes on along the minus strand of JARQOD010000006.1, from coordinate 194,640,153 downwards.
GCCGAGGGTCTAGGAGGGTGTACACCCAAAGTAATCTGACTATGGTGAGAATTCGTGGCGATGCGGCGGTCATTTCTCAGGCACTGCGCTGCATGAATATCAACACATGTGCCTTGGCAGAACTCCAAACTGGCAAGAATACGTTTGTCCTTGCTGCAAGGCCCAGAGCTGCCACCAGATTTTGGCCATTGTCACACACTACCAAGCCTGGCTGGAGATTCACTGGCACAAACCACACGTCGATCTCCTGCTTGATGGCATTCCAGAGCTCCTGCGCTGTGTGGCTTCGATTCCCCATAGAAATTAATTTCAGGAGGCCTGTTGACGTTTGGCCATGGCTGTGCTCATATCAGTCGTAACAGGTAAGCGTTCACGGGTCCATGTGGAGGTAGACAGTGATTACGGCTCCTGCAGCGATGATTCGGAGGAACTGGAGTAGGAGGAGGAGTCAATGTGTACATAATGAATTCCTGCAATCCTTGGAGTTGGCAGAACACGTACAGCGCCACTCTCAAGATCTGTACCCGGCTCCACAACATTGATCCAATGGGCAGTGAGGGAAAGGTATCGTCCCTGTCCATGGTCACTGGTCGGCGCATCAGTGGTCAGGTGGACCTTGCTACTGACGGCATTTAGTAGCTCATGTTTAATTTTTGCCTCCACATGCTTTTGCAGGGCAGGGACTGTTTGCCTGCTGAAATAAAAGCGTCTGGGCACGTTGTATTGTGGGACTGCCAATGCCATGAAGTTACTGAAGGTGTCAGTCTCCACCAGCCTGAATGACAGCATTTCAAGGGACAGGAGTTTTGCAATGCCAGCATTCAGAGCCTGTGCTCGGGGATGGTTTGCCGAGTATGGCCGCCTTTTCTCCCATGCCTGTGCTACCGATGGCTGAGAGTGGCCTGGGAGTGTGAGGATGACTGGGAACATGGTGCTGTGGGTGGAATTATACTGGGTCTCTGTACACCAGTGCCAGAGGTACTTCCAGGGCGATCTGTGAGGAAGCCGAACTAGCTGTGTGTGAGCTGGAGGAAGAGGTTACAACATGAGCTGAAGATGTAGGTGGTGCTGTAGGTTGGCCTACGTCTCCAGTGAGTCTTTGAAACTCCATCACGTGCTTGGTCCGTACATGTTTCCACATATTTGTGGTATTGAGGTTGCTGACACTTTTACCTCTTTTTACTTTTTGATTACACAGCTTGCATTTGACAAAGCAAAGGTCATCTGCAACTGTGTCAAAAAAGGACCACGCACTGCAAGTCCTGGGAGCGCCCGTTTTGGCTTTTGGAAGAGAACTGCTCTGAACGGGTGCCAAAGTGGAGGCTACAGGCAACCGAGTCTGAAGCCTACCTCTCCCTCCTGTTTGGACAGTTGGGGGAATCTCTTCCTCAGAGCTGCTCCCACCACCTTCCTGTTCCTCACGCCATGATGGGTCAAGGACCTCATCATCTCCACTACCCTCTTCAAACACCTGCTTCTCCTGTGTCGTCTGGCCAGCACCATGTGCAACAGAAACTGGCACCTGAGTCTCATCATCATCAGATGCGTTCTGCGGTGTGCTGACCATAGGCACTGGCCCACCCGCCTCTTCAGATTCAGAGAGACAAAGCAGTTGAGCATCACTGCATACTCCCTCTTATTCACATTCTAGAATGCTGCTTGGCTGGCCCCCTCTTTCCAAGCCAACAGATTCAGAGAACAGAAGTAGAGACTGAGCTGGCTCCTGTACAGAGCTCTCTGACTGCCTGGGCAATTTGGCAGGTGGTGAAGAGACAGATGGTTGCTCTTCAGTGCTCTGGTCCTGAGAGGATGTGGAAGTAATTGAAGTCGATGCGTTAGCTGCCATCCATCCGACAAAGGCTTCAATTTGTTCTTCCCGCAGCAGGGGGTACGGCGAGCTCCTACAAAGCTGCGCATAAAGGACCGCTCCCGGGGAAAACTGGGGGATGCTGTGTCACTGGTGCCGCAGCAGGCACAGAATCCCCACGTCCTCTCCCTGCTGAAACTCCACGCCCACGACCACGTGCCTTACTCCCTGCCTTCTTCATCTTGGTAGATTGATAAAGATAGGCAGAAAAGTACTAAGGCCTTTGCGCTTATTCCTGAACAGCTGCTAACAGGTATAAGAAACGCTAAGTTTATTAAGTGTAGACTACACTTTAATATGACAACAGTGTATAGACTCTAGACTTCGAAGTGAGCAGACGTGTCTGTCTGCTCTCTGCAAGTCAGAGGATATAACAAGGCGCCGTGCTACTGGCAGCCCATTGCAGCAGCAGCTACTCTTTTGTTTCTTTTGTCTCTGTATGTTGTCTGTCCTTTTGGACATTCTTTTGGACTTTCTACTGGCTTTGGTACCTTTATGGACTCCTAATTTGCAACCGCGGATTGATGGATGGTTTATACTCTGGATCGCACTGTTCCTGTTTGACGGACCATTGTGGGAAGGTGGAAACTATTTACCCATACAACCAACTGCCTCTGGACACGCAGCTCTGGATCAGCACCTGGATCTGCCACTACTACGTACATTCCCCTACAGGTACATGCAACTCCTAAATGGATACAAGTAATGCGACACACCCATGGACATGAATTTAATGCAACTACTACCAGCTACAGTTCCACAATACACACAGCTTCAACCTTGTTGGTTACTGATGCAGCCATCCGTGTACAGAGGAGAACACTGGAAACAGTCAGATATGGCGCGGACTGGAGCAAAGGACAGGACATGATGTGCTGTTGCTAGGTTGAGCATTCCGATACCAAAACCCATTCCGATACCTGAATCCAATGTAAGTCTATGGGAACAAAATATCGGAAGTTAAAACTTCCGATATTTTGTTCCATAGACACATTGGATTTCAGTATCGGAATGGGGTTTTGGTATCGGAATGCTCAACCCTAGTTGCCCCTAAGTCGTCACTAAACGTGTTGTATATTCAAGGATCGACTTCAGGAGCTGAGCAGGATGAAGGCTACTACAGCTGCGGACATACCACTTATTCCCTGTGAAGTGTGGAGACCTTTCAGAGGCTGCAGAGCAGGAAAAAAGGTGAAGTCCAGGAGAAGAAGGTTTAAACCTGCAGTCCCATCCATTATCATGGGTAATGTATAGTGTTGAGCGATACTGCTCGATATCTAAAAATATCGTATCGGAATGGTATCGACGATATCACTAAATATCGTCGATATCCGATTACGATACCGGAAGTCCCATGTAAGTCTATGGGAACAAAATATCGCAACAAAAAAAAACCCTTTCTTTCGTTGTAAACACAAAATATACACACATAGAATACATATATATATATATATATACATGTCATTGTGACATATATATATATATATATACATATATTTATAGTTTATACACTTCTACATAGTAAAATAGACTCTGATTCAATTGCCGGGTAAAGCCGTGACATACCCCATAGAAGTCGACGGGCTCGGTGCCGAGTACCCCCAAAACCTCTGGCTCTGTGCGACTCAACTTGGGCGTCACAAACAGGATTCTGTAGCTCGCTATAAGCGAGTCCTGTGTGCCTGAATTGAACTGGTTTTGTGCTTGAGAATTGCTAAAATCATCGAATGTATTTGCCATTTTTCCGCTATATCTGCGTCACGACGAGGCACTGGTGAAGAAGAAGGGCGTGCTCTTCATGGGTGTACACTCACTCAGTGGCGCGAAAACGATGGCCGACCACTCTAAATGGTACTGCAATGTAAGATCGTGCCCCACAGCTCTTCAGTTCCGCCTCCTCATCCTCCTCAGTGTGCGGAAACTAACACGAAGGTCCCGCCTCCCTACAAAAGAGGGGCCCTCTCCAGATGCTAATGACACATGTGACTTTGCAGAGATGGCTAATGGACACGAGCAGAAGTGTGAAGGGATGGAGCAGTCAGAGCTCTCCCCCCACGGAAGCGACCCGATCGCCACGGAACCACCGTTGGGCACCCGGCCTGGAAACCCTCCTACGCTGCAAGAAGCGGAGGATACCCTAAGAGGCCTGGTCCGGCACCGGGAGGAGGTCGCCAGGATGGAAGCCAGCTGGCGTGCCTAAAACTAAACTTGGAGCGGCGCCAATCCCTCTTACCTGAAGTGTCTGTACCGTTCTAGTAGAGGAGTCCGTGCGGGCATCCCAGCCCTTGCAATGTGATCCGGTTGACGTTGTCGCAGTGGAGGCACCCGTTCGTGCAAAAAACTCTGCACCGGCAGCACCCCAGATCCCGCTGTCTGCCCCCGTCACTGAGACAGAAGAAGCGACACCCGTCCTCATGGAGGAGGCCGCGCAGGCACCAGAGCACTACCTGCCTGTACCGGAGCCCCGACTGTCATCTGTTCCAGAGCCGGCTGCTTCCTCCGCAGGTGAGCGCCGCCAGTACTGGGGGGCGCCAGGAGAGCTGCCGCAAACCGGGCATCGTAAGCTGGCATTTGATGGTGGAGACATGGAGCAGCTGGTGGAGGAGAATTACAACCGGCGTCAGGAGGAAGAGTGGAGACGTTGGGAGCGGGAAGCAGAGCGACAAAGGGAGCAGCGAGAATCCCAAAAGCTTCGGCAACGTCAACTGGAGAAGGACCGGGCAGATAAGGACCGGATGAGAAAAGATAAAGGAACCCTGTGGGAGCCGCGGCGTAAGGGTGCAGTACGGAGCTTTAAATTGAAAGGTGGTTGGGGCTTCATTTAGAAGTCTTTGTGACCCGGCGGGACGTGGAGACTCACCTCCCAGAAGGACACCCGGGGAGGGACCTGTTGCCAGGAGACTTGGTGACTTACAACCGACACTGGGGTTACAATGGATGGTACGCCCTAAATGTTACCAGGTGCGACCCCTACTCCCCAGAGTGTCAGGAACCTGTGAGACCCTCGGAGCCTTCAGCCTCCCACATCCAGGCCTCTGCACAAGTGCCCACCCCACGCCGTAAATCTCCCCAGCCTCCCTCAGTGGTCTCCTCAGCAGCCCCAGCTATGGACATGATAACTATAGCTGGCCCGTACCCGGCGCCTGTTAGGCCCCCTGGGGTTCGTTCAGTCCGTGACATAGGGCTCCAGACCCGGAGGGAGATGAAAGAGGTGGCCACACAGACACAGATAGCGGGTCACGACTTGACTGTACAGGCCACACGACGTCATCAGGTCCTGGTGGTCCTTGGTGTCTCGGATGTTTGGCAAGCATCAGAACAGTACCAGGTGGTACCTGGAACACCCCTGCCAAAGAATTATAAATAACCCGGACAGGGTCCCTGTATGTAAATAGTTAAATTGTTGATGTACCCGGACGGGTGAATGTTCATAAAAAAGTTTTTTTAATTTAATAAAAAACACAACACAGTTTTCATTACTTTTATTACAGTCTCATCCTGCGACGCCATCGATCTCCTGTAAAAAAATGAAAAAAAAAAACAGCAGTATACCACCTGTCCGACGCAGTCCATAGTAACGAGTGTCCCACGACGATCCAGCTCTGCTACATCAGAATGACAGGCAGAGCCTGTCATCCCGGCGCAGCACAGCTGATTACCTGCTTCCCGGAGGTGACGTCATCGGACTGGTTTACGGCCGGGATTACCCTGCAGTCACTGCAGTTATCGCGAAAAACTGCATGTGACCGCCAGGGAGAAGATAATGGCGGCCATCAAGCAGTCCAGGACGTGACCGCCGGAGATCTTCTGCCAGGTAAGTGCCGCTGACTCCTGACAGACCCGACCGACGGACACTCACAGTGACAGTGACAAATCCGATTCCGGTATCCGATATGACGAAAATATCGGTACTCGGAATCGAAAGCCCCATACAGCTAATATCGGCCGATACCCGATATTTGCAGTATCGTATCGCTCAACACTAGTAATGTACGATCGCTGGGAAATAAGACGGATGAACTTCTAGCTCTGTGTAAAACCCACTTGGAGTACAAGAATGCAGTCTCATGTGCTTCACAGAAACCTGGTTACATGGGGATGTTCCTGATTCAAGTGTTTTGATTCCAGGGTTTCACATGGTCCGGGCTGATAGAGACAAAGCTAAGTCTGTGGGTGGTTAATAATTATAAGTGGTGGGTTAGGAATTGCAAATGATATTATACATTAATTTTAACAGAGTGGGTTGCAATCAGGGGATCAATATTACGGTATGTAAGATATTCACTTGCTACTCCCAAAACATTAAATACTCTCTATGGCAGGTTTGGGCTCCCTACATGGGACCACTACTAATTTATGCTAAGAGGCACTTATTTCCAATTTTCCATTACAGTAGTCCTGTATATCCCTCCATCCGCAAATCAAGAGGCGGCTGGGGAAGTATTGTCAGGGGTGTTAGACCGCATTCAGACAAAGCACCCAAACTCGTTAACTGTAATCTCTGGGGACTTTAACAGAGCCATGATCTCAAAGAATCTTGCAAAGTTCTATCAATATGTAAATGTGCCACAAGAGACAGCAGTATACTGGATCTCCTCTATGCGAATGTTAAAGATGCCTATTCATCATCTGCACTGCCCCCCCTGGGTAAATCAGACCACAACCTCATACTATTGTCTCCATCATACCAAACTGTTGTCAGTAAACAGCCAGCCACTAGTGTTGAGCGATACGATAATGCAAATATCGGCTATCGGCCGATATTAGCTCTATCGGCCTTTCGATAATTCGTTTCGATATTTTCGTCTTATCGAATACCGGAATCGGATTTGTCACTGTCACAGTGAATGTCCGTCGGTCGGGTCTGTCAGGAGTCAGCGGCACTTACCTGGCAGAAGATCTCCGGCGGTCACGTCCTGGACTGCTTGATGGCCGCCATTATCTTCTCCCTGGCGGTCACATGCAGTTTTTCGCGATAACTGCAGTGACTGCAGGGTAATCCCGGCCGTAAACCAGTCCGATGACGTCACCGCCGGGGAAGCAGGTAATCAGCTGTGCTGCGCCGGGATGACAGGCTCTGCCTGTCATTCTGATGTAGCAGAGCTGGATCGTCGTGGGACACTCGTTACTATGGACTGCGTCGGTCAGGTGGTATACTTTTTTTTTTTTTTTCATTTTTTTACAGGAGATCGATGGCGTCGCAGGATGAGACTGTAATAAAAGTAATGAAAACTGTGTTTTTTTTTTTTTATTAAATTAAAAAACTTTTTTATGAACATTCACCCGTCCGGGTACATAAACAATTTAACTATTTACATACAGGGACCCTGTCCGGGTTATTTATAATTCTTTGGCAGGGGTGTTCCAGGTACCACCTGGTACTCTTCTGGTGCTTGCCAAACATCCGAGACACCAAGGACCACCAGGACCTGATGACGTCGTGTGGCCTGTACAGTGACGTCATGACCCGCTATCTGGGTCTGTGTGGCCACCTCTTTCATCTCCCTCCGGGTCTGGAACCCTATGTCCCGGACTGTACGAACCCCAGGGGGCCTAACAGGCGCCGGGTACGGGCCAGCTATACTTATCATGTCCATAGCTGGGGCTGCTGAGGAGACCACTGAGGGAGGCTGGGGAGATTTACGGCGTGGGGTGGGCACTTTTGCAGAGGCCTGGATGTGGGAGGCTGAAGGCTCCGAGGGTCTCACAGCTTTCTGACACTCTGGGGAGTAGGGGTGCACCTGGTAACATTTAGGGCGTACCATCCATTGTAACCCCAGTGTCGGGTGTAAGTCACCAAGTCTCCTGGCAACAGGTCCCTCCCCGGGTGTCCTTCTGGGAGGTGAGCCTCCACGTCCCGCCGGGTTACAAAAACTTCTAAATAAAGTCCAGGCTCCTGGATGAAGCCCCAACCACCTTTCAATTTAAAGCTCCGTACTGCACCCTTACGCCACGGCTCACACAGGGTTCCTTTATCCTTTCTCATCCGGTCCTTATCTGCCCGGTCCTTCTCCAGGTGACGTTGGCGAAGTTTTTGGGATTCTCGCTGCTCCCTTTGTCGCTCTGCTTCCCGCTCCCAACGTCTCCACTCTTCCTCCTGACGCCGGTTGAAATTCTCCTCCACCAGCAGCTCCATGTCTCCACCACTCCACTGCAGCTTGCGATGTCCGGTTCGCGGCAGCTCTCCTGGCGCCCCCAGTCCTGTCGGCGCTCCCCTGCGGAGGAAGCAGACGGCTCTAAATCAGATGACAGTCGGGGCTCCGGTACAGACAGGTAGACCTCTGGTGCCTGCGCGGCCTCCTCCATGAGGACGGGTGTCGCTTCTTCTGTCTCAGCGACGGGGGCAGACAGTGGGATCTGGGGTGCTGCCGGTGCTGCGGTTTTTGCAGGAACGGGTGCCTCCACTGTGACAACGTCAACCGGATCACATTGCAAGGGCTCCTCTACTACAACGGGTGCCTCACCTTCCGGTACAGACACTTCAGGTAAGAGGGATTGGCGCCGCTCCAAGTTTATTTTTTGGGCACGCCAGCTGGCTTCCATCCTGGCGACCTCCTCCCGGTGCCGGGCCAGGCCTCTTAGGGTATCCTCCGCTTCTTGCAGCGTAGGAGGGTTTCCAGGCCGGGTGCCCAACGGTGGTTCCGTGGCGATCGGGTCGCTTCCGTGGGGGGAGAGCTCTGACTGCTCCATCCCTTCACACTTCTGCTCTTGTCCATTAGCCATCTCTGCCAAGTCACATGTGTCATTAGCATCTGGAGAGGGCCCCTCTTTTGTAGGGAGGCGGGACCTTCGTGTTAGTTTCCGCCCACTGAGGAGGATGAGGAGGCGGAACTGAAGAGCTGTGGGGCACGATCTTACATTGCAGCACCATTTAGAGCCATCGTTTTCGCGTCACTGAGTGAGTGTGTGTACACCCATGAAGAGCACGCCCTTCTTCTTCACCAGTGCCTCGTCGTGACGCAGATATGGCGGAAAAATGGCAAATACATTCTCTGATGATTTTAGCAATTCTCAAGCACAAAACCAGTTCAATTCAGGCACACAGGACTCGCTTATAGCGAGCTACAGAATCCTGTTCGTGACGCCCAAGTTGAGTCGCACAGAGCCAGAGGTTTTTGGGGTACTCGGCACAGAGCCCGTCGACTTCTATGGGGTATGTCACGGCTTTACCCGGCAATTGAATCAGAGTCTATTTTACTATGTAGAAGTGTATAAACTATAAATATATGTATATATATATGTCACAATGACATGTATATATATATATATATGTATTCTATGTGTGTATATTTTGTGTTTACAACGAAAGAAAGGGTTTTTTTTTGTTGCGATATTTTGTTCCCATAGACTTACATGGGACTTCCGGTATCGAAATCGGATATCGACGATATTTAGTGCTATCGGCGATACAATTTCGATACGATATTTTTAGATATCGAGCACTATCGCTCAACACTACCAGCCACAATAAAATTAATTAGGAAGTGGAATCCAGAGGCAGAAGAGGCTCTACGAGACTGTTTTGACCTCACAGACTGGGAGGTGATTTGCGACAGGGGAGAGCATCATAATGTAAATGATATTGTCGGGCGAGTAACGGATTATATAAATTTTTGTACTGACACTGTTGTACCAGCTAAAAAGATTCGATGTTATGCAAATAACAAGCCTTGGATTACAAAAGAATTGAATCTTTATTAACATTATCTTATATATACCTGAACTACACACTTTTATTTATTATGTAATGTTGGTACACCTGTGCAAGATTTGTGTCCTAATATAATAATAATAATAATAATCTTTATTTATATAGCGCCAACATATTCCGCAGCGCTTTACAGTTTAACAGTTTCAAAACACAAGTCATAGGTAACAACGTTAACAATACAATAATTAAAGCAAAATAAGCCGACCCTGCTCGTGAGAGCTTACAATCTACAATGAGGTGGGGGAGATACAAAGTACAGGTGTGTATATACAATGGTGCATTTACAATGATGGTCCAGCCATCTTGAGGGAGTGAGGCATGGATGGAGATAGTGAATGGGCTACACATACACACTTAAACATAGAACGACTTTGGTTAGTGAATGTGATAGGCCACTCTGAACAAATGTGTTTTGAGGGAGCTCCTGAAACCATGCAAATTGTGGATAGTCCTAATTTCTTGGGGTAGAGCATTCCAGAGATTGGCGCAGCGCGGGAGAAGTCTTGGAGTCGGGAGTGGGAGGTACGGATTAGTGCAGAGGTTAGTCGAAAGTCGTTTGCAGAGCGCAGCAGTCGGTTAGGCCGATAGATAGAAATGAGGGAGGAGATGTAGGGGGGTGCTGCACTGTGGAGAGCTTTGTGGGTGAGAACCAGTACTTTGAATTGGATCCTATAATGAATGGGCAGCCAGTGTAAGGACTGGCGAAGAGCCGACGCGTCCGAGTACCGATTAGCCAGATGGGTTACCCTGGCTGCTGCATTAAGGATGGACTGGAGAGGGGATAGTCGAGTAATGGGGAGGCCAAGTAATAGAGCGTTGCAGTAGTCCAGGCAGGAGTGGATCAATGCTACAGTGAGGGTTTTTGTTGTTTCCATGGTGAGAAAAGGGCGGATTCTAGAGATGTTCTTTAGGTGTAGACAGCAAGAGCGGGCAAGAGATTGTATATGGGAGGTGAAGGAGAGATTGGTGTCAAACATAACACCCAGACAGCGAGCCTGCTGCCGGGGTGTTATTATGGTGCAGCCCACAGAGAGGGAAATGTCAGATTTAGGGAGGTTAGTAGACGGCGGGAGCAGAAGGAGTTCAGTCTTGGAGAGGTTAAGTTTCAGATAGAGAGCGGACATGATGTTGGAGACTGCGGACAGACAGTCGGTGGTGTTCTGTAGAACAGCGGGGGTAAGGTCGGGGGATGACATGTATAGTTGTGTGTCATCGGCATAAAGATGGTACTGAAAGCCAAATCTGCTGATGGTCTGTCCAATTGGGGCCGTGTAGAGAGAGAAGAGAAGGGGGCCAAGGACTGAGCCCTGGGGTACACCGACAGTGAGAGGAAGAGGAGATGACGTGGAGCCAGAGAACGAAACACTGAAGGAGCGGTCAGAAAGATAGGAGGAGAACCAGGAGAGAACAGTGTCCTTAATACCTAGTGACTGGAGCCTAGAGAGTAGGAGACGGTGGTCAACCGTGTCGAAAGCTGCAGAAAGGTCGAGAAGAATGAGCAGAGAGTGGTCGCCGTTACGTTTTGCTGTAAGAAGGTCATTGGTCACTTTGATGAGTGCAGTTTCAGTCGAATGTAGGGGGCGGAAGCCGGACTGTGAAGGGTCTAGGAGGGAGTAAGTGAAGAGGTAACGGGTGAGGCGGGAGTAGACTAGGCGCTCCAAAAGTTTAGAGATGAAGGGGAGATTGGAGACCGGTCTGTAGTTGTTTGTGCAGGAAGGGTCAAGAGCGGGTTTCTTTAGTAATGGAGTAATGATGGAGTGTTTGATAGAGGATGGGAAAATGCCAGAGGAGAGTGAGAGATTAAAGATTGTAGTTAGGTGAGTTGTGACAACTGGAGAGAGAGACTGGAGGAGATGTGAGGGGATGGGGTCGGTAGTGCATGTAGTCGGACGAGAGGAAGAGAAGAGTCTGGAGACTTCTTCTTCTGTGATGGGATCAAATGTGGAAAGTGAGCCAGGGGAAATGCAGGGTGGGATGGGAGTCACAGCACTTGGTGGTTGAGAGCAGATTTCCTGACGGATAGTATCTATTTTTTCTATAAAGTGGGAGGCCAGGTCGTCAGCACAAATGTCTGTGATAGGGGCTTGTGCTTTTGGCCTGAGGAAGGAGTGAAAAGTGTCAAAAAGTTTCTTGGGGTTGTTGGCTAGTGAGGAGATCAGTGTGGTGAAGTAGGTCTGTTTGGCGAGGTGAAGGGCAGCATTATAAGTTCTTAACATGAATTTAAAGTGGATGAAGTCTTCTGGTGTGCGGGTTTTTCTCCAGAGGCGTTCAGCACTCCTAGAGCATCGCTGAAGAAGTCGAGTTTGCAATGTGAGCCAGGGCTGTTTTACTGTGTGTTTGGAGGTTCTGAGGGTGAGCGGTGCTACTTGGTCAAGGGTGCTTTTAAGAATGTCATTGTAGTGATGAACAGCCAGATCAGGACAGGAAAAAGAGGAGATTGGGGACAGCGATGAGTGTAGGGAGTCTGAAAGTGTCTGAGGGTTAATGGCTTGTAGATTTCTGAATGTGTGGTAGGTAGGAGTGCGCTGGGGTGGTGGAGGATTTGTGAGCGTGAAGGAGAGAATGTTGTGGTCAGAGAGTGGAACCGGTGAGTTATTTAGGTGGGAGATTGAACAGAGGCGGACGAAGACCAGGTCAAGGGTGTTGCCATCCTTGTGTGTCTCAGAGGTTGAAAGCTGTGAGAGGCCTAGAGAAGTGGTTAGTGATAGAAGCTGAGATGCAGATGTGGAAGTAGGGCTGTTAATGGGGATGTTGAAGTCTCCAAGGATAAGGGTTGGTAGTTCTGAGGACATGAAGTGGGCAGCCAGGCTGAGAAGTGGTCAAGGAACTGGGTGGGTGAGCCTGGGGGCCGATATATGACCGCCACTCTGAGGGAGAGGGGATGGAAGAGCCTGATGGTGTGGACCTCAAAAGAAGGGAATGAGAGTGATGGAATTGGGGGGATGACCTGGAAAGTGCATTGTGGGGACAGGAGTATGCCAACTCCACCACCATGTCTGTTTGTGGGTCTCGGGGAATGGGAGAACTGTAAACCACCATAGGAAATGGCAGCAGGGGAGACAGTGTCAGAATCCTGAATCCAGGTTTCAGTGAGGGCCAACAGATTAAGAGAGTGGTTCAGAAAGTAGTTGTGCAGGAAGGATAGCTTGTTGCACGCAGACCGTGGATTCCAGAGGGCACAATTGAAAGAAGGAGATGAGGGAGTGCAAGTAATATTAATAAGATTATTATGGTTTCGGTATGAGGTAGGGTAGGGATTGAGGTTGGGGGATGGTGGACCAGGGTTGGGGAGATGTCCCCTGAAATCAGTAGGAGTAGGAAGATAAAGAGCAGGTAGTTGTTGGAATTGTGAGTAGGTTTTTTCTGTGATGTGTTTGGGCAAGATGGGCTGAGGTTTTTCAGGAAGGTGAGGAGTGCATGGGAGCTGTACATGGGAGAGGGAAGGATAGAGGGGCTGATGTGTATGAGTCGTGATGGAGGGGGGATGGGGCGGTGAATGTGGATGGCAAGGGAACACAGGAGAAAATAGATAAAGTACATAATGAAAAATAATGCAAAGTGTGGGGTACCTGATTCCAGCCCTGATTAACTGCCATGAATAACTGCCGTTTTCAAGATGCTTTTCTTCTGTGATGCTTAACTTCTGGGATGCATGCGCCCCCACAATGCATGCGCCCCTTAGACTACTCCTAAATATATAGTCCACACTACAGGGTCAGGAAAGTGGGATTGTGGGAGCTGCTTTGGGATAATTTGCCAGCTGGGTCCAGGACACCAGGGGTGGTTAGATCATCAAAGGCACTAGACCTGGCAACATCTATATGTTATAGCACTTTCCACCTGATAGCATCTACAGAGGCCCCAGTCACACGAATACACAGCAGTAAGTATTAAGCACAGTGCAAAAAATGAATTATACTAAAGTTTTACCAGGCACATTAAACTATGTTGCAAAATGGCACAGCAGTGGTTGGCAGCAATCAGAAGTATGGAGTGCATACTATTGCTATATATTTCCACATGCAAGACAGAAGGGGCTTGTGTCATTCAGCTGCTTGCTGACAATGAATGGAGTGCATACATGCAGAGAGGATCAATTCAGAGGATGAATGATTTGGTTACCATTGCTATATATTTCCACATGCAAGACAGAAGGGGCTTGTGTCATTCAGCTGCTTGCTGACAATGAATGGAGTGCATACATGCAGAGAGGATCAATTCAGAGGATGAATGATTTGGTTACCTGTGTGAAGAGAGAAGACGAATGTTAATTTTTTGCCATGAATAACTGCCGTTTTCAAGATGCTTTTCTTCTGTGATGCTTAACTTCTGGGATGCATGCGCCCCCACAATGCATCTAATATTTTATGTACTGCTGTTTGTATTGCTGCTGTAATACTGTAATTTCCCCCCGGGATCAATAAAGTGTATCGTATCGTATCGTATCGTAATATGAGCTAATGTGGGCTAAAAAGTGTCAAGTGTAGTGTTTGGTGAACTTTATTCACTTTTTTGTGTTTTTCACAAAAAAAACAAAGGTTGTGATTGAGACAAAAGATGTACAATCGATAGTATCACAAACTTTTTGTAGCTCTTACAATGCAGGAAACTACAATGCAATAGATAAGGCTACAAAAAAATAGGGTAATACTAATCTGGCTGGTCCTGCAGGCCACAAACCAGCCGAAAGGCTCCTCTATCTACTCCTATCTAGTGTTTGCAACCAATTTATTGGATACGGATGGAAGCGCGGCACACTAATAGGAGAGAGTTTGTAATGTATGTAGTACAGTTCATATAGCGTCTTGTGCTTGGGTGCGATGAAAACACAGGAGTCACAGGTTTGATATAGAAAAGTCCTGTATTACTTCATACAAGTTGGCAGAAATAGTCACACAGTTTGCAGACACAGAAACAGGAGACACAGCAGGCCAGAGTAATCCAAGCTCAGCAATCACTCTCCAATACAGATTCAGGATCTTCTTCTCTGTTACCGTAAGTCCATGCAAACGTGGGTCTTTCAAAGAGCAGGGTTCAGAGTCCACAAGTGCTTCAGAGTTCCTCAGTAGGAATAGCTGGAGTACAAGGTCCAAGGCTTACAGGAGTCAAGTCACAGGTTCACTGCAGGCTAGATTCTGAAGCACTGATTGCTCAGCTGTGGCTGCTTAAGAAGCAAAGGAGAGAATCAGGGCGGGAACATGCAAGCTGGAAACTCCATTTTGACTGAGGGCAAGATAGCTGCAGCAAGACAGAAAGTAAAATGGCTGACGAACAAACTGAGTTTCAGGAATATATACATAGAACCTTACATTACTCCCCCCTTAAGGACAACCTCCGGATGACCTCAGACCAGGCTTGTGTGGGTACCTCTGATGAAACTGACGGAGCAAGCGAGGAGCATTAACGTTATTGACCGGTTCCCATGAGTTGTCCTCCACTGGGTAGCCCTGCCATTTAATCAGATATTGTAACTGATTTCTATACAACCTGGAATCTAAAATCCTTTCCACCACAAATTCTTCCTGACCATCGACTAGCACTGGGTCAGGGCAAGGAGAGGAACGTCCAGGAAACGTATTGGGTGTCGCAGCCTTTAGTAGGGATACATGAAAGACAGGGTGGATTCTCATAGTTCTGGGCAGTTGAAGACGACAAGCAACGGCACTTATAATTTTACTGATTTTATAGGGTCCAATGTACTTATGTCCCAACTTAGACGATGGAATCCTTAACTTAAGATTTCTGGTTGACAGCCAGACCAAGTCTCCTACCTTGAAAGCTGGTGCAGGTTTACAAAATTTATCTGCTGCTTTCTTGTACCTTTCTTGAGCCGATTCCAGATTTTCCTTTAGAAGATCCATATTCTTCTGTAAAGACGTGATTCTTTCAGCCACTGCTGGTAAAGGCGTTTCTATGGGATATCGTGGTAGAATGTTAGGATGATAACCTAGATTAGAGTAAAAAGGAGACTGTTTAGTGGAGGCACTCTGAGAGTTGTTATACGAGAACTCAGCTAATGGAAGTAGATCCACCCAATCATCCTGTAGGTGGCAGATAAAGCAGCGGAGATACTGCTCCAGGGTTTGATTGGTTCGTTCGGTCTGTCCATTAGTCTGGGGATGAAAAGCAGAAGAAAGGTTTACTTTAATGTCCAATGCTGCACAGAAATTTTGCCAAAACCTAGAAGTGAATTGCACCCCTCGATCCGAAATAACCTCATCCGGTACTCCATGTAAGCGAAACACATCTTTAATCATCAAATCTGATGTCTGTTTTGCAGTGGGTAAGCCGACACAAGGGATAAAATGAGCTGCCTTTGTTAGACGGTCAACCACCACTAGAATGGTGTTCTTCCCCTGAGAGGTTGGTAACTCCACAATGAAGTCCATAGAAATGGATCCCCACGGGCGGGACGGGGTGGGAAGAGGCTGTAACAGACCAGTTGGTGAGGAGCGAGGTGTTTTGCATCTTGCACAGACCTCACATGAAGTGACATAATTCAAAACATCCTTCCTGCAAGTGGGCCACCAAAAGAAACGAGAAAGAAATTCCTGTGTCTTTAGAATTCCTCTATGCCCAGCTATCTTGGAATCGTGAATGAGTTGCAATACTCTTAATCTGACTGTTTCAGGAATATACAGACGTTGTCCCTGAATCCACACACCATTCTTAAAGACAAGACTTACGTCCCTTGGGGGTTGTGCCAAAAAGGAATCCGCATGGTATGCTTCCTTGATGTCCTTAAGTAGGTCTTGATTATGAATTACTCCTAGGAATCTAGAGTCAGGAAGAATAGTCTTAGGAGGAGTAATTGGACGTGTCTCTGCTGAGTAAATCCTAGAGAGTGCATCAGCCTTTCCATTGCGCGATCCTGGTCTATAAGAGATGATAAAATTAAATTGGTTTAAGAAAAGATTCCAGCGAGCCTGGCGAGGAGTCAGGCACTTAGCCGACCTGATAAACTCAAGGTTACGATGGTCTGTCAGGACGACTATTTGCTGTGCAGCTCCCTGAAGAAGGTGTCTCCATTCTTTGAAGGCGGCAATAATGGCCAACAACTCTCTATTGCCCACATCGTAGTTCCTCTCAGCCGAAGACAACTGCTGGGAAAAGAAGGCACAGGGATGCAAGACATTCTTCTCACCTGTTCTCTGAGAGAGTATAGCTCCAACGGCACAGTCTGAAGCATCCACCTCTATTATGAAGGCAAGCTCGGGGTTGGGATGTACTAGGATAGGTGCAGTGGTAAATTTATCTTTTAGATGGGAAAATGCTTCCTGGGCTTGGGGAGTCCAGGAAAACCTAGACTCTTTCCGGGTAAGTTGAGTGATAGGTGACACTACCTCAGAGAAATTTCTAATGAAACGTCTATAGAAGTTGGCAAACCCGATGAAGCGCTGTACCTCCTTCACATTTCTAGGACTTGGCCAATCCTTGATGGCTTGGGTTTTGCTTCCATCCATACTAATTCCTTGTGTAGACAGTACATACCCCAGAAATTGAATTTCGGTCCTATGGAATTCACACTTTTCAAGTTTGATGTAAAGATGATTTTGTCTTAGACATTCCAAGACCATTCTCACATGTCCATGATGTTCCTCTGTGGAGTTAGAAAAAATTAGAATATCATCCAAATAAATTACCACGAATGTATCTAGGAGATCCCTGAAGATGTCATTCACCAAGTGTTGGAAAGTGGCTGGGGCGGTACTCAGACAAAAAGGCATAACTAGATATTCAAAGTGTCCATAGCGTGACCTGAATGCAGTCTTCCATTCATCCCCAGGTCTAATACGGACTAAGTTATAGGCCCCACGGAGATCTAGTTTAGAAAAAATTTTGGCATGTCGCACTCTCTCCAATAACTCAGGGATTAAAGGCAATGGATAACGGTTTCTAATAGTAACCTTATTGAGTTTCCTATAGTCTACGCATGGTCTCAGAGATCCATCTTTCTTCTTTACAAAGAAGATGGGTGCACCTGCAGGAGATGAAGAGGGGCGTATGAAGCCCTTGGCTAGATTTTCATCTATGTAATCCTTTAAAGCCTTTAGCTCGGTCACCGCCAGGGGGTAGATCTTACCAAAAGGTATCTCTGCTCCAGGCAATAATTCAATTGGACAATCATATGGACGGTGAGGAGGAAGCTGGTCAGCGTTCTTCTTGTCACATAAATCCACATAGTCCTGGTATACAGCTGGTAGTTCAGGGACTAACATGATTCCTTTAGGAACAGAGCAAGCTGAAACTTTTGGACTCATCTGTTTCTCTGGAAAGTGTAATTCCTTGGTCTCCCAGTTAATGGTAGGATTCTGAGCCTGCAGCCATGGTAGCCCTAGAATAATGGGAAAGTGGGGAGAAGAGATAAGCATAAAGGACAGTTTCTCTTGATGATCTTTACCCATAAGAACCCTCAAAGGCTCTGTTTCCTGATCCACTGGTCCAGAGGTCAGCAGGGAGCCATCCACAGTTTCCATCTGTACTGGAGTAGCCTTCTTCACTGAACGTATTCCCTGTTTCAGAGCAAAGGAGACATCCATAAAATTTCCACTTGCCCCTGAGTCGATCATAGCAGAGCTAGACACCCAAGCTGAGTCAACCCAGAGTTTGATGGAAAGAAAGCAATGAGAATTGTTTTTCTTACAACTCAGCTGGGACACCGCTGAGGAAACTTGAAAAATGGCCGCGTTTACACAGTCAACGTCCTCAGAGGTAACGGAGTTTAAGTCCGAGAAATCAAGATCTGTTGCTGCAGATCTCTCTGGAGCCTGAGGCTCGGACCTGACAGATCCCCTCTCGCAACACTCACAATGAATGAGTGCTGCGGTAGTCTTACGAGAACGGCTGGGGCACTTTATAATGAAGTGCCCTGACTTACCACAATAGAAACATAGATTCTCCTTAAAACGATGTTCCTTGCGTGCATCACTAACCCGTCGTTGTAAAGAGTCTACCTGCATGGGTTCAGGTTCAGGTTCCCGTGTAATCCTACTCAAAGGTTCCTTAGCTGGAGAGGAAGGTAGGAAAAGGTTAGTACGATTGCTTTCGAACCATCTCTCTTGCCTGCGTTCAGTCAGACGAGTATCAATACGGATGCAGTAGTTAATAAAGTCACCTAACGCAGTGGGAGGGTCGGCACGAGCAAGTTCATCCTTAATCAGTGGAGATAACCCCTTTCGAAAAATAGATTTTTTGGCGGAACTGTCCCAGGTGGTATCAAGGGCCCATCTCCTGAAATCCAAGGCATATTCAGCTACCGAGTGCTTACCTTGGCGCAAAGCTAACATGGCTGCTTCAGCTGTTGCACCTCGATTGGGGTCATCAAACACCTGCCCCATGGCTGAAATAAAATCATCAAGGTGATTCAAACAATCATCCTCAGTCTCAATCAGAGGGTTTGCCCACATTAAAGCCTTGTTGGTAAGCAACATAATTATAGTAAGCACCTTAGATCGTTCAGTGGGAAATTGTGAAGCATGTGCAGAAAAAAAAAGATTGCATTGATTAATAAATCCCCTGAATTTCTCACGGTTCACCGCCAAAACGAAAAGGGGGCAACTTGGGAATCCCAGCACTTGGGGCTACGGCAGGAGCCTGGACTCGCCCCTCTAGAACCTCAATCCTGGCTCGCAAATCCTGGGTAGTCTGTCCAACCACTTGCAAATTGTGATTATTGAGGTCCTGTAGATTTGTAAAACGGGTCTTTATATTCTGCAAATCTGCAAGGATATTATCAGTCACTCTGCAAAGTTCCTTTATGCGGGCCTCCATTTTCCAGATCTTTTAAGACAGGATTACTGGAAGAAGAGGAGAGAAAAAAAAACAATAGTGTTCACCTGTGGCAACACTGCAGAGAGAAAAAAAAATTAAGGTAACTGCTCACCTGGAATGGTTGTGAGAAGTCACAACCACTATCATCACAGAAAGTTTCAACCAGACATCTGATATCCAGAGTTACAGCAGACAAAAAAGAGAAAAGAAAGGAAAAAAAAAAAAAAAACAATAGTGTTTACCTGTGGTAACACTGCAAAAAGAAAAAACTTAAGGGAATTGCTCACCTGGAATGGTTGTGAGAAGTCACAACCACTGTCATCACAGAAAGTACAACCGGACGTCTGATATCCACAATACAGCAGACACAGCCTTCCAGACCCAGCAGACACTAACGTTTTGGCTTCAGAATCTTGTAATGTATGTAGTACAGTTCATATAGCGTCTTGTGCTTGGGTGCGATGAAAACACAGGAGTCACAGGTTTGATATAGAAAAGTCCTGTATTACTTCATACAAGTTGGCAGAAAGTCACACAGTTTGCAGACACAGAAACAGGAGACACAGCAGGCCAGAGTAATCCAAGCTCAGCAATCACTCTCCAATACAGATTCAGGATCTTCTTCTCTGTTACCGTAAGTCCATGCAAACGTGGGTCTTTCAAAGAGCAGGGTTCAGAGTCCACAAGTGCTTCAGAGTTCCTCAGTAGGAATAGCTGGAGTACAAGGTCCAAGGCTTACAGGAGTCAAGTCACAGGTTCACTGCAGGCTAGATTCTGAAGCACTGATTGCTCAGCTGTGGCTGCTTAAGAAGCAAAGGAGAGAATCAGGGCGGGAACATGCAAGCTGGAAACTCCATTTTGACTGAGGGCAAGATAGCTGCAGCAAGACAGAAAGTAAAATGGCTGACGAACAAACTGAGTTTCAGGAATATATACATAGAACCTTACAGAGTTAATTTAAATTGAATTGAGCAGCACCAATTACAAAATAAAATAAAGGATGAGGCAGTGACACACACTTAGCAGACTACAACCAGCAGTGCATGCAGAACTAACTTCAGCGTGAGCTGCACTCACAAAGAGACCTCACAGACAGCCGTGAACCCTGCAGATAACTGTTCACTAGCTCTGAAAGGCTCCGCTATGTACTTCTATAGTGTTTGCAACCAATGTATTGGATACGGATGGAAGCGCGGCACACTAATAGATGAGAGTTAATTTAAATTGAATTGAGCAGCACCAATTACAAAAAAAAAGGATGAGGCAGTGACACACGTGCAGCTGACTACAACCAGCGGTGGATGCAGACCAAACTGCAGCGTGACCTGCACTCACACACAGACCTTGCAGACAGCTGTGAAAACAGCACTGCAAGGCAAAAGGAAGCTTTACACAGCAGTTGGTAAACTAGCCTGCCTAAAGAACAATTCACAAAATCGCAATCTCTAACTGTCCCTCAGAGTCAGAAGAGCAGCGTTCTGTCCGTAACTGAATTCACAGCAGAGTGAAACCAAAATGGCGGCGGCGCCTTTTATAGTGCATTCTGACATCATTTCAGCAGCCAATCACAGCCATGCCATTAGTTAACATGACCGCAGCATTACAGGATGTGCCCACACTTCTTAGGATTCCTCATTGGCTGAATCAAGTCACACTGCCTCTCATAGCATTATGGGAACTTCCGATTCCGGTATACGATATGGCAAAAGTATCGGAACTCAGTATCGGAATTCTGATACCGCGAATATCGGCCGATACCCGATACTTGCGGTATCGGAATGCTCAACACTAGCAATCACTCTACTTTCAGTCTGTACTTGTATCCATCTAGTCTCCTGTAGCTGAGAGTCTAGACAGGCTTACTGAGACTGAAATCTATACGATGATTTAAAGGTACTCCAACACTATATATAGCTGTACGCTTCTGATACAGTACACTTTTTCTACTTTTTATATTCTGGTGTAATCCATACTAAGCATGTGAGAGTCTGTGTCTGAGTCAGGAAATATATACAGAGATTTAAAATTACCCCAACACTGTATACAGCTGTACGCTGCTGATACAATACCCTTTTTCTACTTTTTATATTCTGGTGTGACCCATACTGAGCCTGTGAGCGAGCGTCTGTCTGTTACTCTTGAAATATATACGGAGATTTACAATTACCCCTAGACTGTATACAGCTGTACGCTTGTGATACAGTACCCTTTTTGACAGAAAGTCCTCCTCCACCCACCACTCTAAGTGCATCATTGACACCTGGAACATTGGCCCACATGTGTGATTATTTCTTGCGGATCTGCTTTTTATATTCTGGTGTGATCCATAATGAGCCTGTGAGAGTCTGTGTCTGACTCAGGAAATATATACGGAGATTTAAAATTACCAGAACACAGTATACAGCTGTACGCTTCTTATACATTACCCTTTTACTACTATTTATATTCTGGTGTGATCCATACTGAGCCTGTGAGCGTCTGTCTGTTACTCCCAAAATATATACGGAGATTTAAAATTACCCCAACACTGTATACAGCTGTACGCTCTGATACAGTACACTTTTTCTACTTTTTATATTCTGGTGTAATCCATACTGAGCCTGTGACAGTCTGTGTCTGAGTCAGGAAATATATACTGAGATTTAAAATTACCCCAACACTGTATACAGCTGTACGATTCTGATACAATACCCTTTTTCTACTTTTTATATTCTGGTGTGATCCATACTGAGCCTGTGAGCATCATTCTGTTACTCAAGAAATATATACGAAGATTTACAATTACCCCGGACTGTAAATAGCTGTACGCTTCTAATACATAAATATTTTTCTACATTTTAGATTCTTGTCTAATCCATAGTGAGCCTGTGAGCGTCTTTGTCTGACTCCTGAAATATATACGGAGATTTACAATATTTTCACTATACTATATACACCTGGTACCTGGTGATACAGTACCCTGTTTTAGATTTTTATATTCTTGTCTTATCCAGACTGAGCCTGTGAGCGTCTGTCTGTTACTCCAGAAATATATACGGAGATTTACAATATTTTCAATATACTACTTACACCTGGAATCTAGTGATACAGTACCCTGTTTTAGATTTTTATATTCTTGTCTTATCCAGACTGAGCCTGTGAGCGTCTGTCTATTACTCCAGAAATATATACGGAGATTTACAATATTGTCACTATACTATATACACTTGTTGTCTATTGATACAGTACCCTTTTTCAGGTTTTCATATTGTGGTCTAATCCATACTGAGCCTGTGAGCGTCTGTCTGTTACTCCGGAAATACATACGGAGATTTAAAAATTACCTCAACACTGTATACAGCTGTACGCTTCTGACACATTACCCTTTTTCTACTTTTCATATTCTGGTCTAATCCATACTGAGCCTGTGAGCGTCTGTCTGTTAATCTGTAAATATATACGGAGATTTACAATTACCCCTACACTTTAAACAGCTGTATGTTTGTGATACAGTACCCTTTTTGCCAAAAAGTCCTCCTCCACCCACCTCTCTAAGTGCATCATTGACACCTGGAACATTGGCCCACATGTGTGATTATTTCTTGCGGATCTGCTTTTTATATTCTTGTCTAATACATACTGAGCCTGTGAGCGTCTCTGTCTGACTCCAGAAATATATACGGAGATGTTCAATACTGTCACTATACTATATACACCTGGTATCTGGTGATACAGTACCCTTTTTCAGGTTTTCATATTGTGGTCTAATCCATACTGTGCCTGTGAGCGTCTGTCTGTTACTCCGGAAAAATATACGGAGATTTACAATTACCCCTACACTATATACAGCTGTATGCTACTGATACAGTACCCTTTTTGGCAGAAAAACCTACCTCCACCTACCACTTTAAGTGCATCATTGACTCCTGGAACATTGCCCCACATTTGTGATTATGTCTTGCGGATCCTAAAAAGGGACTCCCGCATTGCCAAAATTATAAAGGATGACGACTACTGGTTGGCCAGCATCCTCGATCCACGCTATAAAAGCAAATTACAGAACATCATGAAACAAGAGAACCTAGAGCTAATATAGGCGAACAAACAAGCAACTCTGGTAAACTGTTTGTTAGAGGCATTCCCAGCACACAGCAGCGGTGTAGGTGCTACCACGAGCCGTACTGGGCCAAATGGAAGAGGTGTTCGTGGTGCACACAGCCGAAGTGGCATTGGAGACAGGAGTTTCATGACCATGTTGTGTAACGCTCACACGACTGGTAATAATGAATCAATTGCAACAGAGAGGAGACAGCAGTTGTCAAATATGGTTCAAAATCACCTTTCTTCACCTGTCGATGTTCTCCCTCACAGTTCATTCCCCTTTGACTACTGGGCCTGTAAACTGGACACCTGGCCTGAATTGGCACAATATGCATTACAGGAGCTCGCTTGCCCTGATGGTAGTGTGCTATCAGAAAGAGTGTTCAGTGCAGCTGGATCAATCTTGACAGAAAGAAGGACTCGGCTGTCGACCCAAAATGTTGGTGATCTCACCTTCATCAAAATGAACCATGCCTGGCTTTCAAAGGATTTGGTACCACCTTCCCCTGATGACACATAGGTTGCCAGCAAAATGGCTCGCTTTGTCCTCCTCTTCCTCCGACTTCTCCAATTCCTCCATTTTCAGCTGCTCGACGTCCAGCCTACATCTCAACATATGCCAGTTTTTCCACCTCCCTAACTGGGCTGTACCCCCCCAGGTCCGGCGTCAGCACCTGGCGCACCCGGGCAAATGCCGGATCCCTGAGCAGGTGGGTGGGGGCTGACTAGTGGGCGACGGCACTGGCACAGGGCCCCTCACAGTACGCAAAAGTGTCTCTGATGGTGGGGGGCCCACTCGCCTTCAGACACACCGACGTACTATGAAGGGCCCTGTGCCAGTGCCGTCTCCCACGAGTGGGCCCCCCTACTTGCTCAGGACCACAGCACTTGCAATACTTACCTCTCCCTGCTCCACCGCTGTGACATCTTCCGCGTTTCCTGACAGTGACATTTAGGTCAGAGAGCGCGATGACGTCAAATCTGTACGCCCTCTGCCTAAACAGTCCAAGTGCAGAGAGCTGGAAGATGGCGACGCTAAGGAGTCCAGAGTAGAGCAGTGCCCAGCGAGTAGAGGTTTTTCATTTTTTTTTAATGTTGGGAGCAAGATATGGGGAGCATTATACCAGGGGAAGAGTCCCGAGGAGAGAATTTGCATATTCCCAGTGCCTTCTGGGATAAGTGAAGAGTCTCCGCGAGCTCAAAGAACACTGGATTTTTGCCGTTGCAGCTGAAAGGAGGACATCAGTAAACCAGGGGAAGAGTCCCGAGGAGAGAATTTGCATATTCCCAGTGCCTTCTGGGATAAGTGAAGAGTTTCCGCGAGCTCAAAGAAAACTGGATTTTGGCCGTTGCAGCAGAAAAGAAGGACATCAGTAAACCAGGGAAAGAGTCCTAAGGAGAGAATTTGCATATTCCCAGTGCCTTCTGGGATAAGTGAAGAGTCTCCACGAGCTCAAAGAACACTGGATTTTGGCCATTGCAGCTGAAAGGAGGACATCAGTAAACCAGAGGAAGAGTCCCAAGGAGAGAATTTGCATATTCCCAGTGCCTTCTGGGATAAGTAAACAGTCTCCGCGAGCTCAAAGAACACTGGATTTTGGCCGTTGCAGCTAAAAGGAGGACATCAGTAAACCAGGGGAAGATTCCCGAGGAGAGAATTTGCATATTCCCAGTGACTTCTGGGATAAGTGAAGAGTCTCCGCGAGCTCAAAGAACATTGGATTTTGGCCGTTGCACCTGAAAGGAGGAAATCAGTAAACCGCTAGGCACGCAAGTTTTGCCATATATTTCACCGCTTGAATATCTCTTGAACAATAAGAACATAGAAGAGGCCAGGAGCCATTTGGTGAGCTGCATTTCTTGCTACATGTTCACAGACTTACCAGTGGAAAAGCCAAACTTCACATGCCAGAAATGCAAGCTTGTGTCGCTGTTGGAGGAAAAGTTGCAAAATCTGGAAGAGAGGTTATCTACTTGGAAAACCATTAAGGAAGGTGAAGAGTTCTTAGACAGAGCAGAATTATCTCTTCTTGTTACAGAAAGAGAAGAAATTCGAAGTGCATCTGAAGAAACAGAGGAATGGAAACATGTGACCCAGAGATAAGATAAGACTTTGGCCACAAACAATAGCCTTGTACGCCCTCAGAGTCCTCCTGAATGGAGAAAGAAAACTGTTGTGAAGAAGAAACGGAGAGTTGTTGTCATGGGGGATTCCCTGCTGAGAGGAACAGAGGCCGCTATCTGCAGACCAGATTTAACTTCAAGAGAAATGTGCTGTCTTCCAGGTGCAAAAATTAAAGATGTGTTTGACAGAATATCAGGACTCTTCAGACCTACAGATGACTACCCATTCCTGCTAATACATGTGGGGACAAATGGCACCGCAAGAAACAACCTGGAAACCATCTGCAGTGACTCTGAAAACTTAGGTAAGAAAGTGAAAGAACTGGGAGCGCAGGTGGTCTTCTCTTCCATCCTTCCTTCCAGATGGCCATGGAACAAGTAGGTGGAAGAAGATTCTGCAGGTGAACAACTGGCTACGTCGATGGTGCCGTCAGCAAGGATTTGGATTTCTGGATCACGGAGTGAATTACCTGTACGATGGACTACTTGCTAGAGATGGGGTGCACCTTACGAAGACTGGAAAACATGTATTTGGAAGTCGCCTTGCTACACTCATCAGGAGAGCTTTAAACTAGAACAATGTGGGAAGGGAAGCAAAACGCCAGCAAAAGCCTTACACCTGACAAATGCTATTGAGAACTCTGCTATTAGAAGTGAAGGGGAAGAACAAAGACAAAAAAATCTACATAATAAAAATATTGAAGAAAGAGAAACCAATCACAAACTAAAGTGTTTCTATACGAATGCACAAAGCATGGGCAACAAACAAGGAGAACTGGAGCTACTAACGCAGGAAAATAAATATGATGTCATTGGAATCACTGAGACTTGGTGGGACGATACACATGATTGGAATACAAGGCTAGAAGGTTACAACTTATTTGCAAGAAACAGACTTGATAAACGAGGAGGAGGTGTTGCATTGTATGTTAGAAAAGCGTATATCTGCACAGAGATTGAAGCTTCAGAGACTGGGAGTTCTGTGGAAACTGTTTGGGTAAGAATACAAGGACAGAACAATGGAAAGGACACCATTGTAGGCATTTACTACAGGCCGCCTGTGCAAGCTGAAGATATGGATGAACTCTATATGCATCAAATGGCCAAGTTCTCCAAAAAATATGACATAGTGGTCATGGGAGATTTCAACTATCCAGACATTAGTTGGGAATCTCTCTCAGGCAAAACTAACAGGTCCAGGAAATTCTTATCCTCTCTTGCTGACAACTTTATCTTCCAAAAGGTAAGGAGAAAACAAGGGGATCTGCTACCTTGGATCTAATCCTCATAAACAGGGAGGAAATGGTGGAGGAGGTAAGAGTGGCTGGGACCCTAGGAGGTAGTGACCATGCTATTTTAGAATTTTGGATAACAAGAGGAGGAAGACCTGTGAAGACTCAGACGTCAAGGTTAAATTTCAGAAAGGCAGATTTTAAGGAACTCAGAAAGAGAATTGGAGGGATCCAATGGCTGTATATCCTTAAGGACAAAAATGTCCAGGAAGGATGGAAAATCTTGAAAAATGAGATTCTCAAAGCACAATCGTTAACAATTCCGAAAAGAGGGAAGAATGGGAAGCATTTAAGAAAACCAGGATGGATGAACACAGAACTTAAACACATGCTAAAAAGGAAGAAAGAAATGTTTATCAAATGGAAAGAGGGAGGCATATCTAAAGAAGAATATAATGCCGTCTGCAGAACCTGCAGGGCACAAATCAGATTATCTAAAGCTGACAATGAATTAAGGCTTGCAAGTGACGTCAAAAGCAACAAAAAAGGATTTTGGGGATACGTCAAAAGTAAAAGAAAAGTCAAAGATGCTATAGGATTTTTACAGGATGAAAATGATGAAATGGTAAGTCAGGATGTTGAGAAGGCTGAACTTTTAAATTCCTATTTTGCATCTGTTTTCTCTCAGAAAGGAAATGTAACATCAACTGATCTTCACTGTCCTATTAAAGGAATAGAAGAATCCAGGATATCTATAAACAGAAAGACAGTGAGGAAACACTTAGCTAACCTAAATGAATTCAAGTCTCCAGGTCCAGATGAATTACACCCCAGGGTACTGAAGGAGATAGCAGAAGAAATTCTTGAACCACTGTCCATAATCTTTGAAAATTCTTGGAGAACAGGAGAAGTCCCAGAAGACTGGAGAAGAGCAAATGTTGTTCCTATCTTCAAAAAGGGGAAGAAGGTGGACCCAGGGAACTACAGGCCGGTGAGTCTGACTTCTATACCAGGAAAGATCTTTGAACAAATTATTAAAGAACATGTATGCAAGTACCTGGATAAGAATGAAGTGATTAAACAGAGTCAGCATGGGTTTGTAACTAATAAGTCATGTCAGACTAACTTAATTTCCTTCTATGACAGAATCACTGACTGGGTGGATCAGGGAAATGCTGTAGATATAGTATATCTTGACTTCAGCAAAGCATTTGACAAAGTATCTCACACAATCCTTATTGAAAAAATGACTAAGTATGGAATGGACAAGGCAACTGTTAGGTGGATTCATAACTGGCTTAGTGATCGGACCCAAAGAGTGGTTGTAAATGGCTGCACATCCAGTTGGAAGAATGTCTCAAGTGGGGTACCACAAGGCTCTGTTTTGGGCCCTGTATTGTTCAACATCTTTTTCAATGATTTAGATGAAGGAATTGAGGGTAAACTGATCAAATTTGCTGATGACACAAAGCTAGGAGGGGTAGCTAATACTAGAGAAGAGAGAGAGAGGATTCAAAAAGATATACATAAACTGGAGCAGTGGGCAGCAACTAACAGAATGGATTTTAACAGGGAAAAATGCAAAGTACTACATCTGGGCAATAAAAATGAAAAAAGCATATACAAAATGGGAGGAATAGGGCTAAGTAACAGCACATGTGAAAAAGACTTGGGTATACTAATTGATCACAGACTTAACATGAGTCAACAGTGTGATGCAGCAGCAAAAAAGGCAAATGCAATTCTAGGATGTATCAACAGAAGCATACAGTCTAGATCACGTGAGGTCATTATTGCCCTCTACTCCTCTTTGGTCAGACCTCATCTGGAATACTGTGTCCAGTTTTGGGCACCACATTTTAAAAAAGACATCAACAAACTGGAGCAAGTTCAGAGAAGAGCCACCAGAATGGTGACCGGTCTGCAAACCATGTCCTATGAGGAACGGTTGCAGGATTTGGGAATGTTTAGCTTGCAAAAAAGAAGACTGAGAGGAGACTTAATAGCTGTCTACAAATATCTCAAGGGCTGTCACATTATAGAAGGATCATCTTTATTCTCATTTGCGCAAGGAAAGACTAGAAGCAATGGGATGAAACTGAATGGGAGGAGACACAGATTAGATATTAGAAAAAACTTTTTGACAGTTAGGGTGATCAATGAGTGGAACAGGCTGCCACAAGAGGTGGTGAGTTCTCCTTCAATGGAAGTCTTCAAACAGAGGCTGGATAGACATCTGTCTGGGATGATTTAGAGAATCCTGCTTTGAGCAGGGGGTTGGACCAGATGACCCAGGAGGTCCCTTCCAACTCTACCATTCTATGATTCTATGACTCTGCCGCCCCATCGTCCCTACGACTGTCCTATTGACCTCTTGCCTGGAGCAGAACCTCCTCGGGGAAGGGTCTATCCCCTCTCTCTTCCTGAGACGGAGGCTATGTCTCAATATATCTAGGAGAATCTGGCAAGAGGGTTCATTAAGAAGTCGGTGTCACCAGCAGGAGCGGGGTTCTTCTTCATGCAGAAGAAGAGTGGAGAATTACGTCCGTGTATAGATTACAGAGGTCTTAATGCCATCACCGTTAAGAATAAGTACCCATTGCCCCTGATTTCTGAGCTCTTTGATAGGCTCCGGGGTGCAAGGGTATTTACTAAATTAGATCTGCGTGGTGCTTATAACCTGATTCGCATCCGTGAAGGGACAATTGGAAGACAGCTTTTCATACCAGGGATGGGCATTATGAATACCTGGTGATGCCCTTCGGGCTCTGTAATGTCCCAGCCGTTTTCCAAGACTTTGTCAATGACATCTTTCGGGATATGCTTTCCACCTCTGTAGTAGTCTATCTGGATGATATTCTCATCTTTTCTCCAGATATTGACTCTCACCGGAGGGATGTCTGCAAAGTCTTCGACCTGTTACGGGTGAACTCCCTCTATGCAAAGTTGGAGAAATGCATGTTTGAGCAGGAGTCTTTACCTTTCCTGGGCTGTATCATCTCTGCCCAGGAATTGGCTATGGATCCTGCCAAACCACAGGCTGTGATGGATTGGCAAGAATCCCATTCTCTTAAAGCGGTGCAGCGCTTTATGGGGTTCATTAATTACTATCGCCAATTCATTCCCCACTTCTCCACTTTGGTAGATCCCTTGGTAGCCCTCACCAAGAAGGGAGCCAATCCCAAATTGTGGTCAGAGGAGGTCTCCAAGGCCTTTACTTCAATTAAGTCCCATTTTGCTAGCGCTCCCATCTTACATCGCCCCGAGGTTGATGCCTCGTCCGTTGGTGCTGGAGCAGTCCTTTTTCAAAAGGATGCTCAAGGTCGGAAACATCCTTGTTTCTTCTTTTCCAAGACCTTCACACCAGCGGAGAGGAATTATTCCATTGGGATAGGGAGTTGCTAGCCATGAAGTTGGCCTTTTCCGAGTGGAGACATCTCCTGGAGGGGGCTCTCTTTCCCCTTCAAGTTTTCACTGACCACAAAAATTTGGTCTATTTACAGACAGCCCAGCGGCTAAATTCTCATCAGGCCAGATGGTCCCTGTTCTTCTCCCGGTTCCATTTCACCCTCCATTTCCTCTCCGGTGAGAAGAACATTTGCGCCGACGCTCTATCTCGCTCCGTGGTATCCTCTGAGAGTGAGGGTGGAGGAGGAGCCTCGGCTTATTGTCCCCACAGAGAGCCTAAGAATGGTGGCTCCGGTTTTGCTTGAGTCTGTGCCTCCGGGCAAGACTTTTGTGCTCACCAATTTGCGACCGGAAGTACTCTCTTGGGCACATTCGTCCAGGGTGGGTGGACATTTTGGGACAAAAAGGACTTCTGAATTGCTGGCGAGGACATACTGTTGGCCGCAGATGGCCCGTGAAGTCAGGGAGTATGTTCAGGCGTGCGTCTCCTACGCCAAGAATAAATCCCCCTCGACAACGGCCGGCTGGGCTATTTTTCCCTTTGCCGGTGGCAGTCAGACCCTGGGAGATGGTCGGGATGGATTTTGTGGTGGGCTTACCCAAGTCTCGGGGCCGCACCATCATCTGGGTGATAACCGACCACTTCTCTAAAATGGTGCACTTGGTGCCGTTACCACGGTTAACGTCTGCATGGGCCTTGGCAGCATTATTCATTAGGCATATTTTCTGCCTACACAAAATTGTCAGTGATTGAGGTCCCCAGTTTGCGTCTCAGTTCTGGAGAGAGCTGTGTCGTTTACTCAGCATTGAGTTGAATCTCTCCTCTGCATACCATCCCGAGACGAATGGGTTGGTAGAGAGGGCCAACCAGGCCTTGGTCACATACTTGCGACATTTTGTCTTTGCCAGGCAGGATGACTGGGCATCCTTGCTACCGTGGGCTGAGTTCGCTCTAAATAATGCTGTGGCTGACTCCACCAGACAGACCCCATTCCTCCTGAACTACGGTCAGCATCCACAGGTACCATTGCCCATGCCCGTGTCTTCCGCCGATTCCAGGGTGGCAGACTGGGCTGTGGAGGCACGGGACATTTGGGACCACACCCAGGATGCCATTCACGCCTCCAAAGAGAGGATGAGGTCTTCGGCCAATGCCCATCGGTGCCCCGCTCCTACATTTGCTCCAGGTGACCTAGTGTGGCTCTCTGCCCGAAACATCAGGCTACAAGTAGAGTCCGCCAAGCTGGCACCTCGCTTTTTGGGTCCCTTTAAAGTTCTTGAGCAGGTGAACCCGGTGGTTTACCGCCTAGCCCTTCCGCCTCACCTTGGTGTCACCGACACCTTTCACGTGTCCCTCCTGAAACCCGTGGCCATTTCCCGGTTTTCCGAGTCATCTGCCGGGACGTTGGGTTCATCTACCGACGATCATGAGGTGAACGCCATTGTTGGGTGCAAGTTTTATTTGGTGGATTGGAGGGGTTATGGGCCTGAGGATAGGTCCTGGGAGCCTGCCGAGCATGTTCCTGCTCCGCAGCTCATCGCTGCCTTTGAGCGCAGCGAGGCCCAAAGAAGGGGGGGCCCTAGGAGGGGTGGTAATGTTAGGGTTCGAGTTCCCACTCCTGCACAGGGGGAATCTCGAGCTGTTCCCGCTGGGTCCCCCATTCGTCTCCGGCCACAGTGGTTCCTGCTCAGCAGAGACGTCGGTCCCTGCGTCTTGCCAGGCCAAGTACTGTGCAGAGACTTGCTGCTGCAACCAGTGTTGGAGCAGGCAGATTTGGGACTAAGTCCTTTGTTGCTCCATCTGATCATGCCCAGGGCAAGATCTCCCATTGGAGATCAGGGGTCACATGCTCAGATATAGCTGCCACTCCTATTGGTCCTTCAGGAAGTTCCTGTGGCTGTTGATGTTCTGAAGTAGCTTCCCTTTGGTCCTTCCTGGAAGGTCTTTTTCTCGTGGCTGCTATAAAAGGCTGTCCTTACCGCACGGCCGTGCGCTAGTATCAAATCTGTTATGTGCTTGCGCCAGTGTGGTCATGTATGCATGTGGTTAGGTCTGGCTGAAATCAGCCCCTAGAATACCGGCACCTCCGGTGAGAAGATTGTATGCACGTGTTCAAGGCTCGGCTGAAAACGCCATTAGAATACCGGCTACTCCGGTGAGGAGATTACTGCTTGGGTTCTGATTACATGACCACAGACTACAATCCGCTTAGCAGTCAGCTGTGTTCTCTGTGAGTCTAACAGGACACAGTCTTTGTTACAGCGGCTCTGTTAATTAACAGAGTCCGCTTAAATCGCCATATAGTGCTACGGCGTTTACATCTGCGACTCTGCTGGATAACAGAGTTCGCTCATACTGCCTATTTACGCCATCTTACTAGCAGCAGGCTCTGCCTGAACGGTGGACCCCTGACTGCGAACGCACCTCTACTTAATATCTATTAGGTGCGTTCCGCAGGCCCTTAACACATATGTCTGGGATTATTTAGAGAATCCTGCTTTGAGCAGGGGGTTGGACCAGATGGCCAAGGAGGTCCCTTCCAACTCTACCATTCTATGATTCTATGATTCTATGATACACTGGAGAATGATATATGGGGCCCATCATAGACTGGAGCATCATCCATGAGGCCCATCATATACTGGAGCATTCTAAATGGGGGACATCAGACACTGGAGCAGCATTTACGGCGCCCATTATACACTGGAGCATTAAAAATGGGGCCCATTATAAATGGAGCATTATTTTGGCCTATTAGACACTGGAGCATCATCCATGGGGCCCATCATATACTGGAGCATTCTAAATGGGGCAGATCAGACACTGGAGCAGCATCTATGGGGCCCATTATACACTGAAGCATTATAAATGGGCCCATTATATATGGAGCATTATTTTGGCCCATAAGACACTGGAGCATCATCCATGGGGCCCATCATATACTGGAGCATTCTAAATGGGACATATCAGACACTGGAGCAGCATATCTGGGGCCCATTACACACCGGAGCATTAATAATGGAGCCCATTATATATGGAGCATTATATTGGCCCATAAGACACTGGAGCATCATCCATGGGGCCCATCATATACTGGAGCATTCTAAATGGGGGACATCAGAAACTGGAGCAGCATTTACCGGGCTCATTATACACTGGAGCATTATAAATGGGGCCCATTGTATATGGAGTATTATTTTGACCCATAAGACACTGAAGCATCATCCAAGAGGCCCATCATATACTGGAGCATCATATGGGGTTCATTATTTATTGGACATCATATAGGGTATGGAGCATCATATGGAGCACATATGGGGACTATTCTGTATGGAGCATTATATGGAGCCCATTCTGTATAGAGCAATATATGGGGCCCATCATAGTCTGTATGGAGCTTTAAATGCGACTCATTATACTGTATGGAGCAATATGTGGGGCTCATTCTACTCTATGGGGACGTCCTATACTGTATGGCACATTACATGGGGACCATGATATACTGGATCATTATGTGTAGCTCATCATATATTGTATGGAACTTTATATGGGACCAATTATTCTGTATGGAGCAATATATGGGGCTCATTATGGGGCGCACTATGTGGTGGCCATAATACTGTATGGAGGAATATACTGTCCGTTTTTTGAGCTATTGTAGATTTTAAAATAGATATCAGTCATGTCATGTAAGAAGTGAAATTTTTGTCATTGTACTATACCTATATTTCTGTGCCATATTGGAGCATCATGAATTGTGGTATGTGTTAAAGGGGCGCACTGACAGTCTTTGGCCCGGGGCACACGAAAACCTGGAGCCAGCCCTACCCCTCCACAACTTTATCCAAATAACCCCCAGTATTCAATGCATAACTATTATTATAAAGTAAATGAAGGTTGCCAAGCTTAAGTAATAAGAATTGATATCGTTGGCATTGAAATGGGCACTGTAAGTGTGCTTACTGTCCTCCACTCCCTGCCGACTTTGCTTCCCCATTGACTTGCATTGGGTTTCGTGTTTCAGTCGGACCTCCGACTTTTCACGATAGTTGGCCCATTTCGTTCGACTCGACTTTTGAGAAAGTCGGGTTTCATGAAACCCGACTCGACCCTAAAAAAGGCAAAGTCACTCATCTCTAGTAGTGGTGAACGTATTCAGTAAAATGTCTCATTTTATGGTGCTAACTGCTTTAATCCAAGACCTTGGCACAAACTTTCATCAGAGAAATTGTAAAATTACATTGGACCCCTACCGATGTTGTTTCTGACTGGGGGGTGCAGTTTATTTCCAAATTTTGCAACCACTTGGGGAACCATCTTTTGTACTCTTCAGCATTTCACCCACAGTCTAATGGGCATATTGAATGGGCTAACCAGAATCTTGAGACTTATCTTCGTTTTTTTGTGTCTGAGAATCAGGAGGATTAGGTTGCCTACTTTCCTCTAGCTGAATTTGCAGTAAAAATTCATTGTCATTAGTCTACTGGTAAGTCCCCATACTTTGGGGCTTACAAGTTTCATCCTCAGTTAAGCTCATTTAATAGGAATCATTATTCTGGAATACCTGAAGTAGAACTAATTTTATCCTCAATCACTTCTGTGTGGCAAAGGGTTATTGATAATTTGAGGAAGATGAGGTCCAAATATAAGAGTGTGGCTGATCGGAAACATTTGATGAGTCTGGACCTGCGTGTTGGTGACATGGAGTGGTTGTCCTCAAGGAACATTAAGTTGAAGGTAAGCCCTTGGTAACTAGGTCGCAGGTTCGTCGTTCCTTATAGCCATCGTCAATACCATAGCATTCTGCCTTACTTTGCTGCCCAGCTTTAGAATTCATAATGTGTTTCAACAATCTCTTCTCAAAAATACTTTGCGTACTCTGTACAATCACCGCTACTACCATCTTCAGTCATTTTGTATATAAACTTAGAATGTCGGAGAGCAAAGATCGTTGATTTTATCTTAGTTCGTCGATCACTTCAATATCTGGTACACTGGAAGGGATACGGTCCTAAAGAGAGGAAGTAGTTACCAGCATTTGAAGTCCAAGTGGCCTGGGTGATCTGGTCTTTTCAAGTGGCAAAAACTGATAAACCCATTTCTGAGGTTCTGTAGGTCCCTTGTAGAAGGGAGATAATGTCACTGTTTACCATGACAGAGAGGAGCCAGAAGACCGAATAGAAGTACTTCACCTTTTTATTAAACGGTGTAAACTTCATTGGGCAGTTCAAGTGTTAATCTGCTCCTTTGAGAGCTCTTGGAGCTAAAGGGTATGCCACACTGAACAATATCGCTAACGGGATCGCTAAAAAATGTCACTATTTAGCGATCCCGTTAGCGATGTTGTTCAGTGCGGCATCTGCCAGCGACGAGCTTCCTGCTGTGATCTCGCTCGTCGCTGGAATCGTTCCGGACCCTATTTTCTCGTCGGCACTCCCGCTGGGTAAGTATATATCGCTAGTGTGGCACCTTTTCTTAGCGATTTAGCGGTACTTTTGTACCGCTAAAGTCGTTAAGAAGATCGCTAACGGCGATAGCGTCGTTAACTATATCGCTAAATGTGGCCGCACTTAGCGATATAGAAACAATCCCGCTAGCGATCGCATTAGTATGCGTCGTTATCGTGATCGCTAGCGGGATTGTTTAGTGTGGCAGTACCTTAAGGCTCTCACTTGTGTAATTTTAGCCACTCCCATCCCTATATAATCAAGGAGCTGACTAACACACATCGTCAGAGCTAGGTTATGCTGCATGGCTAGGAGGACAGGTGTTGGTGGCTATTTGAGTAGTCAGTTGGTAAATTTATCTGTGACAGTTGCTTGGTTTTGTAAGTGTGAAAATTTCCTTTCTTCTCCTACTTTTGTTTAACACCATCCTTAATTCCCCGGTGCATACCTCTGTTATATGTGGGTGTATATTTGTATGTTTGCATTTTTCGTTACCCCTGTTCATATTACCTTGTTAGCCTGGTTGGTGTACTATGGTGCACTACTACCACCCTCTCCCCTGAGTGGTGGAAGGGTACAGACTGAGAGCGGATTCAGGAGCTAAGGCAAGGTACGTGCCTCAGGCATCTTCACCTTCAGAAGTAACCCAGAGAACAGGGTGAGTTGGGCATCACCTAGCATTAGCAACAGGGAAGGAGCCCCTGGTCCCAGTGCACCCGATAATTGCGTTGTGGCAGTTCCTATATATTAATGTCTAAACCTGCAACACCAGTTCTAATTTGTCAGGTTTCAAGTCTAATCTTTCATATTGAACCCAGTATAATGTAAGACCCCATTTAGATTGGCTTTTAGGATTTTGTTCAATTCCATTCAAGTGAGCTCATCTTTCAGTTTAAATGTGGTCGACTACAGCGTGACTAAATGTTCAATATGAGATTAAAGGTGGGAGCTTACAGGGAGTCAGTCATATACAGAAACACTATATTCACTCATGCTATTGGTTTTAACAAGTCATGTACTCGAAAACAGGAAAAAAATTCCAAGTGAGGTGAAATTGCAAAATAAGTGCAGTCCTACAGTTGTTTTTTGTTTTACCATGTTCACCAAATGCTAAAACTGACCTGTTATTATGATTCTACAAGTCATTACGAGTTCATAGACATCAAACATGTCTAGGTTTGTTTTTATCTAAGTGGTGAAAAAAAATTCCAAAGTTTGTTAAAAAATAAATGCGCCATTTTCCGATACCCATAACGTCTCCATTTTTCATGATCTTGGGTTGGGTGAGGTCTTATTTTTTGCGTGACGAGCTGACATTTTTAATGATACCATTTTGGTGCAAATACAATCTTTTCATCGTCTGTTATTGCATTTTAATGCAATGTTGCGGTGACCAAAAAACATGATTCTGGCATTTTAACTTTTTTTCTCGTTACGCTGTTTAGCGATCAAGTTAATTATTTTTTTATATTGATAGATCGGGCAATTCTGAACGCGGCGATACCAAATATGTCTATGTTTGATTTTTTTTATTGTTTTACTTAAATGGGGCAAAAGGGGGATGATTTGAACCTTTTTTTAAAATATTTTTAAAAATATTCTTTTTTCACTTTTGGCATGCTTCAATAGTCTCCATGAGAGACTAGAAAATGCCATAACCCGATCGGCTCTGCTACATACAGGCAATGATCAGATTGCCTGCATGCAGCAGAATTGCTGACTTGCTATGAGCGGCACTCATAGCAATCTGGCAGTGACAACCAGAGGTCTTCTGGAGACCTCTGGTTGTCATGCCGAAATCGGAGACTCGAGATCACGTGACGGAGTCACCAATGAGTGGGATTTCCAGGGCACTTGCCGGAATGCATTTAACTACTTAACAGCCATGGGGGGATCGCGATTCCACCCCTGGCTGTTAGAGGCACATGTCAGCTGACATGTGCCGGAAAAGATGTGGGCTCAGTGCCGGAGCCCACATCAAAGGGAGGGAGTCAGACATCAGTGTACTCTTATGCCCAATGTCGGAAAGAGGGTAATGTTGAATAGTTTGATTAGTGTTAGAAAATGTTTTAGTAACCGCTGCAAAATGGCATATGCTGCATGTATTTAAACCACATTTGTAAAAGCCTTTACAATCTAGCCATGTATGACATTGTTCCATTTTATTGAGAAAGTTTCAGGATAGAATGTTTCCCAAAGTTCTGACCCTTTTAGCTACTATTTTAACACCAGGATCCAGAATTTGAGACATAACCACATCATCGTGCAATAAGGGCAAGTATTTCATGACTATATTTTTTATTTCATAGAATTGTGGGCTATATTGTAAAGCCAATACTAGTTTTGGTGATGTATTGCACCTATTATGTAGTGATGTAATTCTGTTAATACCCAATAGATCTGTTCTTTTCTTACTGTCGGTGATTTTAGATGCCCCGTCCAGAGTCCAAATGGTATAACCTCTGTTGGACAATCTTTCTCTGCATTCCTTTATTTCCTTATTGCACTCATTTGTATTGCTGCAATTGCATTTTATGAGCATGATTTCCCCCACTGGTATTGCAAAAACAGTATGTCGGGGATGATCGCTGTTATCATGTAAAATAGTGTTGCCTGACATGGGCTCAAAATGAGTATAAGTGGATATGTTATACTGAATACCCTCTCAATTTAGATCCAAAAAGGAAATACTGTGTTGATTACATGTGTAGGTGAAAGAAAGATTGTATGGATTATTGTTGATATACTGGATGGAATTCATTATGGCAGGCACATTACCCCTCCAAATGAGGAGGTGATCATCGATTTATCTGCCTTAATAAAAGATATCCAGCAAAAAAGGATTGTTGACATTATACAGATAGTTAATCTTCCAGGAGGACATGACAAAATTCACAAGAGTAGGTGAGTATTTTGCGCCATTGAGATGCCTTTGCAGTTTGCCTTGAAGAAAATAGTTCAGAAAATGCATGAAATAGTTATGACTGTGACATAAGGAATGAGATAATTTGCATAATGAAATTACACAAATCAGTGGTATAAGTTTTTTAAGTGATATTCTAGCACTTTCAGAGCAATGTCCAGCGGAATGCAAGTGTACAATAATAATAAACATAAACAATATATTACAATTGGTAGATAGACAAAATGTGAAATTGCACTACGCCCAGTGAGAAAGTGAAAAGGAAAAGCCTGTATAAGAAATCACCACTCCCATTGTGACTTCAATTGAACATTGATTTATTCCATTAATCTCATGATATCAATAGAGTAAAAAATAAAAAATATGAAAATGAAATTGAAATATGTCCCGGTACCTATATGTATAAAGGAAAAGCTCAAAAATGTTGCATTGCATAAAGATATCCCGGCCGGCAATAAATAGATGAATCCAATGAGGTTGAAATCTAACCTGCGAATGCAGGTATTACCTTACAATCCCGATAGGTCTCTTAAATAAACACAATGCTCTTTCAGCTCCCTTGTCCTGGAGCAAAGAAAAATCCGATTCCGCCTCCCTTGGCTTGATAGAAGTCCCGACGTCGGTAGCTGGGAACCGACAAGTGTAAAATCCTCCAGGAAAATCCAATATACGGCAGTAAGAAGTAGAACAGATCGTAGTCCCTCCGCTAACCGGGACTGTGACTCGTACCAGTTCAATCAGGGCTCTCTGTGCTGAGTCACGTGAGCTCCTACGTCACGGCAGGTCCTGTCCGCACTTACACGGTTAGCGGAGGGACTACGATCTGTTCTACTTCTTACTGCCGTATATTGGATTTTCCTGGAGGATTTTACACTTGTCGGTTCCCAGCTACCGACGTCGGGACTTCTATCAAGCCAAGGGAGGCGGAATCGGATTTTTCTTTGCTCCAGGACAAGGGAGCTGAAAGAGCATTGTGTTTATTTAAGAGACCTATCGGGATTGTAAGGTAATACCTGCATTCGCAGGTTAGATTTCAACCTCATTGGATTCATCTATCACTGAACTATTGCTGGCCGGGAAATCTTTATGCAATGCAACATTTTTGAGCTTTTCCTTTATACACATAGGTACCGGGACATATTTCAATTTCATTTTCATATTTTTTATTTTTTACTCTATTGATATCATGAGATTAATGGAATAAATAAATGTTCAATTGAAGTCACAATGGGAGTGGTGATTTCTTATACAGGCTTTTCCTTTTCACTTTCTCACTGGGCGTAGTGCAATTTCACATTTTGTCTATCTACCAATTGTAATATATTGTTTACGTTTATTATTCTTTAATAACACATTTTATATTGGTGTTGTTTTATTTCTAGTTTTTATGTGCGCAAACTGCTTGTTTTATATATTTATTACTACTGGCACTTTTTAGTGGTAGTGCTCTTGTTTGCTGCACTATTAACTTCATTCACTAGAGCGCCACTGATTTTTACAATAAGTGTACAATAATGTCATGTTACAGCTCACATAGGTATATTGGATGGGGGCCATGATAACCTAGATAGTTGTTTTAATACATCACATGAGTCTTTTACGAAATCGGGTACCCTTTGTACAAGTGGCTGTAACAATGTGTCCAGCCAGTTCCCCAAATGTTCAGTGACTGAACTAATACTAGAAACTATAGGTCTCCTAGGGGGGATTAATTGCCTTGTGCTTCTTGGGAAGACCATATAAACAAGGAAGCATCAGATATCCACAATTAGATAATCTCTGTTTTTCAGTGATTACTCCAAGAGAAAAACCTTCAGCAATTAAATAATGCATTTTTGTAGAGAGAAGTTAAGGGATTGAGATTTTTTTGTATGTTGTGTCATCCAAAAGCATATTGTTTATTTGTGAATTATACATTTCAGTGTCCATTACTATGACCAAGCCTCCTTTGTCAGACATTCTGATTGTGATGTTTTGCATGTTTTCAAGTTCTAGTAGAGCTTGGAGTTCTTTCTTTGTTAAATTGCGCTTTTGCTTGTGATGGTTTTCAGAGTGCAGTTTTTTAAGCTCCTTTTGTAAGATTTCTTGGAACTTATCCATGGATTCCGTTCTAGACTGAACTGAGTAAAAACCTGGGTTTTTAACCTGAAAGTTTGATGCAATGTTCATAAAAGAATTGCTTTGGATGTCATTGCATTGCAAATCCTGCTGGTTTAGTATGGCCATCTGCTCAGGGAAATTGAGCTGATTATACTGGTTGAGACATTCACTTTCCTGGTAACTGGAGCTTGTTTCAATTCCCACAAAATAGTGTTTTTTAATGGTGAGGTTTCTGACAAATTTGCTGATATCCAACTGCATATTGAACAAGTCAAATTTCTCGTCCGGCACAAAATTCATAACGTATCATAAAACTCTGGTTTCTTTGCCTGTAAGTACTATATTAGATAGATTAAGAGCATTCAAAATTTGATATTGTTCTATGAGTGTTTCCTGCGACAAGTGGACATGCTGAAAGTGCTTGCTGTGCTGGAATCCGCCGTGTTTATTGCGTTTTTTGCGCTTGGAGTTTATAAATTCCATTCCACTGGCGTTGCTATCGGGGTCCGTGGAGTTAAAGCTGACCCGAAGATTCTGAGGTGTTTTATGAGGTGTTTTCCTATTTAAGGTGTTAAATTTGAGGATTGATTTGGGGGTTCTCTGGTGATTTTTCCAATTTACTCTACTCATATACTTGATTAAGGGAATAATCATTGCTATGCCTCATAAATTTAGTCTTTTTTCTGGTGGCGATAATGTCCTCTAATTCCATGACATTGTTCTTAATTTGTTGCAGCATTTTGTCATATACTGTTGTGCTGAATAGTTTTTTAATGAGGTTTTAACGGATTCAATCTCCTGATTAAGAGAAATGAGTTTGTTTTACTGTTCTTTGACAATGAGTTGCATTAATTTTATGGCGCAATTAGATAGGATTTGGCTCCATTGATCAACAAATGTAGATGAATAAATTGTGGTTGGTATTTTTTTCAGGGTAAGTCCCTTGGAATCATATCCAAACCGATATACCTTCCTAGTGTTTTGTGATCCCACCTGACTTTAGTATTAATTTTTCCAATCTGTGAAAGTCAGCATGTGTTTCACTTGCAACATCAACAGCTGCAGTATTTGTCTAAATTACCATGGCACCTCTTCGTACTCTGTCCTCAATAGAGTCCATGATGAAGATTGCAGAAATCTCCAGTAAACAGGGCAGTTTATTATGCATTAGTTGTATGAATGTACCAATATTTGGCAACAACTATCATTGAAGGGTGTGCACGGTAAGAGTTCAGTGCAAATAGAAAAAAAAGGTAAACCAGGTCACCCCAGCTATTCAACCCAGGAGG
This sequence comes from Oophaga sylvatica, assembly GCA_033576555.1. NCBI lineage: Eukaryota > Metazoa > Chordata > Amphibia > Anura > Dendrobatidae > Oophaga > Oophaga sylvatica. The sequence goes on along the minus strand of JARQOD010000006.1, from coordinate 194,598,200 downwards.
CACGGATCTGCAAGGAACCACTCAAAGATATATACAGCGTATCTAATTCTAATCGTAGCATCTCTCACGCATCAAAACACTTCATATCACAGCATAATAGAGACACTACCTCAGTGCAAATTTTCAAAATAGAGCAAGTAGCCACAAATCCAAGGGACGATGACATCAGAAAGTGTCTCTTGGACAGGGAAGCATATTGGATGCTTAACCTGGATACCTGTTGTCCTAATAGCTTAAATCTAAAGCGGGAATTGATGTTTCAATATTAATGTTACATATTCTGCTTTTTTTGCATGTACATCTCTTGTTCTTATGTTCATGTTTATATACTCTTGTAATGTTTTTATTCTTCACTTATGTGCGCTTTCCATATTTATTTCCATGTGGTGTTTTTATTCAATCATGACACTTTATCATGTGACTGACCATTTATATTCGAATTGGTTTATGGTAGTTTAAATTACCCTGTGTTCAGCACATGTTAAAGAATACAATGGATGTTCGAAATGCGCAGCTGTGTCTACACTCACGATGAAATCTATTTTTTAATCTAATAAATTTTTGCAAGGTTGAAGCTGGATCATCTCCTCTTTTTCATTCTTATTAGTGGTTCCTTGTAGATCCGTGCCTCCTGGGACACCTAGCTGGGGTGTGGTGGTTTACCTTTTTTTCCACCTTTTTTTCTCACCTGCCTAAAACGTTTGCACAATACTCTCCTGTCCCTATGATGCCAGCAGTGTATCCCTGTGGTTATGAGACATTATTATGTCATGTGACCTCAACAGCCAATCAGATGTCAAATCTTACAGAACACTGCAGATATTCAGCATCCACTGGTGAACTACAGTTGTTACGTGATACAGCAATATCACAAGACTACAGTGAAGCACAGTACCAACATAGTTGGAACAGCTCTGATCCACATGGTATGTGTTTTTCTTTTATTTTATATGGGGTGCTTTAGTAAAACATTGTTCAGGAATGTTAAAAGTGTGATCGTTTCAGCTCAATATAAAATAACTCTGTTGAAAAGATTTCGATATTATCATAAGCAAACTCTACATGGTAGACTGGCAGATCTTAATAGGGCTTCTACAGACAGGCTTAGGTCTAGCCACTCTATCTGCCAGATCCCAGGGTTTGCTCTGTCTTTGACCCTATAACACTTGTACAGACATCTGGACTTACAGAGCAGTTACTGGATGGGTCCACAGAATAGCTGCTAGTCAGTGAAGCAGGCTGGCAGTGGATGGTCTTCCAGGAGGTTTGGAACAAGTGCAGGAAGAAGGTTGGTCAAAAAGGCGGTAGAGGTCGAACAACAGGAATTGACTAAGCATGGCAAAAGCTGTAAATCATAAATTGTGAACCAGGTCAAGCAATCATAATAGGCAAAAGAAGGTAGAGATTTATACATCCAACACTACCCCTGGACTTCCAATCCACTCCTTCCACAGTGTATTAAATTTAGCAATGGCACATTTCTGAATATAAACTTTTTTCTCTATAAAAATAGTGTTATTTAAACACTAAATCACTTCCTCCATGGAAAAGGAAACATCGGCTAGCCAATGTCTCGAATTGGATTCCAGAAAACCATACAACATTTTATGCCGCAAAAACTCATGTGAATATAAATTAACGGGAACTATTCTGGTCTCTGGCAAATGTAGTAACAGACACAAAGATTTCAGATATAGTGAGGAATTCACAGCACTCACTTGTATCGTGAATCTTGATTTTTTTTATTCATAATCAGATTATGAATAATATAAGGAATCAAGAGTCATGATACATGTGAGTGCTGGGAGTTCTTAACTTCATATATCTTATTTCTTATTACTCCGCAAGGAGTGTAGTGCCGATGGTATTTGGATTTCCTACAAGGATTTCAGAGGCCTGTTACATATTGTGCATTTGCTTCTTAAACTTTTCACTGTGCAGCCAAAAAGGAATCTTCTGTGATGGAATAGTCAGATGACATTGAAGATTTTCATGGCAATTATGCTCCCCATAACCTCCAGCTGTTCTCATTAATGTAGGTGCCCAATGTTTCCCAGCACAACATCTAGAGAGCATCCTGCTTCCTTTCCTGGCTTATGTTCTTCAAAAAGTGTATCCTGGTGCCATCATTAGTACCCAAGTTAAGCAGTGTGCAGTTGTCTACATGAAAACATGATTCATCTGGCCAAGCCCCCTTTTGTATTGCTACATGGTCCAGTTCAGATGTCCACATATCCATTGTAGACACTTTCAGCAAGGGACAGGGATATCCATGGGAAGGCTGACTGTTCTGTGACTATAATGTTCTGACTTCTTTCTATCATGGTCAACTTATACTTTTTCAGTGATTTGTGCTATAGCAGCTTTACTGCAGAATTAGACCAGATGTGCTAGCCTTTGCCCGAACACATCAATGAGGCATGGATTTTTATGATCCTACCACTGGTTCATTGCTTGCCCTTCCTTAAACCACATTTGGCTGTACTAATAATCACTGAATATTGGCAACACCCCACAGGACCTGTCATTTTATAAATGTTTGGTCCTAGTCATCTTCTCAAAGTTGCTCTCATCCTTACACTCATCCATTCACTGGCTGCATAACATACCCACACCTTGACATGTGTCATTAAAATTATATGATCAATGATATTTACTCCACTTGTAAGTGGTTTTAATATTTTGGCTGAGTGTTTAAGGGAGTTTGATTTATTTTCTTTTCAGTTAGTGTTATGTACTATAGTCAAGAATATAGACTTTATTTTATTGGTATTACTACCATTCAGTACATGTTATTTGCATATCCTGCTTTCTCCTCAAAGGACTTTCATTATTATAAAACATGCTCAATCCTTCTTTAAAGCCAACATCCTAAAAGGGCTCTAAGAAGCAAAGGAACTTAAACAAACATGAAAGTAATCTAATTCGGACCCCAAACATGAAAGATAATGAGATTACTATGAATTGATCTGAATATTACTTAAAATAATTAGAAATGATTTTCTCATGGTATACAGTTTAATTAAGTTAAGCTGCTTTTTATGATTCTTTAAAAAGCAAATGAGTTATTGCTTTTTAGAATATTTGCTTGTTGTTTATGACCTTCAGTACATAATATATTAGTACTGGCAAGCATGCCAATTATTCTTCTTTTCAAAGCATTCTGTTTCCTTTGTGTACATGTGGCAGTGTCTCTTCTGCTTCTGTGAATAGGGATTGCTATATTAAAGGAGGTATTACATTTACGTTATATTTCTCCATTACATATGTTTAACATTGTGCAAAAGTGTTTGTGTAGGAGAACAATGACAATATTACCAAAGGCTTTGGACCATAGAAATGTTTAATTTATTCTATAAGAATGTGACAAAAATATTTAGTGATTTTATATTTTAAGGGATAAAACACCAATTACTGTTTAAATTTTTTATATTGTGTCTTCCTGATAAGCAAAACAAGGAAACGTATATTTTTCTGATATTCAATAAATAGGGATATACAGTAAGCTGAAGAGATGAGCGACTCTGTCAAAATTAGATTCAAAGTCATTTGGCTGATTTGACCCAAAAATAAATTTGCCATGCATAGAAAATGCCCCGTTTGCCATGAAAGCCATTTACTATGCTCAGAGGTCTGTCCAAACTCAAAAGCATAATAAAAAAGGGGAAGAAATAGGTTAGAAAAGGCTAAAAAAATTATACTCATCTCGCCACTCACCTGTTCTTCCAAAGATTCTCCTCCCAGTTCTGTTCTCTAATACTGTGTCACACATATGTATAATAGAAAGTTAAATTAGCGTGCACTCAGTCTTGAAGACGAGGTGCTGGTGGAACGGATTGTTAAAGCCCCTAAACCAGAAAGTCAATATTTACCGCACACTCTAAAATATTTCTTGCATAAATTGTGCTTTTGTATTGTAGATAAAGTAACAAAATCTAACAAAATAAGTTAAAGCGAGCCAAATAAATGTAAAAAATAATATGAGAAAAAATAATGTTACAAAGTGACTGAAACACCAACAATTCGACCCGTCCCGGGTCTTACTCATAGAGTCGCTGGAAGACAAGAGGAAAACATATATATAATTGCCACGCTTTACACGGTTTCGGGGCGTCGGGACATGGCATAGCTTGCCTAGCTAACCTATGCTCCCACGTCGCGACGACGTGGGGTGTGTGTCCCAGATGGTAAGGGAATGTGGACCCACGGTCCACAGAGGGGTACCCGGGCCTACCCGGATTAGAGGAGGGCAGCGACCTGGGGTTTGTGGCAGCTGAGCATGTGGGCGAGATGGCGACCTGTAGGACTAGACGACACTGCACAACTTCAGGAATCAAGAAACATAAATTTTACTTGAAGACAAACAGAATAGAGTTGAGCGAAAAAGGTCGGTCAGATTAAAAAAAGACCGACTTTCGCCAAAGATGAGTTTCGCCGAGCGAAACCCGACCATAGAGTGAGGTCGGCCATGAGTTCGGCGACCCGAGCGCCAAAGTCGGTTTTCCCATAATGCTTGAAGGGCCTTTTCTCAGCCAATGAGCAAGGACGCAGACTGTGGGCAACGCGATGACATGGGCAGCGGCCGCCACCATCTTAGAGAAGGGCATTGCAGTGCTTGGCTTGCTTTGTGTGGCGTCACAGTGCCTATAAAAGCCCTCACCGCCGACCGCCATTTTACTTCTGCCGATCTTAGCATAGGGAGAGGTTGCTGACGCTGGTTCTCAGTAAGGAGAGCGTTAGGCAGGAAAAAAACAATTCTGTGCTTCTGCTGATAGCGTTTAGCTATGAAGCAGCAACTCAAGGAGAAGTCATTATTATGGGGGATTTCAACTACCCTGAAATAAATTGGGGAACAGAAACCTGCAGTTCCAGCAAAGGTAATAGGTTTTTGTCAACTATGAGAGACAATTACTTTTCACAACTAGTTCAGGACCCAACAAGAGGGGGGGGAACTGCTAGACCTAATATTAACCAACAGGCCAGACCACATATCAAATATAAGGGTTGGGGGTCACTTGGGTAATAGTGATCACAAAATAATAAGCTTTCATGTATCCTTTAATAAGATGTGTAGTCGAGGGGTTACAAGGACACTAAACTTCAGGAAGGCAAATTTCCAAAGGATGAGAGATGATCTTAGTGCAATAAACTGGGACGATATCCTGAGACATAAAAATACACAAAGAAAATGGGAGACGTTTATCAGCATCCTGAATAGGACCTGTGCACAGTATATATCCTATGGGAATAAACATGCTAGAATTAGGAGGAAACCACTATGGCTAAATAGAGCTGTAAGGGGCGCAATAAGTGACAAAAAGAAAGTGTTTAGGGAATTAAAGCAAGTAGGTAGTGATGAGGCATTAAATAAATACAGAAGATTGAATAAATTATGTAAAAAGCAAATCAAGACAGCAAAGACTGAGGCAGAGAGACTCATTGCCAGAGAAAGTAAAAATAATCCCAAAATATTCTTTAACTACATAAATAGCAAGAAAATAAAAAATTATAGTGCTGGTCCCCTTAAAAATAGTCTGGGTGAAATGGCGGATGAGGATGAGGAAAAAGCCAATATGCTAAATGACTTTTTTTCAACTGTATTTACACAAGAAAATCCCATGACAGATAACATGATCAGTGATAGAATTTTTTTCCATTAAATGTCACCTGCTTAACCCAGCAGGAAGTACGGCGGCGTCTAAAAATCATTAAAATTGACAAATCCCCGGGCCCGGATGGGATACACCCCGAGTACTGCAGGAATTAAGTACAGTCATAGATAGACAATTATTTTTAATCTTTAAAGATTCCATAATAACGGGGTCTGTACCACAGGACTGGCGTATAGCAAATGTGGTGCCAATATTCAAAAAGGGGGCAAAAACTGAACCTGGAAATTATAGGCCAGTGAGCTTAACATCTACTGTGGGTAAAATCCTGGAGGGTTTTTTAAGGGATACTATATTGAAGTATCTGAGGCTGAATAACCTCATGACACAGTATCAGCATGGGTTTACGAGGGACCATTCTTGTCAGACTAATCTGATAAGCTTTTATGAAGGGGTAAGTTCTGGACTGGACCAAGGGAACGCAGTGGACGTGGTGTTCATGGACTTCTCAAAAGCTTTTATTACAGTGCCACACAAAAGGTTGATACAAAAAATGAGAACAAAGGGAATAGGGGAAATATGTGTAAGTGGGTTAAGAACTGGCTCATGGATAGGAAAAAAGGGTGGTTATTAATGGAGCACACTCGGACTGGGTCACGGTTAGCAGTGGGGTACCACAGGGGTCAGTATTGGGGCCGCTTCTCTTTAACATATTTATTAATGACCTTGTAGGGGGCATACAGAGTAGTATTTCAATATTTGCAGATGACACTAGACTCTGCAGGGTAATAAATACAGAGGAAGATAATTTTATATTACAGGAGGATTTATGTAAACTAGAAGCTTGGGCTGATAAATGGCAAATGAGCTTTAATGGGGATAAATGTAAGGTCATGCACTTGGGTAGAACAAACAAGATGTATAATTATGTGCTTAATTGTAAAACACTGGGCAAAACTGTCACTGAAAAAGACCTGGGTGGATGGGTGGACAACAAACTCACATTTAGTGGCCAATGTCAGGCAGCTGCTTGCCAAGGCAAATAAAATAATGGGATGCATTAAAAGAGGCATAGATGCTCATGAGGAGAGCATAATTTTACCTCTATACAAGTCACTGGTGCGACCACACTTAGAATACTGTGTTCAGTTCTGGTCTCCGGTGTATAAGAAAGACATAGCTGAACTGGAGCGGGTGCAGAGAAGAGTGACCAAGGTTATTAGAGAACTAGGGGGTCTGCAATACCAGGATAGGTTATTACACTTGGGGTTATTTAGTTTGGAGAAACAAAGGCTTAGGGGTGATCTTATTACAATGTATAAATATATGAGGGGACAGTACAAAGACCTTTCTAATGATCTTTTTACTCTTAGACCTGTGACGGGGACAAGGGGGCATCCTCTACGTCTGGAGGAAAGAAGGTTTAGTCATAATCACAGACGCAGATTCTTTACTGTAAGAGCAGTGAGACTATGGAACTCTCTGCTGTCTAATGTTGTAATGAGTGATTCCCTACTAAAATTTAAGAAGGGACTGGATGCCTTTCTTGAAAAGTATAATATTACAGGCTGTATTCACTAGTTTCCTAGATATTGCTTTGATCCAGGGAGCTAGTCTGATTGCCGTATGCGGAGTCGGGAAGGAATTTTTTTTCCCCAATGTGAAGCTTACTGTTGCCACTTGGGTTTTTTTTGCCTTCCTCTGGATCAACATGTTAGGGCAGGTTAGGATAGGATATGGGTTGAACTAGATGGACTTAAAGTCTTTCTTCAACCTTAATAACTATGTTACTATGTTTAGCTGTACAGTTAGTGTGCAGTGACGGGAGGATTTTGTTGTGTGCAGTATTTGATACACTGCCAATTTTGCAAGTTTTCCCATCTAGAAAGAATGGAGTGGTCTGTAATTTTTATTGTAGGTACTCTTCAACTGTGAGAGACAGAATCTAGAAATAAGAAACAAAAAATCACATTGATGATTTTTAAATTATTAAATTACATGTTTTGCATGAAGTAAGTATTTAATCACCTAACAACCAGCAAGAATTCTGGCTCTCGCAAATCTGTTAGTTTTTCATTAAAAAGCCCTCCTACACAGCACTCGTTACCTGTATTAATTGCACCTGTCCACACACTCAATCAATCACACCCCAACCTCCCCATCATGGCCAAGACTAAATAGCTGTCAAAGGACAGCAAGGACAACAAAATTGTATAACTACACAAGGATGGGATGGGCTACAGGACAATAAGCAAGCAGCTTGGATAGAAGGAAACAACTGTTGGCACAATTATTAGAAAATGGCAGAAACACAAGGTGACTGTCAGTCTCTCTCAATCTGGGACTTCCATGCAAGATCTCACCTCATGGGGTAAGGATTATTCTGAAGAAGATCAGGAATCAGCCAAGAAATGCACAGCAGGACCTGTTCAATGACTTGAAGAGAGCTCAAACAGGCCAAGAAAGAGGCCAAGAAAGCAAAAATTATGCGGGGGTATGTAAACTTTTGAGCACAAATGTATATATATATGAAAAGTTTAAATACCCTGGTAGAATTTTTGCTTTCTTGGCCTTTTTTCAGAGAATATGAATGATAACATCAAAACTTTTTCTCTACTCATGGTTAGTGTTTGGGTGCAGCCATTTATTGTAAAACTACTGTGTTTACTCTCTTAAATCATAATGACAACCCAAAACATCCAAATGACCCTGATCAAAAGTTAACAGTCCCTAGTGATTTTGGCCTGATAACATGCACAGAAGTTGACACAAATGTGTTTGAATGGCTACTAAAGGTAACATCCTCACCTGTGGCCTGTGACAAATGCCAGGAAAATTGTTTGGGATGCTAAGAAAAACCCACAAATAACATGAGCGGAAATACTGGACTCTCTGAAAACTAGTGGTGTGGCTGCTTCAAGATGCACAATAAGGAGGCACTTGAAGAAAAATGGGCTGCATGGTCGAGTCACCAGAAGAAAGCCAAATGACCCTGATCAAAAGTTCACACACCCCATTTCTTAATACCGTGTATTGCCCCCTCTATCATCAATGATAGCTTGAAGTCTTTTGTGATTGTTTTGGATGAGGTTTTTATATTTCTCAGATGGTAAAGCTGCCCACTCTTCTTGGCAAAAAGCCTCCAGTTCAATTTCTGGGCTGTCTAGCATGAACTGCACTCTTGAGATCTCCCCAGAGTGGCTCAATGATATTGAGGTCAGGAGACTGAGATGGCCACTCCAGAACCTTCACTTTGTTCTGCTGTAACCAATGACAGGTCGACTTGTCCTTGAATTTTGGATCGTTGTCATGTTGGAATTTGCCTCCAGCATTTGCTGATAACGTGCTGCATTCATCTTTCCTTCAACTGTGACCAAGTTTCCTGTGCCTTCATAGCTCACACATCCCCAAAACTTCAGCGGCCCTCCTTCGTACTTTACAGTAGGCATGGTGACCCTTTCATCATAGGCTTTGTTGACCTCTCTACAAATGTAACGTTTATGGTTGTGGCCAAAAAGTTAAATTTTGGTCTCATCACTCCAAATTATCTTGTTCCAGAAGTTTTGAGGCTTGTCTCTATGCTGTTTTACGCATTGTAGGTGAGATAATTTGTAGCATTTGCACAGTAATGGCTTTCTTCTGGCGACTCCACCATGCAGCCCATTTTTCTTCAAGTGCCTCCTTATTGTGCATCTTTAAACAGCCACACTGCTAGTTTTCAGAGAGTCCAGTATTACAGCTGATGTTATTTGTGGGTTTTTCTTTGCATCCCGAACAATTTTCCTGGCATTTGTCACAGGTCCCAAGTGAGGATGTTTCCTTTAGCAGTCATTCAAACCCATTTGTGTCAACTTCTGTGCATGTTATCAGGCCAAAATCAACAGGGTATGTAAACTTTTGATCAGGGTCATTTAGATGTTTTGGCTTGTCATTATGATTTAAAAAGATAAAACACAGTAGTTTTGACAGTTTGACAATAAATGGCGTCACCCAACCACAAACTCTGAGTGGATAAAAAGTTTTGGTGTTATCATTCATATTCTCTGAAAAAAGGCCAAGAAAACATAAATTATGCCGGGGTATGTAAACTTTTGAGCACAACTGTATATGTGAATCACTAACCTATTCCTTGCTTAAATAATAGTAAAAATAAATAATTAATGAAACATAATCACAGTATCACCACATCTGAAAAGACGAGTTTATCTTAATGAATAAAATGAATTTTAACCGGTACAGTAAATGGCGTGAAGAGAAAAAAATTGAAATGCCAGGATTGTGTTTGGTCACTACACTTCCCTAAAAAAATAAAATCAAGAGATCAAAATGTCTTATATATACCAAAATGGTATTAATGAAAATGTCAGGTCACAACACTTAATAACAAGCCCTCACACAGCTTCGCTTATGAAGAAATAAAAATATTATGGGCCTCAGAAAATGACAACATAAACCAAAAAGTTTTTTTGACAAACTACTGAATTGTTTTCACAACTTAAATAAACAAAAAATCTTTTGCATTGCGACTTTCAAAACTAAAACTCGAATTAGAGAAATACAAGCTTATATGGCTACGTTGATGGAAAAATTAAAAAGTTATGGCTCTTGGAAGAAGGCATGGAAAAATAAAAGCCCAAAAAATGAAAATCTACAAGTCTACAAAGTATAAGCATAGAAAAAAGCTTTAGTTTGCTTCAAATGCTGTAAATTGATAGATAATGACATCATGAACGACACAATCTATTTTCAGATCATAAAATAATTCTGTCAAGTTAAAAAAATGAAACCCTCCCATTTCTGTGCCTTATTCTACCTATTTCAGCACATATCTGTTACTTTATATATATATATATATATATATATATATATATATATAATTTTAATTGCACAGAGGCTAATTGTAGAACATGTCAGTAAGAAGAAAAGTGCAAATATACTTGTACTTAACCCAGGTATACAATGTTCCTCTTTTAGCATTAGTCTGTAGCAGAAAGGAAAGGACAATAAAAGAAATAGTGTATTATATCATCATCTAGGGAACATGATTGTTTCTGCTGTGTTAATTTACACTAAAATCTATGACCCAGAGAGTATGATTGATTACCGAGGGCAGAAATCCAGCCCCTAGCCTAGTTTATTTTGTGAACTGTAGCTTCAGATATCCCTACAAGCCACATTGATATTGATTTGATATACACTAGATGGCTCTTTATGCTCTTTGGGAAATTTATTGTGCAGAGTCAGAACTTCGACAGATGGGAAAAGCAGCTCTTTAAATTGAAGAGGGTTATCATGGTTTGACTCCTGGGTCACTCAGGTTACCAAGTGGCCTGAGTGTGGCTGGATCAGACTAGACCCTGGAGATTAATGCTCATCAGTTTTGAATGTCATATCCCTTCAGTGGACTTGAGTTATTGCTAATAAGGCCTTGCTAGGGCCTGTGACATTTCCCTGCCCTAAAAGTTAACCATCATAACCCTTTCTTTGTGTCATACTAGTATAAATTATGTTAGACCGATATCACATTTGTTCTTGACTTGCAGTATTCAATGACCAAACAATAAAATAATGCCTTTAAGGGGGATCGCATCAATACTTCTATTAACAACAACAAAAGATTAAACTGTAAATTATATTTTTTTTGTTTTGTAAAACATTATGTGGCAAGCTTCCCAAATAGGATGGTGACACATAATAAAATACTGCATCTCTTATATCTGTTCAACAGAAAAATAAGTACGTACCCTCGTAAATTTTTTTTTCATTACAGCCCTGTCTGTCCTGTAATAAGATATGGTAAGCTGAAAACAAGCTCAAAGGCAAATGCACTCCACGAGTTCATGACTAATAAAATGCCATTAAGATTCTTGTATGTCTTCCAATGTCAACGGCCATAAGTGTGATGCTTTGACTACAATTAACTATTCGCTTTTTTGTATTTTAGCTTAATGTTTTGTGTTTGTAGCAGCATAGAGGCCTGGCAATAAAATCTATGTAAGAGACATATTGACAATAAAAGCAATTATAATAATCATTATGATAATTTAAAAAAAATTAAAACAATCCAGAAATTAATAAAATAATAATAAATGTAAGCACTGTTGCCATTGTTATAATATTGATTACAATTAGTGCTATTGCTATTTTCATTATTGTTATATTAAATACATTTAATTATCAGTCCTCTAAATTGCTATATTACATAAAAACTAAGAAAAAAATACTAACATAGATAACTGAAATCAAAGCTTGAACCTATTGTAATTAGCAGAAATATTTGTATTGATTTTTTTTATATAATCACAATTGTAATTAGTAGAAATATTTTTATTGATTGTTTTTCACACTATCAGAATTTTTACAATAGTAACGAGATTTAAGAGGACAAGCCAAACAAAATTAATCTGTGTGTTTAACAGAACCTCCTGAAAATACAAAGCATGTGTATGATGGCAATGATCAAAAAGTAACAAAATTGTCTACAGAGGCCCAAATACTTCAATATGGATGCCTATTTAGGCCATTATTGCCTTAAACTAGGGAAATATGGTTCCCTAATAGTGAGTATCTGGTGGCAAAATGCCACAGGTAGATAGATAAAATAATCTAAGTCTAGTTTGGAATATTCTACTGTTTTCTTATATGTTCTCACTGTGTGCAGGCTGACATACAACATAAATCTTCTCTGTCTTACAAAATAATAAGACCATTCTCTTGTAGTCTAACTTGTTTATTTGTCAACAGATTGATGTATATGAATTTAAATGTATGTGTTTGATAAAACTACAAGAATACAAATAACAGGTATCAGTAGAGATGAGCGACTTTGCCTCCTGGAGGATCGAGTCGGGTTTCGGACCACCTGACTTTTCCAAAAGTCGAGTCGAACGAAGTCGACAGACTATCGGAAAAAGTCGAGTCGGAGTCGAAAACCCGACCCCAATGCAAGTTAATGGGGAATAAAATTCGGCAGTCAGTGCAGGACAGTAAACACAGCTATAGTGTCCATTTCAATGCCAACGAAATTAATTCTTATTACTTAAGCTTGTCAACCTTAATTTACTTTATAATAATAGTAACGCATTGAAAACTGGGGGTTATTTTGCTAAAGTTGTGGGGGGGGCAGGGCTGGCTCCAGGTTTTCGTGGGCTCCGGGCGAAAGAGTCTCAGTGGGCCCCTTTAACACATACCACAATTCATGATGCTCCGATACGGCGCAGAAATATAGGTATAGTACAATGCCAAATACCTCACTTCTTACATTATATGAGTGATATCTATTGTAAATTCTACAATAGCTCAAAAAACAGACAGTATTTTGGGCAACACATAGTGCGTCATGCAGAATAATGAGTCCAATATATTGCTCTATACAAAATAATGAGCCCCATATATTGCTTCATACAGAATTTGCTCCATATAATGCTCCATACAGAATAGGCCCCATATGTGCTCCATATGATGCCCCATATATAATGGGCCCTATATGATGCCCCATAAGTAATGAACCCCATATGATGCTCTAGTAAATGATGGGCCCCATATGTGATGCTCCAGTGTATGATGAGCCCCATATAATGCTCCAAATATAATGGTCCCCATATATAATGCCCCATATATAATGGGCTCCATGTGATGCTCTATATATAATGTGCCCTATATGATGCACCATATATGATGGGCCCCATATGATACTCCAGTATATGATGTGCCCCATGGATGATGCTCAATGTATGATGGGCCTATATAATGCTCCATATATAATGGGCCCCATATGATGCTCCAGTGTATAATGGGCCCCGTATATGATGCTCCAGTGTATGATGGGCCCCATTTATAATGCTCCAGTGTATAATGATCCCCGTCCCCATATATTGCTCCAACAACAACATCCTCCTCAACATCGCCATCTTTCAGCTCTCTGCACTGTGACTGTTCAGGCAGAGGGCGCACAGACGTGACGTCACTGTGCTCTCTGACCTGAATGTCACTGTCAGGAAACGCGGAAGACGTCACAGCGGTGGAGCAGGGAGAGGTAAGTATTGCAAATGCTGGGGCCCTGAGCAAGCAGGGGAGGTACACTCATGGGTGCCGGGAACTGGCACAGGGCACCTCATGGTATGCCGGTGTCTCTGACTGCGATTGGCCCCCCTACCTGCTCAGGGACCCGGCACTTGCCCGGGTGCGCCAGGTGCTGAAGCCAGCCCTGGTGGGGTACAGCCCAGTTAGGGAGGTGGAAAACCTGGCATATGTTGAGGTGTAGGCTGGATGTTCAGCAGCTGCAAATGGAGGAAATGGAGAAGCCGTATGAAGTGGAGGACAAAGCGAGCCATTTCGCTGGCAACCTATGTGTCATCAGGGGAAGGTGGTACAAAATCCTTTGAAACCCAGGCATGGTTCATTTTAATGAAGGTGAGATCACCTACATTTTAGGTCGACAGCGGGGCCCTTCTTTCTGTCAGGATTGATCCAGCAGCACTGAAGACTCTTTCTGATAGCACACTACCAGCTGGGCAAGCGAGCTCCTGCAAGGCATATGGTGCCAATTCAGGCCAGGTGTCCAGTTTACAGGCCCAGTAGTCAAAGGGGAATGAACTGTGAGGGAGAATATCGATAGGGGAGGAGAGGTAATTTTGAACCATAGTTGACAACTGCTGTCTCCTGTCTGTTGCAATCGATTCAGTATTACCAGTCGTGTGAGTGTTACACGAGAAATCAGACCACAATATGGTCATGAAACCCTTGTCTCCAATGCCACTTTGCCTGTGTGCACCACAAACACCTCTTCCATTTGGCCCAGTACGGCTTGTGGTAGAACCTGCACCGCTGCTGTGTGCTGGAAATGCCTCTAACAAACGGCTTACCAGAGTTGCTTGTTTGTTCGCCAATATTAGCTCTAGGTTATCCTGTGGCATGATGTTCTGTAATTTGCCTTTATAGCGTGGATTGAAGATGTTGGCCAACCAGTAGTCGTCATCCTTCATAATTTTGGCAATGTGGGGGTCCCTTTTTAGGATCCGCAAGACATAATCACACATGTGGGCCAATGTTCCAGGTGTCAATGATGCATTGCCAGTGATGGGTGGAGGAGTACTTTCTGCCAAATCCACATCCCTCCAGTCACGCACAAACCCTGTACCTGACCTTGACAAGCCAACATTTTCTCTTGCCCCTGAGAAGCATCCTCCTCCCCAAAATAATCATCCCCTCATCCTCCTTCTCCTCTTCCTCTTCTTCCTCCACCTCGTCCAGGACAGTTCCCTGAGCAGACAATGCCTGACTGTCATCAAGGCTTCCCTCCTCCTCTTCCTTCTCCACTGCAGAAGCCTGATCCTTAATGTGCGTCAAAGTTTGCATGAGCAGCCGCATAAGTGGGATGCTCATGCTTATGATGGCATTGTCTGCGCTTACCAGCCATGTGCATTCCTCAAAACACTGAAGGACTTTACAGAGGTATTTAGCTTTGACCACTGCACACTCGACAACGCGATGTCTGCCCTCAAACTGCCTGCCCGTGTATCCTTCCACAAATGCAATACAGCCTGCCTCTGTTCGCACAGCCTCTCAACCATGTGCATGGTGGAGTTCCACCTTGTTGCAACGTCTATGATTAGGCCGTGCTTGGGGAGGTGGAGCGATCGCTGCAGCCTCTGCATAAGACTGGAGTCTACGGGCGAGCGACGGATGTGCGAGCGCAGTCTTTACACCTTATGGAGCAGGGCTGGTAACTCCGGATAATTATTTATGAAGCGTTGCACCATCAGGTTCAAGGTGTGAGCCAGGCAAGTATCTGTCTGAGTTTTGCCAGGGCTATGGCCGCCACAAAATTACAGCTGTTATCACTGACTACCTTGCCTTGCTCAAGATGTAGACTGCCCAGCCATGACTCAGTTTTTCGCTGCAAGTAGTCGGCCAGTACCTCCGCGGTGTGTCTGTTGTCGCCCAAAGACATAATCTTTAAAACAGCCTGCTGATCCTTACCACTAGCTGTTTGATAGTGGGAAACCTCGTGTGCAACACTGGCAGCTGCGGATAGAGTGCTTGTGCGACTGCGCTCTGTCGACGAGCTTTTCGCTTCTAGAGGAGGAGGAGGGATGAACGCCTACAGCCAACTGTTGCCTATACCATGGGCTAGGCAGCAAAGTCCCACAGCCGCTGTCCCCTGTGGATCCTGCATCCACCACATTCACCCATTGTGCAGTGATGGACACGTAACGGCCCTGGCCATGCCTACAGACCCATGCATCTGTTGTGAGGTGCACCTTTCCACTCACTGATTGTTTGAGTGCATGTACAATGTGGTTTTTTCACATGCCGGTGGAGGGCACAGATGGCTTTTCTAGAAAAGAAGTGCAGACTGGGTAGGTCATAGTGTGGGACAGCGTAGGCCAAGAGCTCTCGGAACGCTGCGCTTTCAACCAAATGAAAGGGCATCATCTCTAATGAGATCAGTTTGGCAATGTAAGCGTTCAAAGCCAGTGAGGTTTTGTAGTCCATCCACGCTTGCAAGTGCATGTTGTTTAAATGTCTAAGCATGCAACTGGTATTCAATTTTCAGAGATTTTTCCCTTGGCTAAAGGTCCTTCCGCACTTCTTACTGATAACCTTTGCCTCTTCAATAGGATTTTGGTCAAAAAGTGCCACACTACACTCTTCCTTCTTTGGGATAATTTTTCAGGGCTTGCACGCTGTGCTAATTTGACCGTCTGGCCAAGTTGTCCTGCAACTCTTTTTGTTTTTTTAACACATTTTTGGACTGCTACGGGCCTGCCAGATAAGCGCAGCTGCGATGTCGATGCCTGCTGTGGATCCTCCTCCTCCTCTGAGCTATTGCCAGCAGCACCCTCTTCCCCCAATGGATGCCAATCCGACTCAACAACTGGGTCATCCATCATCTCCTCTTCAATTTCATCTACATCTTCCTCTGTGTCACCGTGTAAGGTGGTATAGTATGCGGGAAGGGGCACCTGAGTTTCATCAGGGTCAGAATCTGGCTCAGTAGACTGTGAGGGCAATGCAGTGCTCTGGGTGAATGTACCAGCAGAATCATTTAGCAGTGGCTGTGCATCAGTGCACTCCATGTCATATTCATCTTGGACTGGGGAAATCAGGATTTGACTTGATAACCCAGGCATGGTATGTGAAAAGAGTTCCAGGGAGTAATCTGAAGTGTGGCCTGCTACATCCTTCACTTGTGGTGGGGGTGAAGGACACAAGGAAAGGTGTTGTTCCTGACCAGGAGCCTGCACTGATGACTCAGTGCTTGCATTTTTTGAAACTTCAGAAGAGGAAGCGATAGAGCTGGAGGCTGTTTCGGCAATGTAAGTCAAAACCTGTTCCTGATGCTCTGGCTTTAAAAGCGGTTTATCTACTCCCAGAAAAGGGAGCCTTCCAGGCCTTCTGGAGCCAGACGATGACACAGGCTCAACACCTCCTGCCTTAGGTGCTATTGTGCTTTTGGCACTACCAGCAGATGCACCACCACCACCATAAGTCTCAGCAGCCCCTCCGCCCACGTCCGCGGCCTCTTCCACCATATTTCCTCATGTTTGGGAAAATGTAACAAAAATACCAGCAGATATATGGTACTGTATGAGGAGCGTACAGCTGTATACGGTGTAGGGAAAAATGTAAATCTCCGTACATATTTCCGGAGTCACACACAGACGCTCTCTCAGTATGGATTTCACCGTAATACAAAGAGCAGATATACGGTACTGTATCAGAAGCGGACAGCTGTAAACGGCGTAGGGGAAAATTTAAATCTCTGTATATATTTCCGGAGTCACACACAGACGCTCACTCAGTATGGATTTGACCGTAAGGCCGGAGTCACACACAACTACTGTTTTAGTCGGTCGATTATTGCACCAAAATGTAATCAACAGACATCCGTCTGGCATCCGATTTTCCTGGAAAGATGCGATTTAGTCGCATCTGACCGTAGTTTTAACATCCGATTGACATCCGACTTGCGAGATTTTCTCGCAGGCTTGTAAAACGGACATATAATGGATCCAAATGAATAGTATTTAAATCACAAAAGAAAGAATAGATATATACACATAGAACACTTATATATATATATATATACATGTCATTGTGACATGTATATATATATATATATATATATATATATATATATACATATATTTATAGTTCATACACTTCTACATACTGTAATAGCCGCTAATTCAATTGCCGGCTTTTGTGAAACTGTACACCCAACTTGAAATGACACATGGTTCACATACAGTTAACCATGTCATTTCATGTAGTTTGATATCTGGTTTTCACTAACAATTACATGAGTGTATGTGTGTGAAATTTCACACATGTAGGGGTTAATTAAAGGTGTAAATTCGTTGATAAAAAATGCGTGGGCTTCCGCTGTATTTTCTCCACCAGACAGACAAAGCCAGCGAGTGGGGGCAAATAATAATAGGCCAGGGAGGGTGCATTTATTTTGTGCCCCCCTGCCTACTAACATCTGCCCCTAGACACCCTAGAAAAGGCAAATCTATAAGTAGATTAGCCCTTTCTGGCACTTTGCCCGTCTATTCCCATTGCCCTGTAGCGGTGGCGAATGGGTTAATAAGGGGTTAAAGCCACCTTGCAATTGAAAGGTGACTTTAAGCCAGGTTAATAATTGACAGCTGTCAATTAGACAACTATCAATTATTAATCCTATTGTATGAAAGAAAAATCAAACACACACACTTTAGTAAAAAATCATTTTAATGAAATAATCAAACAGTTTTTGACCATCTTTTATTTTCCTGCTAAAACCATTTCCTGTAATAAAAATCAAATAAAAAGCCAAATTGATTCTTACCTATCCGATGCACAGTCAGGTCCCACAATGTAATCCATCAGAAAGGATTAACAAGTTATAGCTAGCAGGCAGCTAATGCTGCCTGCTGAGCTGTTACCCCCTGAATGAATAAGTTCCTCTCCCGGCGAAAGGAGAGGAAGTGATTCATGTGTGAAGCTTAATTGATTTCTTCCCACTTTCACTTCAGGTCAGGTCACCCTGACCTGACCTGAAGTGAAAGTGGGAAGCAATCAATTAAGCTTCATACACTCATCACTTCCTCTCCTGTCGCCGGGAGAGGAACTGATTCATTCAGGGAATTACAGGTGAGCAATAAAATATGGTCCAAAACGGTGTCTTTATTTCATTAAAAGGATTAATAATTAATGTGTGTGTTTTTTTTCATTTCATTCAATAGGATTAATAATTGATAGTTGTCTAATTGACATCTCTCAATTATTAACCTGGCTTAAAGTCACCTTTCAATTGCAAGGTGGCTTTAACCCCTTATTAACCCATTCACCACCGCTACAGGGCAATGGGAATAGACGGGCAAAGTGCCAGAAAGGGCTAATCAACTTATAGATTTGCCTTTTCTGGGGTGTCTGGGGGCAGATGTTAGTAGGCAGGGGAGGCACAAAATAAATGCACCCTCCCTGGCCTATTAATATTTGCCCCACTCGCTTGCTTTGTCTGTCTGGTGGAGAAAATACAGCGGGAGCCCACGCATTTTTTTTCAACGAATTTATACCTTTAATTAACCCCTACATGTGTGAAATTTCACACACATACACTCATGTAATTGTTAGTGAAAACCAGATATCAAACTACATGAAATGACATGGTTAACTGTATGTAAACCATGTGTCATTTCATGTCGGGTGTACAGTTTCACAAAAGCCGGCAATTGAATTAGCGGCTATTACAGTATGTAGAAGTGTATGAACTATAAATATATGTATATATATGTCACAATGACATGTATACATATGTATATATATGTATTCTATGTGTATAAATCTATTCTTTACATTCTTTATTAAAGCTGTCAGTGTGCTTTTAAAGTATAGCCGGGGATGAATTGCCGGTTTTTCTAAAGGACACCGGTGCGATTTAATCAAAATAAAAGCCAAATTGATTCTTACCTATCCGATGCACAGTCAGGTCCCACACTGTAATCCATCAGAAAGGGTTAACAAGTTACAGCTAGCAGGCAGCTAATGCTGCCTGCTGAGCTGTTAGCCCCTGAATGAATAAGTTCCTCTCCCGGCGAAAGGAGAGGAAGTGATTCATGTGTGAAGCTTAATTGATTGCTTCCCACTTTCACTTCAGGTCAGGTCACCCTGACCTGACCTGAAGTGAAAGTGGGAAGCAATCAATTAAGCTTCACAGACTCATCACTTCCTCTCCTGTCGCTGGGAGAGGAACTGATTCATTCAGGGAATTACAGGTGAGCAATAAAATATGGTCCAAAACGGTGTCTTTATTTCATTAAAAGGATTAATAATTAATGTGTGTGGTTTTTTTTCATTTCATTCAATAGGATTAATAATTGATAGTTGTCTAATTGAGATATATATATATATATATATATATATATATATATATGTATATATATATATATACATATATATATATATATATTCTATGTGTATAAATCTATTCTTTACATTCTTTATTAAAGCTGTCAGTGTGCTTTTAAAGTATAGCCGGGGATGAATTGCCGGTTTTTCTAAAGGACACCGGTGCGATTTAATCGCAAGTCACACGTGTGGTCCATTTGTAATCTGATTTTTCAGCGCTCCCATTGACTTGCATTGGCGATAGTCGACCCACAATCGGTGACATTCGCAGCATGCTGCGATTGCACTCGGACGTTTAAAACGGACCACAAAAATCTGATACTGGGAGCTGCTCCATAGATTAACATAGGTCCGACTGCAATGCGATATTTCATCGCATTGCAGTCGTCCGATTTTGTCGCCAGTGTGACTCCGGTCTAGTACAAAAAGCAGAAAAACGGTACTGTCTCTGAAGCGTACAGCTGTACACAGCTTTTGAGAAAAATTGAAATCTCCGTTTATATTTCCGGAGTCACACACAGACGCTCACTCAGTATCAATTTGACCGTAATACAAAAAGCATAAAAACGGTATTGTCTCAGAAGCATTCAGCTGTATACAGCTTTTGAGGAAAATGAAATCTCCGTATATATTTCCGGAGTCACATACAGACGTTCACTCAGTATGGATTTGACCGTAATACAAAAAGCAGAAAAACGGTACTGTCTCAGAAGCGTACAGCTGTATACAGCATAGGGGAAAATTTAAATCTCCGTATATATTTCCGGAGTCACACACAGACGCTCACTCAGTATGGATTTGACCGTAATACAAAAAGCAGAAAAACGGTATTGTCTCAGAAGCATTCAGCTGTATACAGCTTTTGAGGAAAATGAAATCTCCGTATATATTTCCGGAGTCACATACAGACGTTCACTCAGTATGGATTTGACCGTAATACAAAAAGCAGAAAAACGGTACTGTCTCAGAAGCGTTCAGCTGTATACAGCTTTGGAGGAAAATTGAAATCTCCGTATATATTTCCAGAGTCACACAAAGATAGTCAGCAATGCATGTATTTGTCCGTGATACCAGCTGGTACACTGTAGTGTGTGAGGAGCGTACAGCTCTATACGGTGTGGGAAAAAATGAACGGTCGGTAAGTGTGCAGGAAAAAAGAATAAAAGGATTAGTGCTGTGTAAAAAGCAGTCTGCACAGCAGTGTGCACACAGCAATACAGCTATCAGGCAGCCTAATAACCAGCGCTGCTGCACACAAGAAAATCCTCCCTTGTCACTGCACACTAACTGTACAGCACAATTGCTATCAGCACAAGCACAGAAGAACTTCTCTTTCCAACCCTAACTCTCTCCCTACTGATAAACAGCGTCAGCAACCTCTCCCTACTGTTAATATCGGCAGAAGTAAAATGGAGGTCGGCGGTCAGGGCTTTTATAGACACTATGACGCCCCCAAAGCAAGCCAATCACTGCAATGCCCTTCTCTAAGATGGTGGTGGATGCTGCACATGTCATCTTGTTGCCCACAGTGTACGTCCTTGCTCATTGGCTGAAAAAAGGCGAATGAAAGCATTCTGGTAAAGCCAACTTTGGCGCTTGTTTTGCCGACCGCATGGCCGACTGGGCGCTATGGTTGAGTTTCGGCCAACGAAACCCGACTGGCGAAACTCGCCGACTTTTGAATCTGACCGACCTGTTTCGCTCAACTCTAGGTATCAGTATTGAACTTAGAATATCAAATAACTATGACATTTAGGATTGACAGTGAAAGAAAAAAAGCAAGGAGCTTGTACATGTGAACACATGACTTAGTAAAAATCACTGTCTGATTTAGCAACAGTTGTGAATACACAATGCTGCAGAACAGAGATAGATCCCTTAACATATATACTTATTCCAGGATAATGGAGCTTTAGTAATAACATGCAGGATAAAGTTATACATAACTGTTCTGCTAGATTGCATCTCAAAAAATAAGGGCTTCACCAGGAACTTCTTATAAAAAATGCATTGGTTTTTCTCACAATGCAATTGATAGTTTTACAGAAAAAGAACTTGGTGCTATTAACATCACAACATTAGTCATCACTATCATAGTATTACAGCTTATTAAACCTTTCCCGAAATGCGCTGTATGTCACCCTTTTGGCCGTGGGGTCACACAGGGAAACTATGCTTTATCATCATACCACCAAACAAAAGTGGAATAAAATGCAAAAAAGACCAATGTAAATAAAAATGGCATCTTTGAAAACATAATCTTTTTTGCAGTTCACTGTGAGAAATCGGTGAACTCTCTGAGCTCAGCGTTACACTGTGAGACTTTCTAACTGTGCTAGCGGTTATCTCATCTAGGTTGCTACAGCTCATTTGTCCAGTTGGGAACGCAGCCTCAGTGACCTGCTGTAACTTCTATCACACCACCGCTAGTCACTGATGCTGCACTTGCAGCAGCTCATTCATTAGTGGTTCTCAATCTGGACAGTCACATCTTGGCACTGTCCAGGTTGAAAACTATTTATTGCCAGACACGGATTATGGCGTGTGACAGAAAGATGGATAAGTGAGGGATATTGTTGTTTTTCGTTTTTGCTTTATTACAGAAGACGAGGGATTCAATGGAAGACGAATTAGGCAAGTATAACTGTGTTTATTATTTTTAAACAAAAAAGTAAAAGTGTGTTTTATTTCAAATAAATGACTTTATATTTGCTGTGTGTTTGTTTACAATACAACTTTAGGATTAGTAATGGATAGGTGTCTTATAGACATCTCTCCATTACTTACCCATGGACTTGATGTCACCTGACAATATGAAGGTGACATCAACCCCACAAATATGAACCCAACTTGACACAGCTACAGGGCAAGTGGGTAGAGCCTGGCAAAGATTCATAATTGCAGCATCTAATAGATGCACCTTTCAGGGCAGCTGCAAGTTACTATTTTTAGGCAGTGGGGCAATATCTGTGGCCCCTTAGCAGTCTGAGAATACCAGCCCCCAGCTGTCTGCTCTAGCTGAACTGGTTGTCAAAAATGGATGGGGACCCCAAACCATTTTTTTAAATTATTTATTTAAACAATGTAAAAAATAGGAGTGGCAACCCCTTTATTTTTGATAACTAGCCTTGCTGAAGCTGACAACTGAGAGTTGCAGCCCCCAGCTGTGAGTCTTGCCTGACTGGTTATCAAAATACAGGGGAACCCATGCCAGTTTATTTTTTAAATTAGTTATTTACAGTACTGGTGCCGGCTGATGAATACTCCCATCAGTCGCCACTTGCTCTTGCTGTTATTAGCGGCAGCAGGTGTAGGCTGATGGGACCAGTAGCCTTTGTAAATGGAGGTAAACTTTAAACCTCCAATCACAGCAGCGGGCTCAGTCTCCAGTGACAACATGACAACTACAGCTGCCTGACCAGCGGTAATGATTTTACCACGGATCAGAAGCAGTGTTTGCCGCGCTGTCATGCACATGACAGCGTGGCAAACATTGGTTGTTCGGGTTCCCCCATTCAAGTGAATGTGGTCCTGGTTCGGGTCCAGGTACTGTTCTAGCAACCAAACCCAAACTTTTTGTAACTGTTTAGCCAAACCCACCGGACTCGAACATCCAGGGGTCCGCCCACCTCTACTAATTATTCCAGCAAATTTAAGATTAAAAAAGTCAAATTGTAATCATTCCCTTCCGAGCTCTGCTGTCTGCAAAAACAGTTGTTTTCCCCCTCATGTGGGGTATTGGTGTACTCAGGAGAAATTGCACAACTAAGTTTGGGGTCCATTTTTTCCTGTTACCCTTGCAAAAATAAATAAAAGTTGGTCTAAAGTAAATTTTTGCAAAAAAGTTAAATGTACATTTTTTCCTTCTACATTCCATTAATTCCTGTGAAGCACCTGAAGGGTTAATAAACTTCTTGAATGTGGTTTTAAACACTTTGAGGGGTGCAATTTTTAGAATGATGGCACTTTTGGGTATTTTCTGCCAAAGTCACTTCAAATATGATGCGGTCCCTAAAAAAATGGTGTTGTAAATTTTGTTGGAAAAATGAGAAATTGCGGGTCAACTTTTAACCCTTATAACATCCTAACAAAGAAAAAAATGTTTTAAAAATTGTGCTGATGTAAAGTAGACATATGGGAAATGTTATTAACTATTTTTGTCTGGCATAACTCTCTGATATATGGAATAAATATAAAAAGTTTGAAACTGCAATATTTTCCAAATGGTCACCAAATTTCTGATATTTTCCCAAATAAATGCAAGTCAAATCAAAGAAATGTAACCACTATCATGAAGTACAGTATGTTCTGAGAAAACAGTCTCAGAATCGGTGGGATCCATTGAAGCGTTCCAGAGTTATTACCACATAAAGTGACATTGGTAAGAATTGTAAAATTTGGCCTCGTCAGTAAGGTGAAAACAGGCTTCGAGGTGAAGGGGTTAACCCCTTCACCCCCAAGGGTGGTTTGCACGTTAATGACCGGGACAATTTTTACAATTCTGACCACTGTCTCTTTATGAGGTTATAACTCCGGAACGCTTCAACGGATCTTCGCGATTCTGAGATTGTTTTCTCGTGACATATTGTACTTCATGTTAGTGGTAAAATTTCTTCCATATAACTTGCGTTTATTTTTGAAAAAAACGCAAATATGGCGAAAATTTTGAAAATTTAGCAATTTTCAAACTTTGAATTTTTATTCCCTTAAAACAGAGAAATATGTCACACAAAATAGTTAAGAAATAACATTTCCCACATGTCTACTTTACATCAGCACAATTTTGGAATCAAAATTTTTTTTTGTTAGGAAGTTATAAGGGTTAAAAGTTGACCAGCGATTTCTCATTTTTACAACAAAATTTACAAAGCCATTTTTTTAGGGACCACCTCTCATTTGAAGTCACTTTGAGGGGTCTACATGACAGAAAATACCCAAAAGTGACACCATTCTAAAAACTGCACCCCTCAAGGTACTCAAAACCACATTCAAGAAGTTTATTAACCCTTCAGGTGCTTCACAGGAACTAAAGCAACGTGGAAGGAAAAAATGAATATTTAACTTTTTAGCCACAAAAATGATCTTTTACAAACTTTTTTTTTATTTTCACAAGGGTAAAAGGAGAAAATGGACAGATAAGGTTGTTATGCAATTTCTCCTGAGTACGCCAATACCCCATATGTGGGGGAAAACCACTGTTTGGGCACACGGCAGAGCTCGTAAGGGAAGGAGCGCCGTTTGACTTTTTCAAACTAAAATTGGCTGGAGTTGAGATTGGACGCCATGTCGCGCTTGGAGAACCTCTGATGCGCCTAAACAGTGGAAACCCCCCACAAGTGACACCATTTTGGAAACTAGACCCCCTAAGGTACTTATCTAGATCTGTTGTGAGCACTTTGAACCCCCAAGTGTTTCACAAAAGTTTATAATGCCTGGGTGTGAAAAAAAAAAAAAAATTTTCCACAAAAATGATTTTTTAGTCCTAAATTTTTGAATTTTCCCAAGGAAATTGGACCCCAAAAGTTGTTGTCCAATTTGTCCTGAGTACGCTGATACCCCATATGTGGGGGTGGAAAACTGTTTGGGCGCACGGCAGGGCTTGGAAAGGAAGTAGTAACGTTTTGGAATGCAGACGTTGATGGGGGTCATGTTCCGTTTGCAGTGCCCCAGATGAGCCTAAACAGTGGAAATCCCCCACAAGTGACCCATTTTGGAAACTAGACCCCCTAAGGAACTTATCTAGATCTTTGGTGAGCACTTTGAACCCCCAAGTGCTTCACACAAGTTTATAATGCCCGGGCATGAAAATAAAAAATCCTATTTTTTTCCCACAAAAATTATCTTTTAGTCACTAATTTTTTATTTTACCAAGGGTATCAGGAGAAATTGGACCACATAAGTTGTTGTCCAATTTGTCCTGAGTACGCTGATGCCCCATATGTGGGGGGGAACCACTGTTTGGGCGCACGGCAGAGCTCGGAAGGGAAGGAGCACCATTTGACTTTTTCCAACCAAAATTGGCTGGAATTGAGATTGGATGCCATGTTGCATTTGGAGAGCCCCTGATGTGCCTAAACAGTGGAAACCCCCCACAAATGACCCCATTTGGGAAACTAGACCCCCTAAGGAACTTATCTAGATCTTTGGTGAGCAATTTGAACCCTCAAGTGCTTCACACAAGTTTATAACGTAGAGCCGTAAAATTTAAAAATCATATTTTTTCCACAAAAATGATCTTTTCACCCGAATTTTTATTTTTCCAAGGGTAACAAGACTCCAAAAGTTATTGTGCAATTTGTCCTGAGTACACTGATACCCCATATGTGGGGGTATACCACTGTTTGGGTGCATGGCAGAGTTTGGAAGGGAAGGAGCGCCGTCTCACTTTTTCAACGCAGAATTGGCTGGACGCCATGTCGTGTTTGGAGAGCTCCTGATCTGCCTAAACAGTGGAAACCCCCACAAATGACACCATTTTGGAAACTAGACCCCTCAAGGAACTTATCTAGATGTGTGGTGAGAACTTTGAACCCCCAGGTGTTTCACTAAAGTTTATAACGTACAGCCTTAAAATAAAAAATCCTTTTTTTTTTTTTACAAAAATGATTTTCTCGCCCCCAATATTTTATTTTCACAAGGGTAACAGAAGAAATTGGAACCCAAAAGTTGTTGTCCAATTTGTCCTGAGTACGCTGATACCCAATATGTAGGAGAAAACTACTGTATGGGTGCACGTCAGGGCTCGGAAGGGAAGTAGTGACGTTTTGGATTGCAGACTTTGATGGAATGGTCTGGGGGCGTCATGTCGCATTTGGAGAGCCCCTGATACGCCTAAACAGTGGAAACCCCCCACAAGTGACCCCATTTTGGAAAATAGACCCCACAAGGAACTTATCTAGATGTGTGGTGAGCACTTTGAACCCGAAGTGCTTCACAGAAGTTTATAACGCACAGCCGTAAAAATAAAAAATCCTTTTTTTTTTTACAAAAATGATTTTTCGCCCCCAATATTTTATTTTCACAAGGGTAACAGGAGAAATTGGACCCCCAAAAATTGTTGTCCCAATTTTTGAGTACGCTGGTACCAAAATGTGGGGGAAAATACTGTTGGGCGAAAGTCAGGGTCGGAAAGGGGAAATAGGGAGTTTTGGAAAGAGATTTGATGGAATGGTTGGGGGGTATGTGCCCTTTTGGGGGCCCCCGA
>JARQOD010000006.1:194519285-194570890 GCA_033576555.1 Oophaga sylvatica | reverse complement strand
TAAAATTTCTTCGATATAATTTGCGGTTATTTATGAAAAAAATGGAAATATGGCAAAAATTTGGAAAATTTTGCAATTTTCAAACTTTTAATTTTTATTCCCCTAAAACAGAGAAATATATCACACAAAATAGTTGCTAAACAACATTGCCCACATGTCTACTTTACATCAGCACAATTTTGAAACCAATTTTTTTTTTTTGTTACGAAGTTATAAGGGTTAAAAGTTGACCAGCGATTTCTCATTTTTACAACAAATTGTACAAAACCATTTTTTTAGGGACCACCTCACATTTGAAGTCACTTTGAGGGGTCTATATGGCAGAAAATACCCAAAAGTGACACCATTCTAAAAACTGCACCCCTCAAGGTACTCAAAGCTACATTCAAGAAGTATTTTAACCCTTCAGGTGCTTCACAGGAGCTGAAGCAACTTGGAAGGAAAAAATGAATATTTAACTTTTTAGTCACAAAAATTATCTTTTCAAAATATTTTTTTTATTTTAACAAGGGTAAAAGGAGAAAATGGACAGAAAAAGTTGTTGTGCAATTTCTCCTGAGTACGCCGATACCCCATATGTGGGGGAAAACCACTGTCTGGGCGCACGGCAGGGCTTGGAAGTGAAGGAGCGCCGTTTGACTTTTTCAAACCAAAATTGGGGGGAATTGAGATTGGACGCCATGTCGCGTTTGGAGACCCCTGTTGTGCCTAAACAGTGGAAACCCCCCACATGTGACACCATTTTGGAAACTAGACCCTTAAGGAACTTATCTAGATCTGTAGTGAGTACTTTGAACCCACAAGTGTTTCACTAAAGGTTATAATGCCTGGGTGTGAAAAAAAAAAATTTCCACAAAAATGATTTTTTAGTCCCCAATTTTTTATTTTTCCCAAGGAAATTGGACCCCATAAGTTGTTGTCCTTTTTTTCCTGAGTATGTTGATACCCCTTATGAGGGGGAGAATACTGTTTGGGCGCACCGCAGGGCTCAGAAAGGAAGTAATGACGTTTTGGAATGCAGACTTTGATGGGTGTCATGTTCAGTTTGCAGAGTCCCTGATGTGCCTAAACAGTGGAAACTCCCCATAAGTGACCCCATTTTGGAAACTAGACCCCCTAAGCAACTTATCTAGATCTGTGGTGAGCACTTTGAACCCCCAAGTGCTTCACACAAATTTATAATGCCTGGGCATGAAAATAATAAATCCTATTTTTTTCCCACAAAAGTAATATTTAAGTCACCAATTTTTTATTTTCCCAAGGGTAACATGAGAAATTGGACCATAAAAGTTGTTGTACAATTTGTTCTGAGTACGCCGATACCCATGTGTGGGGGGAACTACTGTGTGGGCGCACGGCAGAGCTCGGAATGGAAGGAGCGCCATTTGACTTTTTCATAGCAAAATTGGCTGGAATCGAGATTGGATGCCATCTCATTTGGATAGCCCCTGATGTGCCTAAACAGTGGGAATCCCCCACAAGTGACCCCATTTTAGAAACTAGACCCCTTAAGGAACTTATCTAGATCTGTGATGAGCACTTTGAACCCCCAAGTGCTTCACACAAGTTTATAATGTAGAGCCATAAAATTAAAAAATCATATTTTTTCCACAAAAATGATCTTTTCACCCCAATTTTTATTTTCCCAAGGGTAACAACACCTCAAAAGTTATTGTGCAATTTTTCCTGAGTACGCTGATACCCAATATGTGGGGGTAAACCACTGTTTGGGTGCATGGCAGAGCTCGGAAGGGAAGGAGAGCAGTTTGACTTTTTCAACGCAGAATTGGCTGTATGCCATGTCGCGTTTGGAGAGCCCTGATGTGCCTAAACAGTGGAAACCCCCCACAAGTGACACCATTTTGGAAACTAGACCCCTTAAGGAAATAATCTAGATCTGTTGGGAGCACGTTCAACCCCAAATGTTTCACTAAAGTTTATAATGCCTTGATGTGAAAAAAAAAAAAAAATCCACAAAAAATGATATTTTAGTCCCCAATTTTCAAATGTTTGATTTTTCACAAGGAAATTGGACCCCAAAAGTTGTTGTACAATTTGTCCTGAGTACGCTGATACCCCATATGTGGGGGGGAAATACTGTTTGGGCGCACGGCAGGACTCAGAAAGGAAGTAATGACATTTTGGAATGCAGACTTTGATGGGTGTCATGTTCAGTTTGCAGAGTCCCTGATGTGCCTAAACAGTGGAAACCCCGCACAAGTGACCCCATTTTGGAAACTAGACCCCAAAGGATCTTATCTAGATGTGTGGTGAGCGCTTTGAACCCCTAAGTGCTTCACAGAAGTTTATAACGCCCGGGCGTGAAAATAAAAAAATCATATTTTTTCCACAAACATGATCTTTAAGTCCCCAGTTTTTTATATTCCCGAGGGTAACAGGAGAAATTGGACCCAAAAAGTTGTTTTCCAATTTGTCCTGAGTATGCTGATACCCTATATGTGGGAGAAAACTACTCTATGGGCACACGTCGGGGCTCAGAAGTGAAGAAGTGATGTTTTGCATTGCAGACTTTGATGGATTGGTCTGCGGGTGTCATGTCGCGTTTGGAGAGCCCCTGATGTGCCTAAACAATGGAAACCCCCCACAAGTGACCCCATTTTGGAAATTAGACCCTCAAAAGAACTTTTTTAGATGTGTCGTGAGAACTTTGAACCCCCAAGTGCTTCACACAAGTTTATAACGTAGAGCCATAAAAATAATAAAATATTATTTTTTTCCACAAAAGCGATATTTTCGCCCCCAATTTTTTGTTTTCCCAAGGGTAACAGAAGAAATTGGACCCCAAGAGTTATTGTACAATTTGTCCTGAATATGTTGATACCCCATATGTGGGGGTAAACTACTGTTTTGGCACATGGCAAAGCTCAGAAGGGATGGAGCACCGTTTGACATTTTCAATGCCGAATTGGCTGGAATTGAGATCAGACGCCATGTCACATTTGGAGAGCCCCTGATGTGCCTAATCAGTGGAAACCCCCCAATTCTAACTCTAACCCTAACCCCAACACCCCCCTAACACTAATCCCAACCCTAATCATAACCCTAACCACAAATCTAACCCTAACACACCTGTAACCCTAGTCCCAACCCTAACCCTAACTTTAGCCCCAACCCTAACCCTAACTTTAGCCATAAACCTAACCCTAATGGGAAAATGGAAATAAATATATTATTTTATTTTATTATTTTTCCCTAACTAAGGGGGTGATAAAGGGGGGTTTAATTTACTATTTATAGTGGGTTTTTATGATTGGCAGCTGTCACGCTATAAGACGCTTTTTATTGCAAAAAGTAGTTTTTGCACCATAACATTTTGAGAGCTATAATTTTTCTATATTTTCGCCCACAGAGTCATGTGAGGTCTTATTTTTTGCGGGACGAGGTGACGTTTCTATTGGTACCAATTTTGGGCACATGCATTTTTAGATCGCTTTTTATTACAATTTTTGGGAGGCAAAATGAACAAAAATCAGCAATTCATGAATTTCTTTTGGGGGGGGGTTTATACCGTTCCGCATGTGGTAAAATTGATAAAGCAGTTTTATTCTTCGGGTCAGTACAATTACGGCGATGCCTCATTTATATAATTTTTTTATGTTTTGACGCTTTAATGCAATAAAAACAATTATATATAAAAAATCATTATTTTTGCATCGCTTTATTCTGCGAGCTATAAGTTTTTTATTTTTTTGCTGATGATGATGTATGGCAGCTCGTTTTTTGCGAGACAAGATGACATTTTCAGCGGTACCATGTTTGTTTATATCCGTCGTTTTGATCGCGTGTCATTCCACTTTTTGTTCGGCGGTATTGATGGTAAATCATTGTTTTTTAGCCTTGTTTTTTTTTAAGTGGTTCATTAAAAGGGTTAACTAATGGGACAGTTTTATAGGGCGGGTCGTTACGGACGCGGCGATACTAAATATGTGTACTTTTATTGTTGGTTTTTTTTATACAATAAAGAAATGAATTTATTGGGGAATTTTTTTTTTTCTTTTGGATTTTTTTTTTACACTTTTTATTTTTTTAACTTTTATACTTTGTCCCAAGGTGGGCACAATACAGTATAGGGTCAGATCGCTGGTCTCACAGTGTGCACAGCACACTGTGAGACCAGCGATCTCACAGGCAGTGCAGGACGCTTCCTCAGCGCCTGCTCTCAGCAGGCACTGAGGAAGCCTCCTCCCTGCAGGACCCGGCGGCCATCTTGGATCCGGGTCCTGCAGTGAGGAGAGTCCCTCGGTACAGCGCGACACATCGCGCTGTTCTGAGGGTCTCAGGGGAGCGCGCAGGGAGCCCCCTCCCTGCGCGATGCTCCCCTGTGCCCCCGGTACACCGCGATCATGTTTGATCGCGGTGTGTCAGGGGTTAATGTGCCGGGAGCGCAGCTGATCGCCTTGGACGTACTATTCCGTCCCTGGGAATTAAGTACCAGGTCACATGAACGGAATAGTACGTCCAATGGGATTAAGGAGATCCATCAGTGGTGCAGCAATTATGGTGATATTTGAGATAAACTACCAGTATTATCCATCAGTTCCAAGAAACGCCCTCACCTGCTTCATGGAAAGTGGTTGCGACCACATCTGAATTGCCTCGAGCTTTTTATATCTGTGGCTTGATTTCGCCACTCCCGATGATATAGCCTAAGTACTTGGCCTCTTCATTTTTTATGACTCATTTTTGGGAATGTATGGCAAACTCCACTTTTCTCAGAGCATCCAAAATTGCCTGCATGTTTGATAGAAGACTACCCCAGTGTGAGCTGAAGACCACAATGTCATCAAGGTACGCTGCGGCATAGGAAGGTGACTGGGGCCCCCTACAATATGAAAGGCATTCTGGTGTATTTAAAATACCCATCAAGCGTCGAGAAGGCCATCTTCTCCTTGGTACTCTGGGACATGGGAATCTGTCAGTAGTCCTTTGTCAGGTGGAGGGTGAGAATGTATCTCACGGGTCCAAGTCTCTCAATGAGTTCATCAATGCAGGGTATCGGATACATGTCAAAACTAGACACCTTTTTCAACCTGCGGTACAAAACCGCCACTTACCATCGGGCTATCACGCCAAGATCTAGCATTCTTTTCACCTCGTTTGATATTACTTCATAGTGTGCTTCAGAAATTCTGTAGGGCTTAAGGTTCACCTTATATATGGGTCCGTCACTGTCAAAATGTCATGCTCCACCACCTGTGTACGCCTTAGAAACTGTTGTTACTTACAGAAAGATATGGCCCATGTTGATGCATACGGTCTAGGCACAGTGGACCACAAATTCTTCAGTTCCGGTGACATTGCGATACTTCTGGTGATGTCATTTCCGATCATCTGGCAGTACACGTACCTCGGAGATAATGGTTTAGTGGAATTCATAGCTCCGTTGGAACACCCAGCCATTTTGGGATTGACTTATAACAAGTCCCTGATTAGGCAAGAAGATTGTGAACAGATCAATAGGTACTACTGCTCATCTATTTATTAGATGAGTGTGAACAACTTATTAGGGTTAAATTATAGCATTTCCATTTAGAGTAAAATTAGTGAGTAACAAGGGTCCAAGTGGGATGGTTAGCACATGTGTATGGGAGCTTAAATGAATAAAACAAGAACACATCACAAGCATTAATGAGAAAATATGTAGCATGTTTTCCTTTAAGACTGACCAACTGTCATAAAATTAAGAAGAGTCATGGAAGAATCCCTTTAGATACAGTTCAGCGAGAAAAGACTGCAAATCTTATTTTCTACCTATAACAGTCCATGCTAAAAGGTTGTGGCCCTTTGATGACCACTTATTAGCTGCAGTGGTCACTTGATAACAGAATGTCACATGATCAATGGGAGATACAGCATTGACATTGGAGGGGTGGCACCATTCCAGAAGTTAAGTATATGTTTGTTTTTCTTTTTTTAAATTTTAATATGTTCACATTAGCTGTCATAAAGTTGTTGCCCATAAGTGGACAACCCCTTTAAGATATATACAAATTAATATTTTAACCCTTTCCCTGCCAAAGACACATCTAATACTCTATTGGAGAATGGCAACTCATTGCCAAGGTTATATAAGATACTTCCTGGCTACTAACGGCTATAGCTCAGCCTGGAATGTTGCTACAGGAGCACAGAATTGGTACTGTATTCCTGACCAAGCCCAAAATGGAATGGGTTAAAGTGCATTCTGCATGTGTTTTCTGGAGTCACTCCCTACTCTCACTTTATATAATAAAGTTATGGCTCCGGGAAGAAGGGATGAAAGAAATGGAAACACAAAAACAGTAATACCTCTGGTCCTTAAGGGGTTAAAATTCTCATAGTCCACAAAAGAACAACAACAAGAGAAGTAACTACGAATTACTGTATTGCGTTTTTTTTGTGTGATTGGCCATCACTGCCATCACTTTAATGGAAAGACTATAGCTATTATAATAGAAATGTGTCTAAAACATGCCTAGTAAGCTAAGAAAGCAAACCACATACTTTTATTGCTAATAGCACCATATTTGGCCATACAATAAATCCATAAAATATTAAAATAATACCCTCATAGGGTACTTAAAGTAGTTGTGACACCATCAATAATACATTTAACCAAGCACAAAAGGTGGAAATAAATGATTTTGTAATTTAAAGTATGCTCCCTGGTGCCCCCTCGTGTTATTCCGTCTGCAAGCTTTTTCCGTCCTCTGAGTGGCCGATTAGCTGGCCGAGCTTGCGCAGTATGTGTCATCATAAGAGGCCCCCCAGCTCCCTATCCCCATTGTTCACAGAGTAGTCTCCCTGCGCTCACCTCACACAGGTCTGACAACGCAGGTTCCAGAAACCACAGAAGCATGTCAATGATTCTCCACCACCTCTCCCTGTGCTCACAGGTCTCACCTCTAGGTGAGATCATTCTGCTTTGCAGACCTGTGAGCGTGGGCGGGAAGCATGCTTCTCAGCTATCTGCTCCCTGCGCTGTCAGACCTGTGTGAGTGCAGGAAGGGAGAGTCTCACATACGTTGTGCACACTGGGGAGCTGGGGGATCCTCTTATGGTGACAGGTACTGTGCAAGCTCAGCCAGCTGATCGGCCATTCGGAGGATGAATAAAACTTGCAGCCGGAATAACGCCAAGGGAGCATATTTCAGCAGATTAAAACTTGTTATTTTTTGAATAGAGCATAATTTTTAATAACTGTAAATTACAAAAACATTTATTTCCACCTTTTCTGCTTTGTTAAATGTATTCTTTACCGTGGCACAACCCCTTAAAATATTTTGACATACAATTATAAGATAATATCACTAAACATTATATTATTAAAAAAGTATTGTCAAGTGTTAATCAAATAATACAAACATATAGCCAGGGCTTGCATTAGGGGAAGGCAGACCAGGCAGCTACCTGGGGCCCCCACTCCTCCATGGGCCCCCAGCCGGTGGCGTGCCACTAATAGCAGCACACCACGTTGTCGTTATGGGACCCCTGAGTAAGAGGTGCCTGGCGCCACCCCCCCCCGCATCACGCATTCAACTTATAGGCATCATAGATGCCGAAACAATTGAAAGCAGTGATGGAGCCAAGAGTGTCATGAGATGAGATTCTGAGATGCTCTGCAGAAGACAGAGCACTGAGCGCAGCGGGGGAATGAGGAGGAGAGGTAAGTATTGCGTGTGTGTGAAAGTGTGTGTATGTATGCATTATAGAATGTGTGTGGGGGACTGCACTATACTGTATTGTGTGTCTACTGTACTGTACTGTGTATGGGGAACTGCAGTATACTGTGTTGTGTGTGTGTGTCTGTATCTGCTGCACTATACTGTGTATGGGGAACTGCATTATACTGTGTTGTCTGTGTCTGCTGCACTATAATGTGTGTGGGGGAACTGCACTATACTGTGTTGTGTATGTGTCTGCTGCACTATACTGTGTCAGGAGACTGCACTACACTTTATTGTGTGTGTGTCTGCTGCACTATACTGCATGTGGGGACTGCACTATACTGTGTGTGAGGGCTTTATTATACTATGTGTGGGGACTGCACTATACTGTGTTCTGTGGGGGGCTGCATTATACTGCGTGTTGGGGCTGCATTATACTGTGTGGGGGGCTGCACTTAACTGTGTGTGGTTGATGCATTATACTGTGTGGGGTGACTGCATTATACTGTGCATGTGGGAGGGGCTGCAGTATACTGTGTGTTTGGGGGGGCTGAATTTTACTATGTGGGTGGGGGGCTGCATTGTACTGTGTGTGGGGGCTGCATTATATTGTGTGTGGGGGCTCCATTATATTCTGAGGGGGCTGCTTTATGTTCTATGAGGGTACTACATTATACTCTATGATAAAGTGATCCCTTAAATTAAATCTGTCACCTGGTTAATGCTGCCCATTGCCAAACCGGTCATGCTGAAGGATGTTGCAGGCAGCAGGTTCACACTCAGCACATGTGACAGACGTGACAGAGTCTGGAGACGCCGTGGAGAGTGATCTGCTTCCTGCAACATCCTTCAGCTTGACCGGTTTGGCAGTGGGTCAGTAATGGTGTGGAGTGGCATTTCTTTGGAAGGCCACACAGCCCTCCATGTGCTCGCCAGAGGTAGCCTGACTGCCATTAGATACCGAGATGAGATCCTCAGACCACTTGTGAGACCATATGCTGGTGTGGGTGGCCCTGGGTTCCTCCTAATGAAGGATAATGCCAGAACTCATGTGGCTGGAGTGTGTCTGCAGTTCCTGCAAGATGAAGGCATTGAAGCTATGGACTGGCCTGCGCGTTCCCCAGACCTGAATCCGCTTGAGCACATCTGGGACATCATGTCTCACTCCATCCACCAATGTCACGTTGCACCACAGACTGTCCAGGAGTTGATGGATGCTTTAGTCCAGGTCTCGGAGGAGATCCCTCAGGAGAACATCCGCAACCTCATCAGGAGCATGCCCAGGCATTTTAAGGAGGTCATACAGGCAGGTGGAGGCCACACACAATACTAAGCATCATTTTGACTTGTTTCCACTTTAATTTTGTCTTGTTTTGGTTTTCATTTTGACTTGTTTCCACTTTTATTTTGGGGGTCTCTCCAAATCCAGGCCTCAATTGGTTCAAAAATTTGATTTCCATTGATGCTTTTTGTGTGATTATGTTGACAGCACATTCAACTTTGTACACAACAATGTATTCAATGAGAATATTTCATTCATTTAGATCTAGGATGTGTTATTTGAGTGTTCCCTTTATTTTTTTGAGCAGTGTATACAGTATTTATCTACCTTTTGAATATATGATGCATTTTATTCACATTTTTGTATATATAAAAACATTTTTTCATATTCTTATATGTATAATGAACATTGGTCTAAATTTTACACACTTTATTCACTTGTTTGAGTTGTTTGATACAATGGATTTTATACCCTGAGATATTTATCTCATGCTACACAATTTGATGCATGTATTTTTATTAGATATATGTGTGCTCTCATGTATCTTTATGGATATTTCAGCATTATATATAATTTTTTCATATTCTAAATAATATTAATTGCCTTTCTAATTGCAAAGTCACTCTATTATTCTGGTAATGTCACTTTAAATCCATGTTTGCTCCTGGGTTTATACATACTTATTGTTGTTATACCACTATTTGGGGTCATTTGATTGTTTACTTATGCTACTATTTCTGCATGACTAGGTATATAAAAATGATGTACCTTAACTTAAATAAACTCTGTGCCAGTGGCGTAACTAGAAATGGCGGGGCCCCACAGCAAAATTTTGAACGGGGCCCCCTCTCCCAAACGGGCGGCGGGGGGCGGGGTTCTGATAGTGGGCGGAGCCAATAGCAGTGGGCGGAGCAAATCACAGCAATTCTCTAGGCCCAAAAAATACTCTTCAGTCTCATAACGGCCAACTTTTTGCCCAAATCAGAGCTGTATTTAAAGCAGACATTATGGAAACACAATATAATATAATGGACTGGTAGCAATGCAGCCCCTTATGCTACCATTACTAGTAACCATGTCCCGCATAACTATTAATGCAGGCACATTATGCCCCCATAACTAGTAATAAGCCCTCTTATTCTCCCATCAGTAGTAATGTGCCCCTCAAGTAGTAATGCAGCCAAGAATGCAGAGTTATCACTCACACAGTATGTGTCCCCGTTAATCTTCGGTGGTATCTTCAGCTCCACAGTGGAGCACACTCACCACCAGTCTTCACCCTTCTGGGCGCCGCCGACGAGTGACGTCAGCAGCGTGATCACATGACATGATCACGCTGCAGACGTCGCTCTGACCCGGCGGTCAGAGCTTCAATTGTACTGGCGTCTGTATAGACACCAGTGCAATTGATTCCTGGGAGACGGCACGCAGCAGCTTCTCTGCGCCGGCTGTCAGCATGACAGCCAGCACAGGGAACCGCCGACTCTCAGGCCATGGGCGGCGGAACACAGCCGCAGGGGAGACAGCTGCAGCAGGGACGGGCCCCCTGCTAGCCCGGGCCCTATGGCAGCTGCTTCCCCTGCTTCCACGATAGTTCTGCCCCTGCTCTGTGCCCTTTACTGGTATGTCATGTAATGCACTTTAGTGGCTAAACTGTATGTTTTACTACTTTTACTATTTTCAATAAAAATCTAATTCTTTTATCATCTATTCTTCTTTGTGTGGTTGTATCTGCAGCCTCTTTTTATATGATTCACTTATAAATATAGTGCATTACCATATATATTAGTCCTTAATCTGAGTACTATTTAGTCAAACTATTAAATGTATCTAGCATAGTGATTTTTCTGTACTCATACAAACTGCCTTTATTTGTTCTTATACTGTCTTTACTACTTTGCCTTTAGGAAAATTGAAACCCAGTTTCCACCACCACTATATAACAAGTAAGATATAGTACAACTTATTCGATAATAATATTTGTCAGAAAAGTTTAAAATAATCAGGGCTGATGTGCAATATCGCAATATGGTATAAACAATATAATCGTATATGACCATTCGCGGTGGTCAGTTACAGTCACCAGTATATAGTGGGCGTGAAACTGAAGGTCTCCACACATCAAATGCTATCATATCAGTATTTAGATAAGTACGGCATGCTGATTAATCCAATGCTAAATCTGCCTTCACAAAATCCTGTCCACTGCTCTACATGTTTCACTAATTAAAGCAGCTTCATCAGGGATAATGGGGCAAATTACGGTGTTTCCTCAGTGTAACAGACTTCTAAAATCTTAATGGAGATGTATACGCTGCTTAGAAAAGGATACTTAGATTAGCTGTTCATCCTCCATAATATTTGACTGACAGAAGGAGTTGTCAATCCGTAGCCTGAGAAAAATCCAGTCTATTGTGAATGCACTCTGCTGCGATTATCTATCCAATAGTAATGAGTTAGCTGCGCATGCACTCTCTTAGGTCATTTGTTACATTATTGAAATATATATACTGTATATTTCAATTATATATTTAATATGTATATATGTATCTCGCTCTGTGAATATAGAGACATTGTTTGTTCATATTACTCATTTATTATTACAAATTTATAGGTATTTGAGGCCCGGTTGAATGGACAGAATTATCTTGAGCCCTTACACAGATGGACTTTTTCTTTTACAGAGTGAGAAAAAGTTTGGGTATAATCAAGAAAAACATACACAGTTCATAACATGATTGTTATTCAACTATCATTTAAACTGTATCCACACGTCTCTCCCCCTTGTATATTCTGTATATATAAAATATATTACATTATTTTCTAAACAGGGCATAATTTCCTGCACGCCAGTAACATTAATGAACTGTGCTATACTTTGTGATTTCAGAATAATCATTCTGGATATTATATAATTGAATTTAGATTATTTTTATACTGGAAGGTTAATACAAGAAAATAGGTTTCTACAGGATATGTCTACAAAGAAAAAAATCTTCAAACAAATAGTACATGGCACACCTCTAGATGCATGTGCATGTTATAGATATAAATTGTCCATGAATTTGGCCATTCAATTTCAGAATTTTAACACAGGATACATACATTAGCCTACATTTATTCAACCTCAAGTTGACCTAAAATGACACAATGTTGTCCTTAATCTATATAAATGTCTTTTACTCTAGACCTTGTGGAATGTTTTTTTTCTTTAAATCAATGCAAAACATATTTGAAAAGATCATCATCTGCATCTTTAGAAGACATCCTAGACAATCAATGTCTTTTCGGAAGCAGGTGCTGATCAAGCCACAGGCAACACCATGGAGCACTGCTTTATATTGATCTCATTTCAGATGAAAATATAAGCTTGTAGGTCTAGTGTCTTACTTTATTTCTGTTGTAAGTGTATTAAATGTTGGAACATCTAAAATCGGTAATATGAGCTGTCATTATTGCATGACACTAGATTTTAATATCTAAATAAAAATGCTTTACTTAATAAAATATTTAGCTGAAAACAAAACATTACAGATCTGCTATTGTTGCATTTGTACACATCAAAGAACCTTATATTTCTTGCTTATGATAGAGAAGAGCAGATCAGGCAAAAGTCTAATTTTCCTATTCGCATGTTGTTTCCACAAATTTAATGTCTGATATTATGCTTTGGGGTCTCTCCAGACCCGAGAGCAGAATAAACATAAGATGTACAAATTAAAAAAAAAAAATCCTTATACTCACATTACTGCTCACCCCTTTGGCCCCTCCACTCCTCACCCATCACGGGTCAAGTTCTTGGCAAAGCTTCAAATCACTACTGCTCACTCTGAAATTCCTGAGTTTCACAAAAGGCAAGAAGTCCGGGCACAACAGC
Source organism: Oophaga sylvatica (assembly GCA_033576555.1). Lineage (NCBI taxonomy): Eukaryota > Metazoa > Chordata > Amphibia > Anura > Dendrobatidae > Oophaga > Oophaga sylvatica. The sequence continues at coordinate 194,558,064 of JARQOD010000006.1, read as the reverse complement.
ACTCTGAAGATGTGGCAATAAGCGGACGGGTGATGTGAAGGAGGGGCCACATGTGATAAGCGGTAAGAGATAAGTGATAAGCGGTAAGAGTTTTTTCTTTTTTATAACATTTTGATGGCCTTTTATGGCTCACAAAAAAGTCAACCAGCGGCCACCATTTTGATGAATTCATGCGAAAAGCAAACTACAAAAAATCCAAAATTTGGCAAATGCAAGTTTTTGTAAAATTCAAGTAGAATTCAATTCAATTTAAATTTATTTGCTCACTTCTAGTCATTGCACACTGCTCTATCTGATCAACTGCAGTTAAGTTATGTTAAAATCTTATAGATCTGTGGCACATCCATAACCCCTTTCATAATACTTGGCCCTCTCCCATATGATGAGGTGCCATGCCCGCATTCAAATCTGTTCACGTCTATGGGCATCATTGAAGCATGCTTCCTTTCATCTCTGTGTTCACTCATACCTCATCTATATACATTCTTCACTTGTTTGTGTCAATTGATGGCTTCCCTACCAAGTGAGTTGGGAATTAAGGACCATTTTGAAGGTGCATATGGGTCCCAATTCATTAAAAAATATTGATGGAGGTTACAAAAGTGAAAAATACTTATGATTTCCGACCACCCACATTAAATTCAAAGCGTGTTAGGCATCAAGATTCCGCCGCTGCACAAGAGGAATCTCGAGCCATGTCCTCTGCTGTCTCCCATTTTTCTTCAGCCGCAGAGGATCCTGCTCAGCGGAGACATTGGTCCCAGCGTCTTGCTCAGGCTAATGCTATGTGTTTGTTTGGCTGCTGCTGCTGCCCCAGGCTCAGCTATAGCAACCAGCATTAGTCAGCGGAGAGCAGATGTTCCTGGGACTAAGTGCTGCTTTTTTCCATCTGAGCAAGCCTGTGAGATGACCACTCATTGGTGGTCGGAGGTCAAATGCTCAGGTCCTCAAGCAGTTCGGATTGGGCCATCAGCAAGGTCCTGGAGGCTGCAGTTATAAAAGGATTGCACGACCGTGCGCTAGTATAAACCATGTGGTGTGTGAGTGAGTGGATATGCTACCACTCTGTGTATGCATGTGTGTTTGGGATTAGAACCTGCCGCACTGTCGGCGTATATGATCGCCTAGTCTTTCCTAGTCAGTCAGGTTTTTACTCGGCTTGACCTAGCGCCTGTCTCGGCCATGGGCTGTTTGCAGTTCATAGTTAGTCCACGTGCTCTGGCACACATCTTTTGGTACTGTTCTGCGGTTAGTTGGACTGCTGCTCTTGTTTTGCACCAAATCCTGGTGGGCCTTAGTTAGTTGTATTTTTCTACCACTCAGTGCCAAGTAGTGGCATCGCCTTTGCGACGCCGTGCGCATTGTGGGTCCGGTCAGACTCAAGTCCCCGTGTTCTAGGCGTTGAGCCTAGAGTCCTCACTCGCGCCATATCAGCTGTGTCTTGTGACACGTAACAGGGAACAGCGTTCTATTATTTTGTTGCTGCGGCTCTGTGAAGCAACAGGGTTCGCCGCTATTCATACCGGGTGACATCTAACCCACCTATTGTCGGTGTTCAACCGCCGCCATTGCTTAGCAGCAGATTCCATCTCTGCACGGTGGACCCCGGGTTGCGAACGCACCTTATTATTATTATATATATTTCATTTTTCATTTGGTGCGTTCCGCCAACCTTAACATATGGAGAGTGAAAGCTTAATATTCTGTGTACACTAAAATAAAGCCTCTACATGGTGCAAGTCACATAGTTAAATATAGTGCACCATGCTATCTAAGATTCCATTAGTCATGTCAATACCATTAGTTCAGGTGGACTGTTCAGCACCTCAGTAAGTACATCTCACAATGATTGATGTGTGAGTGGTTGTAATTTGCAGATGAAGCAAAGTAAATCTAGAAAAAAAAGGTCCTTAAAAATAAATTTTTATTGAAATCCAGTGATATAAAAATCAAAGACATGTTTCTGACAAATGAATAAGGATGCATATGCAATAAATAAAGACTTATGTCAGAAATGTGTCTACAATTTCTATGTTACTGGATTTTAATGGATCTTTAATAAAGATACATTTTTAAGGACCATTTCCTGTATTATCTTCTCTTCCTCTGCATTGAACTCATTTGAGCACCAGGGATTTTTTGTTTTCATAAGTGAGCTGATTTCTTCTTGGTTTATTGATGTATTTTGCACCCTCATACAATACTGAGTTCTGTCTGTATCATGCAAAGAAACCGGTATTTTAACCACGTATCAGTAAGTATGGCTTTTTTTCAGGGACAGGTACGAGTCCCAGAAATTTATCCCACATTTGTTAGATATGTGGATATGCCATAACTCTTTAATGCAGGAAACACCCTTCAATTATGATAAAACTGATAAAACGTGTTTGAAACAAGCAACAACAAAAATTATCTTGAAAAATTGGTGATTTCCTTAAAGTTCAGGATCAATATTCAAATAGGATATCAAAAATCTGTTACTGAAATACATAGTTTAAACCATAGATTGTAAATGGTGAAGAAGTCAGCAGCAAGTGTATCACACATCTGCATCTACAGTCATGGCCAAAAGTTTTGAGAATGACACAAATATTATATTTTCACATGATCTGCTGCCCACTGGTTTTTATGTGTGTTTGACAGATGTTTTTATCACAGACAGAAATATAATAATTGCAAACATATGAGTAACAAAAGCTTATATTGACAGTTAGAATGAGTTAATGCAGCAAGTCAATATTTGCAGTGTTGACCCTTCTTCTTCAGGACCTCTGCAATTCTCCCTGGCATGCTCTCAATCAACTTCTGGACCAAATCCTGACTGATAGCAGTCCATCTTCGACACATCAATGCTTTCATTGTGCAGAATTTTAGGTTTTGTTTGTGCCACAGTCTCTTGATGATTGACCACAAGTTCTCAATGGATTAGATCTGGGTTTCAGGCCATGGACCCAAACTCTATGTTTGTCCTGAGCCATTTAGTTATCACCTTTGCTTGTTGGCAAGGCTGCCCATCATGCTGGAAAGGCATTTTGATTTCGCCAACTGCTCTGGAGGGTTGGAGAAGTTGCTCTTGGAGGAATTTGGTACCATTCTTTTATTGGCTGTGTTTTCAGGCAAGACTAGTGAGTGACCCGATTCCCTTGCGTGAGAAGCAACCCACACATGAATGGTTTCAGGATGCTTACAGTTGGCATGAGACAAGCCTGTTGGGTAGCGCTCACCTTGTCTTCTCCGAATGAGGCGTATTCATGTCCCAAACAATCGAATAGGGGATTCATAAGAGAAAATAAGCTTTACCCCAGTCCTCTACAGTCCACTGCCTGTACCTTTGCAGATATCAGTCTGTCCATGATGTTTTTCTGATGAAGTGGCTTCTTTGCGCCCTCTTGAGACCAGCCTTGCTCCAATGAGTCTCCGCCCACAGTGCGTGCAGATGCACTCACACTGCTGCTTGCCATTCCTGAGCAAGCTCTGTGCAGCATGGTAGCCCAGATCCCGCAGCTGAAACACTTTTAAGAAGCCTGGCTTGCTGGTCTTTCTGCGCCCTGAAGCCTTTTTGGCAACAATGGTAATCTCATCTCCTGAAGTTGCTTATAATTTATGAATTGTGATTAACGATGCATTTCTAAGGCTGATATGCATTTCCCTGTTGGGCCATTTTTGTGCATTGCTAGTTGACTGCATGTTTCTTTAGAGATAACCATGGTTAGCAAAGAACTAATGATGCCAAGCACCACCTCTTTTAAAGTGTTCCAGTGTTCATTTCTATCTTGTTATAGATTTGATCTCCACCCATTCGTCTCATCACACCAACACCTGTGTTAATGGAGCAATCACTGAAAAGAGGTTAGCTGGTCCTTTTAAGGCAGGTGCAATGATCTTGAAATTATGTTTTTGGGGATAAAGTTCATTATCTAGCCAAATATTGACTTTGCAAGTAATTGCTGTTAACTGATCAACTCTTTAAACATTCTGGATATATGCAAATTGCCATTAGAAAAAGTGAAGCAGTAACTTTGTAAAAATAATATTTTGTCATTCATCAACTTTTGGCCATGATGTAAATCTGCAAAGAATTCTGCAAATTCAAATGCCAAATTCTTGGATAAAAATGTGCAACTTATATCCCTCCAGAAAACAAGCCCTATCATAAGCATTCATTTTCAGAAAAAGACCAGCTGTAAGGTCCTATATATACAATTGGAGCAGTCCAATTGTTTTCCTACACTTAAACAGTGAACAAACAGGATTGTCTTAAAATATTAAAATAGTATTTACAAAGTAATAACCAGAGAATAAGACGGCATTGTGTGGAGCTGCTTTTCAATAGGTTCTGATAGCAAGTTTGATATACTATGGTTCGTGCATGAAACACCAAGTCAGGAAAGTCACAGGGTACGTCATCTTAAAACAAACACATTCATGGAAGCGCAGGGCTTATTTAACAATATTACAGTCATCTTTATTGATAGGCATATAATTTTAAAGCACATGGATTAAAATCTTTACAGTATTACAGGTAAAAATTACACATATGGGTGATTAGAGCTGGAATAAATAAATGAGCAACACCAGCTAACAGCCTGCCATCTCCTAAAGTGCTACAATAGTGCAACAAACAAGCATGCAAGCAATTAATTTGGGTTGGTAAGTACGAGAAATATCATATAAATGTTTAATAGAAGGCCCAATGAACAAAGTCTAATGCATGAGAAATAAGTACCCCCAAGTCTCCCATCTCAATAATGTAATAATCTGTCTTCACCAAATACAAATTTTACCTAAGAATTCAGAAATTTGATAATAACGTACATTTATGCAGGAAAAGAAGCGGAAAATATATATTACAATATTGCCTATTTTCATGTGACTATTAATTTTTTAAATAAAAATTAACTCCTTCGCGACCTTCGCCGTACTAGCACTGCTCTGCGGGAGGTGCGCTCTTGCCCAGAGCAGTACTAGAATGGAGGCACGATCGCGCGGCCTCACTCTGAGCGCCGCTATGATCGCGTGAGGGTGTCAGCTGTATGTGACAGCTGACACCCTGCAGCAATGCCCACGATCGGTGCTAGCATCGATCATGGGCATTTAACCACTCTGATGCCTCTGTCAGTAGTGACAGCGACATAGAGAAGCAGCGAGCAAGGAGGTGGCTCCCTGCGCACCTCCATCACCACATCGCGAATCCATTGCAAAGTTCTGATGGTCTCCATGGAGACCCCTGGCACCAAGATGGCCACGGGGTCCTTCCGGGTCCTGCAGGTAAGGTGGCTTGTGAGCGCCTGCTGAGAGCATGCACTGGCATACCTCCTTTCCTGCCTGATAGATCCTGATCTGATATTCTCCAGTGCAGAGTGTTAGATCAGGATCTGATGTTATATAGTAATGCCCCACACTGGGACAATGTAAAAAAGTAAAAAAATAAATATTATAAGGTGTAAAAATATTTTTTAAAAATCTCTAAATAAGGAGAAAATAAATAAATAATTATTTAAAAACCATGCTTTATCGTCATAAAAAGTGAAATAATACCCGATCAAAAAGACAGATGTAAATAAAAATGGTACCGCTGAAAACGTCATCTTGTCCCACAAAAAAACAAGCCACCATACAGCTCCATTAGCAGATTAAAAAAAAGTTATAACTCTCAGACTAAAGCAATGCAAAAATAATTATTTTTTCTGTAAAATAGATTTTATTGTGTAAAAGCGCCAAAACATAAAAAAAATATATTAATGAGGTATCGCTGTAATCATACTGATCCGAATAAAGAATAAAGCTGCCTTACCAATTTTACCACTGTGGAACGATTGTGTGTGACAGCAGCCAAACATTAAAACTCTATATAAATCTGGTATCGCTGTAATCGCACCGATCTGAAGAATAAAGTTGCCTAATCACTTATACCGCACACGGAATGGCATAAAAAATAAATAAAACCAATTCTTCACATGCTGGTGATTTTTTATTCTGCCTCCCAAAGATTGCAGTAAGGCTCGGCGCACATTTATCCTGCGATCTGCGCTGAGCGCTTACACCGGGGTTTCCGTGTAAATCTCTGAAATATGTGATTCAGACAAAAAAAATTGTAAAAAATTGAAGGCAGCTGACAGCACAACAAGAGTGTTTCGGATGCACGCTTCCAGTTCAAGGACTCAGTTGAACCAAAAAAGTCATATAAATAAATGAATGAAGCAGCATCCAATCCATGTGAAAAAGTAAAAAAACTTATTTATTCCGCCATCACAAACATCAGATACAACGTTTTGACCATAATGTGGCCTTTTTCAAGTATGAAAAAGGCCACATTATGGCCAAAACATATCTGATGTTTGTGATGGCGGAATAAAGAAGAAAATAATTGTAATCTTGTTGAAGAAGGAGCCTCTGTGCTCTGAAAGCTTGCAAACATTATTTTCTGGGTAGCCAATAAAGGTATCACTCCGAGAATACTTATGTCATCATTGGGCAGAAAAGTATTCACATAGAGATTTAGATGGAAACCCCAAAGTAAGTGGTCAGCATAGAGCACCAGATAAATGTGATCCCAAACATTATGTAAAATGTTCCCAATAAAAGCTTCCACTCAATCCACAAAAAAATCAAGTCCCTACTCAGATCCTTCATCTTTTAATGGAAATATAGGGGGCTTCCACGTTACTGGTAGTAAAAAGGCTCTGGAAAAGCTAAATGGCTCCTCACCCACCAAAACAAATTCAGCAAATTCCCCGCTCCCAAATCCAAATGCCCCATCACTTCTGAGCCCCAGTGTGCCTAAACCACATATAGCGCCCACATGTATGCCATATCTGTATTGATGAGAGACCACCTAATTTACATGTGCGTGTCTCCAGAAGCATGAGCTGGGCTTAATGTACTGGTTACTACAAGGGCAGTTTGCAATTTCAATCAGCAACATCCACTACTGCTTGTTTCTGGAGAACACCCATGGAGTCAAAATTGCCACTTCATCTGTAGATAAATTCCTGAAGGGTTATAATTTCCAAAATGCGGTCAATTGAGGGGGGATTATGCTTTTTTAGCACTTAGGGGCTGTTTATATGGAATCCAAAAACTAGTCTAGGAAAATCTGCACTTCAGGAGGCAAATAGTGCTCAGTCCCTCCTGAGTCACATTGTATGGCAAAGTAGTACGGTACAGCCCCATATGGGGTATTTCTACATTCAGCAGAATTTGTGGGACAAATTCTGATTCCATTTTTACCCATTTACCAGTGTGAAAACGTAAAACTTCGGGCTAATACTCAATCTTTGTTTTAAAAATGTAAATGATTTTTTCTTCACTGACCAATGGTACAAAAGTTTGTGACACACCTGTGGTGTCAATATTATCACTGCCCCCCTAGATGAATTAATTGAGAGGTTTAATTGGTAAAATGGAGTAACTTATGGGGGATTTTGCTGTTCTGGCACCTCAGGGGCTTTGTCATTATAACATGGCACCCTCAAGCAAGTGCAGCAAAATCTGCACTGTAATATGGCACTACTTCCCTTTTGAGCTTTGCACTGTGCCTGAAAAGTAGTTTTTGAGCATATATGTGGTATCAGTGAACTTAGGAGAATTTTCCCAACAAACTTTGGAGTTCTTTTACTCCTTTTCCCCTTGTAAAAATGCAAAATTAGTAGCTAAAAAAGATTTATTTGGAAAAAATTTTTTTTTTTTTTATTTCCACGGCTCTACGATATAAACTTCTGTGAAGCACCTGTGGGTTCAAGGTGCTCAATACACATCTAGATAAGTTCCACAGGGGTCTAGTTTCCAAAATGGTGTCACTTTTGGGGGGTTTCCACTGTTTAGGCACATCAGGGGCTCTTCAAACATGACATTTCGTCCACTAATTATTTCATAAAAATTTGCATTCCAAAAGTCAAATGGCGCTCCTTCCCTTCCGAGCCCTGCTGTGTTCTGAAACAGTAGATTTCCCCCACATACGGGGTATCGGCATGTTCAGGAGAAATTGCAAAACAAAATGTATTTTCGAGTTTCTCCTGCTACCCTTGCGAAAGTAAAAAAGGTCGAAATGAAAATTTTTGTGAAAGAAAAGTAAATGTTTATTTTTTTCCTTCCACATTCCAAAAATTCCTGTGAAGCACCTGAATGGTTAATAATAATAAACTTCTAGAATGTGGTTTTAAGTACCTTGAGGGGTTTTAGAATGTTGGCACTTTTGGGTATTTTATTTCATATAGACCCCTCAAAGTGACTTCAAATGTGATGCGGTCCCTAGAAAAATGGTTTTGTAAAATTTGTTGAAAAAAATGAAAAATCGCTGGTCAAATTTTACCCCTTATAGCTTCCTAACAAAAACAATTATGGTTCCAAAATTGTGCTGATGTAAAGTAGACATATGGGAAATGTTATTATTAGACCAAAAAAACCACATGAACAATAAAAAATAAAAAAGTGAATAAAGGAAATTGTATAACTACATGTGCTTCTCACAAAATTAGAATATCATCAAAAAGTTAATTTATTTCAGTTCTTCAATACAAAAAGTGAAACTCATATTATATAGATAATTAAATAATTAGGAATTTGCTCTTAATAATGGACCGCTTTTGTCTTAAGGTGCATGGAAATTTAGACACAAATGGAATAAGTTACTACTCACTGGATAATTATTACCTTTGGATGTATTCTGAATGAATAGCTGAATTCCTGTTGATCAATTAAGAAGTAAGCGATGTATGTCTTGATATGAAGTCAATATAATGTTGCCAGTAAAGTGATGATTGATACCATGGCTCTTCCAGAGTGCTGTCCTGGCCGGTGACAGACACTCCACGTTCCCCTTTTCCAATGATGTGCCGGCGTGTGACATGCACGAAGTGAAACTGTGGCGTGTAGTGAGCCAAGAGGACCTTTGTGACGTCACCGGTCACGTGAAAGAATACAGGGAGCGCGGTGGACCAATTCCTCTCCGACTGGTTTCGGAAAAAAAACGGTTTCCTTCATCAGTGATGGTCCAATGGAGGAATTGGTCACCTTAAATACCTTCTGGTACAGCCCTCAATTGAATGCGAATAGTTCAACTTCACAATTTAACCCCTTAGGTTCCAAACAGTCCATATTAAAAATCCACTGACATTCCATGACATTTGTTTGATATAGTCCCCTTTTCTCCAACTTTTGTGCACAACTTGGAGACCTGTAATTGTCGTTCCGTTAGGGGACCCCATGATAGTCACAATAGTGTTTAGATAGGGGATGTCCTTGGAATTTTTTGTTTATATTTCTAAGATGTTCATTCACCCTCACTCATAATGGCCGTTTCATGCGTCCTATATATCGTTTATTACAGGGGCACTTTAAAGAGTAGATAATCTGGTATGTCACACATAATGAAATTACGGATTTTGAATGTTTCATTTCCATTGGATATAGTGTACTGTTTTTTAGTTTTTAGTACTTTACAAATCCTACATCCCCAGCATGGGCAATAACCGGGTCTCTGACGAAAGGGACCAAGTTGAGGTACCTTTCTCAGATTGGGTATCGGTACTGATGGTGTCTGTTGTGAATATGCTGGAGGCAGCTTCTGAGCTGGGGCTCCCTCCGGTGGTTGTGAGGGTAATGAACTGATTACTGAATGGCCTTCAGCTGGCGCTGAATGGTATGATATAAGTGGCCTGAGTTCCCAGCAGCCTTGCTGGTTATCAATTGTTCCTTCTGGTCTTGCTTGAAGCACTGCTAGTTTCCTGCTCTCCTTCAGATAAGTGTTTGCTGTTTTTTTTCCCTCTGTTTGATTTTCTCTGCTGGTTTGCTGCTTGCAGTGGATTGCAGCCTGTCCCCTTTTGGGGGTCTGGCGCTGCAATTGTGCTTCGTTTGTGTCTGCACTTTTGCTTTGCTCCTTTGCTACTTTTTATTTGCTGAATAGCGTTTTGTTACACCAGAGATCTGATTTAGGTGGATGAGATCGTGTGATCTCAGGTTTTTTGGCAATCAGAAGTGTTGGTATTTTTGTTAGGGTTTTGTTGGATTGCAGCCAGAATTCTTTCCTGTACTTTTCTGTCTAGACAGATTGGGCCCCAGCGTATGCTCATTCTATTTTCTGTCTGTGTCCGTGCTTTCTTCTTGTCTAACCGCCATTACATGTTTGGGGATCTGCTCCGGGGCAGATAGCTTTCATCTTTCTGCCTTTAAGTGTAGTTATCTCTCAGGCTGTGATGAGGCGTCTAGGGTCACCGTATGAACGCTCCACGGCTACTTCTAGTTGTGTGGTCTAGTTCAGGTTACTGCAATCCAATAGGTTCCAGCGTCTCTGGTGTATTACCGCTTTTGCTATTTTTTGCTATTTCTCCTCAGTTGCCGAAACATAACAGGTGTCACTATATTGCCCAAATTTGTTGTCTTCCTGTAAATAAATTTGGGATTTGTTGGTAACAGATTTCCTACAGTCTTATCTTCCCTTAAAATCCCAGTATTTTTTTACAATGTTTCTCAAGATATGAGTATTAGCAATATACTGGGTTATGATTGGGAATTAGTTATTGATCTATATTAGTTTCATATTATATAGAGTCATTACAGAGTGATCTATTTCAAGTGTTTATTTCTGTTAATGTTGATGATTATAGCTTACAGCCAATGAAAACCCAAAAGTCATTATCTCAGTAAATTAGAGTACTTTATAACAAAAGCTTGAAAAATGATTTTAAAATCGGAAAAGTTGGCCTACTGAAATGTATGTTCAATCAATACACTTAATACTTGGTCGGGGCTCCTTTTGCATCAATTACTGCCTCAATGCGGCGTGGCAAGGAGGCGATCAGCCTGTGGCGCTGCTGAGGTGTTATGGAAGCACAGGTTGTTTGGTAACAGCCTTCAGCTCATCTGCATTGCTGAGTCTGTTGTCTCATCTTCCTCTTGACAATACCCCATGGATTCTCTATGTGGTTAAGGACAGGCGAGTTTGCTGGTCAATCAAGCACAGTGATACTGTTGTTTTTAAACCAGGTATTAATATTTTTGGCAGTTTGGACAGGTGCCAAATTCTGCTGGAGAATGAAATTTCCATCTCCAAAAAGCTTGTCAGCAGAGGGAAGCAAGAAGTGCTCTAAAAAATTTCCTGGCAGATGGCTGCTCTGAATTTGGTCTTGATAAAACACAACGGACCAACATCAGCAGATGACATGGCTCCCCAAACCATCACTGATTGTGGAAACTTCACACTAGACCTCAAGCAGCTTGGATTGTGTGCCTCTTAACTCTTCCTCCAGACTCTGGGACCTTGATTTCCAAATGAAATACAAAATTTACTTTCATCTGAAAACAACACCTTGGACCACTGAGCAACAGTCCAGTTCTTTTTTTACTTAGCACAGGTAAGATGCTTCTGGCGTTGTCAATTGGTCATGAGTGGCTTGACACAAGGATTACGACGCTTGTAGCCCATGTCCTGGGTATGTCTTTGTGTGGTGGCTCTTGAAGCCAATGACTCCAGCAGCAGTCCACTCCTTGTGAATCTCCCCCAAATTTTTGAATGGCCTTTTCTTAATGATCCTTTCAAGGCTGCTGTTATCCTGGTTGCTTGTGCACCTTTTTCTACCATTTTTTTTTCCTTCCACTCAACTTTCCATTAATATGCATGGACACAGCACTCTGTTCACTCTGTTCACTCTGTGAACAGCCAGCTTCATATCAATGACCTTTTGTGGCTTACCCTCTTTGTTGAGTGTGTCAATGACTGCCTTCTGGACATCTGTCAAGTCAGCAGTCTTCCTTTTGATTGTGGAGCCTACTGAAACAGGCTAAGGGACCTTTTTAAATGCATAGGAAGCCTTTGCAGGTGTTTTTGGTAAATATTCTAATGTACTGAAATAATAACCTTTGGGTTTTCATTGGGTGTAAGCCATAATCATCAACATTAACAGAAATAACCTCTTGAAATAGATCACTCTGTTTGTAATTAGAGATGAGTGAATTTGTTCGCATTCAGTTCCGAATATGATCAGATTCGATATTGTTTTTGCAATATTCGTCGAACACAGCCGAACTTCATTAGAGTCATTGGGAGTAAAAATTACCGAATACGTTCGGAACCAAACATAAGACACACATTCGGCCCGAATAGTGTTCGAATATGGCCCAAATATATCAAAATCAGATTCGGGGCCAAAATCCAAACAAATTCGTTCATCTCTATTTGTAATGACTCTATATAATATATGAGATCCACTTCTTGTAAATCAATAAATAAATGTCACACTTCATCTCCCTTCTTCTTGGTGGGCACCACATATATAGAAACCATCCTCTCACCTTTTTGTTGTGTCAACAAAGACATGGCAGTTGGTGTTAGGGTTTGCGGATCGCACCAAATATAAATTATGATAAGGTGCGATAGCAACCGGGGGTCCACCGTGCAGTGATGGAGAAACTGCAGCTAGTAGACAATGGCGGAGTGAAGCGGCGAGCAAGAAACGTAAAACACCGAGTTAAATGTCACTCGGTGTGAACAGAGTGCAAAGTACCTGACTCTGTTACTTCACAGAGCAGTTCCAAGCTGAGAGCACTCTAAGCTGTGCCCTGTTAGACGTCACAGGTGCACAGTAATAATGACAATAATTGGATTCCCTATAACTCACCCCACACTATGCTGGTGATTGTGCCTGCCCTGTCACACGGTTTGTGTAACTCGCACATGCGACGCTGTCACCCAATGCAGGTGCTAAGCTCAAGTGGGAGTTCCCACCCTACACTGCCAGATGAGAGCACACTCGCAGTGCCAGTAGCAGCACACGTGCATACAGGTTGGTAACTGACCCAGCAATACACAAGTGTAAATGATCCTAGCGCACCAACGGGTGCCCCAAAGATCCTTTTATAGCCTGTGCCTAAGTCCAGTCAGACAGTATCCTGCTCGCGGTACAATCCGGAGGCGCTGCAGGACCTGAGCAGCTGACAACTGACCACCAATGAGAGGTCGCCACCTCACGAGCATGGTCAGTAGAGTGTATCCTAGAATTAAGCTCAGGAATGACTGCTCGCCGCTGTCTAATGTTAGTTACTATAGTTGAACCTGGAGAGGCAGCGTTAACAACACACACAGCCCGAGTCTGAGCAAGACGCTGAGACCGATGTTTTTGCTGAGCAGCATCTACTGCGGTCAAGACTGAATGGGAGACTGCAAGAGAAGACAAGACTTGAGAGCCATCCTGTGCAAAGGGAGAATCCCACAGCCTAACAGTTGGTATAAAAAATCTCAAGTTGTAACTCATTAGATGACAATACAGATTTCAACTGATCTAACGCCAAATCCTTGTGTTGCTTGTCTCAAAAAAAAGTCTCTCCGTCTTTCTGGTACTCTGTGCTGGCTTCTTTTCAATAATTTGATCATAAAGTTACCAATTACCTATGGAAAGTTGACATTGAGATTTGTCTCCTTCCTGGCATCTGTGCATCATTTATGAGAGTTGCTATCATGGGTGCTGACAATCTACGGCTTCTGAGGCTGGTAACTTTAATGAAGTTATTCTCTGCATCAGAGGTAATTATTGGTCTTCCTTTCTTGGAGCATTCCTCATGAGAGCCAATTTAATCGCAGTCATAGCTGGTTTTTCATGACTGCAGTTGAGGATACAATTAAGGTTCTAGTCATTTTCAAGATTGACGATCTTCATTTCTTAAACTAATGATGGACTGACTTTTCTGTTTTCTTAGTCGAGTGGTTCTTGCCATATTCTGGCTTAGAACATCTGTGGAATAGGGCTCATCAGTGTATGGGACTGTGTACTTACATTGCCTCTACGATACACTTGATGGCCGCAAACACTTTCTGAAGGCTGATAATTCCAAAAATGAACTCTTGCTGAGGCATACCTCTTCATTGGAAGCCATTCCGGTTTACTACCTGATGAAATTGCCTGAAAGAATGCCAAGTGTGTATAAAGCTGTCATGAGAGAAAAAAAGCACAGGGTTATTTGAACAATCTAAGGTTGTTCATCTATAGATGATAGAACAATTGGCAATTCAAATAACATTCAGCAATATATATTTTTTCAAATTGATTTGCAGTGATTTTTTCCCGGCGAGACTCAGGTATGCACTCTGACCTTTATTCCTAAACTGAAAATAGAAAATAGAAATTGGGCTCACGCAGCAGCCCCCCATATTTATGCAGGCTGTGATAGTCCCCCTTGGTTAGCTGCACTAGACCATGTGATGTGATAGCAGCAGGGCATCATAGGGAGGCGCCTAACTCATTTTATGCCTTCAGCAATGCATGATGAAATGACGCAGTAACTTTTCTTGCCTGATCTTTTCAAATCTAATAATACATTGTTTTAATTTGTGAGGATCTGCAAATTTCAGAAAATTTTACTAGAATTTTATTTGCTGCTCATTGATCCAATTTTCTTTATTTTCCGCATATTTTGATTTGTTTCACTTGTCTCTTTTCACCTTGATTCCATATGTGTACCTCATTGGTTTTAGTACATTGAAAAAGTCAGCTCTCCTGTTTCTGGACTTCACATTTATCCCTGCATGGAATGGGTAGAGCAATCAGTCCAATAGGAAGAAGAAAAAACAAAATACTACAGCGTGAAACAAAGTTTCGTTCATAAAAATTCCATATGTTTATTAATCCAAGGTAAAAAAGAGAGGGTAATCTGGTAAACCACTACAGCACTTTACAGCATCATGCACATAGGGCAGCGTTTACCCAAAGTGTTTCGACATCCGTCTTAATCATGGCATGCCTGAAAAGAGACTGGATATAGTATCTCCTGTTCAGTTGCACAGCTGATTTGAATAGTGTTAATGATTTTTAAAGACCATTCAGCTGATTATAAGGGCATACAAAAAATAATCATTAAAAACACAAAAACAAACTAAATAAGAATTATTATTCAGACACTACACAAAAACTAAAAAATGAAGAAAACCAAAATCAGAATAACAGAGAAATATCAAAACTGGTTCTAGTATCCTAATAATGTAGAATAAGATCCTGTCTGTGGTTTAAACCATATGGTACTCTAGTTTCGAGTGTGAAGATCCAAAAGGACTCCCTATTCAGGAGTTTCCTTCTGTGATCTCCACCTCTATAGGGTCTATAGACCTTTTCAATGCCACAGAAAATAAAACCAGAAGTGTCATCTTTTTGGACATTCAGGAAATGTTTGGATACTGCAGAGGAGGAAAAAGCCGCGGGGTTAACCGCATCAGATAAATGGCTTCATATTCTTGTTTTTAGTGGGCATGTTGCACAGCCCACATATTGTAATTTACAAACTGTGCATTCAATAAGGTACACTACATAAGTATCATTGCAGTTAATAAAGTCATTAATTTGAAATTCCCTAAGATTACATCGCGATTGATATCTGTCTGTTTTCAATACAAACTGACACACTAGACAGCGTTGGGCTGGGTGATAATATGGATCCCAATGTAGGTGCTTTTTTTTGCTGTATAGCGTATTTTGTTACTATCTGTGTGAGTTTCGTATCCTGATTAAGTATTGGAATATATTTTTTTATGATGTTTACAATATTTCCAAATTGTGGGCTGTAGTCAGTAGCGAATATAATGCATCCTGATGTTTCATTTACATTTTTTCTATTCTTGTCACTAAACAGGAGTGTTTTAAGATCATTGTCTTGTTGGAGTTAGAATTGGGGGGTTTCCGCTGTTTAGGCACATCAGGGGTTCTCCAAACGTGACATGGCATCTGATCTCAATTCCAGCCAATTCTGCATTGAAAAAGTCAAACGGTGCTCCTTCTGAGCTCTGCCATGCGCCCAAACAGTGGTTAACCCCCACATATGGGGTATCAGCGTACTCAGGACAAATTTCACAACAACTTTTGGGGTCCAATTTCTCCTGTTAACCTTGGGAAAATAAAAAATTGGGGGCGAGAAGATCATTTTTGTGGAAAAATTTTGATATTTTATTTTTACTGCTCTACGTTATAAACTTCTGTGAAGCACTTGGGGCTTCATAGCGCTCACCACACATCTAGATAAGCTCCTTAAGGGGTCTAGTTTCCAAAATGGTGTCACTTGTGGGGGGTTTTAACTGTTTAGGCACATAAGGGCTCTCCAAACATAACATGGTGTCCAATCTCAATTCCAGCCAATTCTGCATTGAAAAAGTCAAACGGTGCTCCTTCCCTTCTGAGCTCTGCCATGAGCCAAAACAGTGGTTTGCCCCCACATATGGATGGGGTATTGGCATACTCAGGACAAATTTCACAACAGCTTTCGTGGTCTATTTTCTCCTGTTACCCGTGTGAAAATAAAAATTTGGGGGCGAAAAGATAATTTTTGTGGAAAAAATATGATTTTTTTTTAGCAGCTCTACGTTATAAACTTCTGTGAAGCACTTGGGGGTTCAAAGTGCTCACTACACATATAGATAGGTTCCTTAGGGGGTCTAGTTTCCAAAATGGTGTCAAACGGCGCTCCTTCCCTTCCGAGCTCTGCCGTGCGCCCAAACAGTGGTTCCACCCACAAATGGAGTATCAGCGCACTCAGAAAAAATTGCACAACAACTTTTGTGGTCCAATTTCTCCTGTTACCCTTCGTAAAATAAAAAAAATTGGATCTGAAGTAAATATTTTGTGGAAAAAAAGTTAAATATTCCTTTTTTTTAAAACATTCCAAAAATTCCTGTGAAGCACCTGAAGGGTTAATAAACTTCTTGTATGTGGTTTTGAGCACCTTGAGGGGGTTTTAAGAATGGTGTCCCTTTTGGGTATTTTCTATCATATAGACCCCTCAAAGTGACTTCAAATGTGAGGTGGTCCCTAAAAAAAAATGGTGCTGTAAAAATGAGAAATCGCTGGTCAATTTTAACCCTTATAACTTCCTAATAAAAAAAATTGTTTCCAAAATTGTGCTGATGTAAAGTAGACATGTGGGAAATGTTATTTAGTAACTATTTTGTGTGACATATTTCTCTATTTTAAGGGCATAAAAATTCAAAGTTTGAAAATTTCAAAATTTTCTAAATTTTTGCCATATTTTGGTTTTTTTAATAAAGAAACGCAAGTTATATCGAAGAAATTTTACCATTACCAAGAAGTACAATATGTCATGATAAAATAAGCTCAGAATCTCCAAGATCTGTTGAAGCGTTCCAGAGTTATTACTTCATAAAATGACAGTGGTCAGAATTGTAAAAATTGGCCCAGTCATTAACGTGCAAACAACCCTCGGGGGTGAAGGGGTTAAGTTAGAAGATAATAATAAATGTAGGCATTTATTTTATTTGTCTTATGCTAATAAAGTTTTCATTTTCACTGTAAACCTGGTAATATACTTTCATAAAATGTATGAGCTCCATGCTGTAAAAATATATACATATCAGTAATAAAGTTTCTGACTTTCAGTTCGGTTGTTGGTAATGCTTCAGTAGATGATTTGTGAAGCAGAATTGATGAGCTTTTGGGCCTGCTAAACATTCTTCCATCCATGTCTGAAGGTCATTGATATATCTGCAGTTTAAATGTTGATATTGAAAGCTGACAGCCTATTTTAACCCCTTCACAACCTTTGACGTACCCATTACGTCCTGGTTGTGATTGACTTCCTGACTTTGGACGTACTGGGTACATTCTGGCGATTCTTTCTCTCACAGGAGCTGTGAGGTGTTCACTATCTTAGCTGACATCCAGCTTTCACTGCTAGGAGCATTGCCAACACCACTCCAGCAGTTTAGCCCCTTAAATGTTGCAATCAAAATCGATTGCAGCATCTAGAAGGCAATGATCAGCAACGTTATTGCGAGTACATGGTAATCCAAAGTGGTCATGACGACATATGGGTAACAGGCTCCAGCAAGCTTGCTACTCCATGCTAACAAGTTGTTTGTGTGAAAGCAGACTGACAGTTCTATTGCATTGCAATGCTGGTGCAAAAAAGTAAAACAAATTAGAAAAAAATTGTAAAAATATTTTTTAAAAAATCACATAATTAAAAAATACATATGTATGTGCACTATATATATGTATATATATATATATTATTACTATTATTATTATTTATTAATATAGCACCATTGATTCCATGGTGCTGTACATGAGAAGGGGTTACATACAAATTACAGATATCACTTACAGTAAACAAACTAACAATGACAGACTGATACAGAGGGGAGAGGACCCTGCTCTTTCGGGCTTACATTCATCAGGATGGTGTGAAAGGAGACAGCAGGTTGGTGGGTTGCAGCAGTTCCGGTGTTGGTTGAGGCGATATCTCTGGTTGTGGTGAGTAGGTATCAGGGTTATTGCAGGCTGTAAGCCTTCCTGAAGAGGTGGGTTTTCAAGTTCCGTCTGACGGATCCGAATGTGGTTGATAGTCAGACGTGTTGGGGCAAAGAATTCCAGATGATGGGAGATATTCGGAAGAAGTCTTGGAGGCGGTTGGGTGAGAAGCGAATAAGTATGGAGGAGAGAAGGAGGTCTTGGGAGGATCAGAGATTACGTGAGGGAAGGTATCAGGAGATTAGTTTAGAGACTTATGGGGGAGACAGGTTATAGATTACCTTGTAGGTCAGTATTAGTAATTTGAACTGGATATGCTGAGGGAATGGGAGCCAGTGAAGAGATCTGTAGAGGGGAGAAGCAGAGGAGTAGCAAGGAAAGAGATGAATTAGTCGGGCAGCAGAGTTAAGGATGGACTGGAGAGATGTGAGGGTGTTAGCAGGGAGGCCACAGAAAAGGATGTTGCAGTAGTCGAGGTGGGAGATGATGAGGGCATGCACAATCATTTTAGCAGATTGAGGGTTAAGGAAAGGGCGGATTCTGGAAATATTTTGAGCTGGAGGCAACAGGAGGTAGAAAGAGCTTGGATGTGCGGTTTGAAGGACAGGGCAGAGTAAAGGGTTACTCCGAGGTAGCGGACTTCCTGTATGGGAGAAAGCGTGATGTTGTTAATTGTGATAGATAGGTCAGGTAAGGAAGATCTGTGAGATGGGAGAAAGATGATGAGTTCAGATTTGTCCACATTGAGTTTGAGGAAGCGAAAGGAGAAGGAGGATATGGCTGATAGACACTCCGGGATTCTCGACAGCAGAGAGGTGACATCTGGGCCAGAGAGGTAGATCTAAGTGTCATCAGCAAAAAGGTGGTACTGGAATCCGTGGGACTTTATGAGTTGCCCCAGGCCAAGTGTATAGATTGAGAAGAGTAGGAGTCCTACAACAGAGCCTTGGGGGACTCCAACAGAGAGAGGGTGGGACAAGGAGGTAGTGTGGGAGTGGGAGATGCTGAATGTGCACTTGGAAAGGTATGAGGAGATTCAGGAAAGGGCGAGGTCATTGATGCCAAAGGAGGAGAGAATCTGTTGAAGAAGGCAGTGGTCAACTGTGTCAAAAGCAGAGGACAGGTCTAGAAGCAGGAGTATAGAATATTGTACGTTTTCTTTGGCTGTAAGTAGGTCATTAGTAATTTTGGTCAGGGTTGTCTCAGTGGAGTGATGGGGCGGAAACCAGATTGTATATTGTCAAAGAGCAAGTTAGATGAGAGGTGGGAGGAAAGTTCAGTGTGGATGTGCAGCTGCAGGAGTTTGGAAGCGAATGGGAGCAGCGATATTGGGTGATAGCTGGACATAGCGGTTGGTTAGAGGATTGGCTTTATAAGGATAGGCATGATTGTGGCATGTTTGAAAGCAGAAGGGAAGGTGTTGTGAACGTTTTGGAGATGACTTCGGAGCTGAAGCTCCCTCTGGTGGTTGCTGAGGGTATTGAACCTATACCAAGAGTCCTACACCTGCAGATAACGAGTGGTTGTCAGGAGGAACTGACTGGCCTGATACAAGTGAGCTGACCTCCCATGATCCTAGCCGGTGATCAATTGTACTTCCTGGTCTAGGTTGGAATTCAGCTTGCTTTCCTGCTGTCTCTTGCTTGCTTTCAAATAAGTCTCTTTCAGTTTTTTTTACTGTGGTTTGAATTCCTTACCTTTTGCTGCATTGATTTTTGTCTTCAGCCGGGTCCCCTTTGGGGGGCTTTGGATGGTCTCCGTTCGTTTTTTGTATTTGTTCATTTGCTCAGTTCTTGTGATATTTTACTGCTGGGTAGCTACGTGTCCACATCAGAGATCTGATATAGGTGGTCGAGACCGTGTGGTCTCAGTGTTTTTGGATTCAGAAGTGTTGGAGTTTTTCCTAGGGTTTTTTTGGGTTGCAGACAGTATTCTCTCCTGTGCTGTCCTATCTAGACAGTTTTGGGCCCCAGCGTTTGTTCAATCTATTTTCTGTCTGTATTCGTATTTTTATCTTGTCTAACCGCCATTATACAGTACAGACCAAAAGTTTGGACACACCTTCTCATTCAAAGATTTCTCTGTATTTTCATGACTATGAAAATTGTAGAATCACACTGAAGGCATCAAAACTATGAATCAACACATGTGGAATTATACATTACACTTTACAAAAAAGTGTGAAACAATTGAAAATATGTCTTATATTCTAGGTTCTTCAAAGTAGCCACCTTTTGCTTTGATTACTGCTTTGCACGCAGAAAAGGTGAGCGGATAGACTCTACATGCCTGGTTCCACCGTGAAGCATGGAGGAGGTGGTGTGATGTGTGGGGGTGCTTTGCTGGTGACACTGTTGGGGATTTATTCAAAATTGAAGGCATACGGAAGCAACATGGCTACCACAGCATCTTGCAGCGGCATGCTATTCCATCCGGTTTGCGTTTAGTTGGACCATCATTTATTTTTCAACAGGACAATGACCCCAAACACACCTCCAGGCTGCGTAAGGGCTATTTGACGAAGAAAGAGAGTGATGGGGTGCTGCGCCATATGACCTGGCCTAAACAGTCACCAGACCCGAACCCAATCGAGATGGTTTGGGGTGAGCTAGACCGCTCACTGCTTTAATTTTGAATAAATCCCCAACAGTGTCACCAGCAAAGCACCCCCACATCATCACACCACCTCCTCCATGCTTCACGGTGGAAACCAGGCATGTAGAGTCCATCCGGAGCTTGCCGGAGCTTTTTAGTGGTGTTATTTTGCCAGGGTTGTCTCTGACATGAACAGGGGGGGCGACCGTGTCAATCGCTGATGCGAGAGCGTCATTGTAGAAAGCAGTGGCACTGTCTGTGTCTTTAAATGAGGATATGGATGCCAGTGGTAGAATAGAGTCAGAGAGTGTGTGGGTGTCTAGGTGTGCAAGGTTTCTCCAGGGATGCGCATGTTGCTGGACATGGGCGACTGGAGAGGAGGACAGGGATGAGAAAGTGAGTAGATGGTGGTCGGAAAGAGGGAGAGGGGAGGTGGTGAAGTTAGATAGAGAGCAGAGCATATATAGTACAAATAAATTTAAATTTTTATGTAAAATGAAAACAACCAAAAAAGTACACATTTGCTACTGCAGCATCCTTAATGCCCAGCTGCAGAAATCTGTCCCACTAGTTATCCCCTTCAGTGAACACCATATTGAAAAAAAGGTGCAAAAACAATGCTTTTCCTCCATACCCCGAACAAAAAGTGGAGTAAAACACAAAGATGCAAATGTAAATTAAAATGGTGTTGCTGAAAACGTCATCTTATCCCGTAAAAAACAAACCATCATACAGCTCCATCAGCAGAAAAATAAAAAAAGCTATAGCTCTCAGAATATAGCAATGAAAAAATAATTGTTTTTTCTATAAAATAGTTTTTATTGTGTAAAAATGGCAAAACATAAAAAAATACAGATGTGGCAACGCTGAAATCATACTGACCCAAAGAATAAAGTTGCCTTATTAATTTTACCACAAAAAGAATGGTATAAAAATAAAAACTAAAAAAAACAAATTCCTGAATTGCTGGTTTTTGTTCATTCTGCCTCCCAAAATTTGAAATAGAAAGTGAGCAAAAAACTTTATGTGCCCCAAAATGGTACCAATAAAAAATGTCAACTCGTTCAGCAAAAACAAGCACTCAAATAACTCTGCAGAAATATTAAAAAATTATCTCAATATAGAGATGCAAAAACTAAAATAAAAAAGATATAAATCTGGTATCGCTGACATCGCATCGACCAGAAAAATAAAGTCATCTAATCACTTATTCAGCATGACAAACGGTGTAAAAATAAATAAAACCAATTCTTCACCTGCTGTTGATTTTTTCATTCTGCCTCATAAAACGCACAAAACCGACTAGAAACAAAATGAGCAAAAAACCCTGCTGTAACTTAATAAGTAAAAAGCAAGTGCTTTTAAATAACTCTGGGTTCTTAGTAATACTGTTTTTGATCAAAAATAGCATAAAAGCCATTATGCAGTATAACTCAAAAACGCATCTATTAAGGAAAATAGTTAATAGACATTGGGGCTTGCTTAAGGAGGACAAGATTTTGGGAGGACTTGTCCCCCATGGCCCCTAGGTTTATCTTTAAGAAATCACGTAATTTGGGCAATATTATTGCTCCTACTGTCCAGAACAAAAAGAATGTCACAACCGAATAACTCCTTTTTTAACAATCAGCGTACTGGATTTTTTCCGTGTCACAAATGTTTAATGTGTAAGAGAACAAATATAAAAAAACAAACGGGAATTTTAACTAACGGCAAACATTTTGCCATTAAGGACTTTATCACATGCTCCTCCACTGGAGTTATATATGTAATTAAATGTCCCTGCAATAAACAAAGGTGTGGTGGAACCATGCGTTCCTTGATAAGTATTTACAAAAAAAGCTTATACCCAGGGGACTTAGGGTCCAGGTCTTCCCCTCATTTCCAGTTGAAAATCCTGCTATTCGTGATAAATGGGAAGCGTATGCTAATGAATGCTCCTTCGGTTTTATGCTGATCTTAACCCCTCTCTGACATTAGACGTACTATCCCGTCCATAAAACCCGTGCCATTCTGACCATGGACGGGATAGTACGTCATAGGCGATTAGCTGCGCTCCCTCCGGGAGCGCAGCTAATCGCCGCCGGGTGTCAGCTGATTATCACAGCTGACACCCGTGACTGTGTGCCAGGAGCGGTCACGGACCGCTCCCGGCACATTAACCCCTTGCACACCGCGATCAAACATGATCGCGGTGTACTGGGGGCACAGGGGAGGATCGCGCAGGGTGGGGGCTCCCTGAGCGCCCCCCTGAGACCCTCAGAGCAGCGCGATGTGATCGCGCTGCTCTGAGGGTTTCCTCCCTCCCAGGACCCGGATCCAAGATGGCGCTGGGGTCCTGGAGGGAGGCGGCTTCCTCAGTGCCTGCCGAGAGCAGGCATGAGGAAGCGTCCTGCACTGCCTGTCACATCGCTGGTGTGACAGAGTGCTGTGCACACTGTCACACCAGCGATCTGATGAAATACAGTGATGTCCCACCCTGGGACAATGTAAAAAAGTAAAAAAAAGTAAAAATAAACATGTGTAAAAAAAAATCCAAAATAAAAAAAAAAATATTCCCCAATAAATTCATTACTTATTGTAAATAAAAAATATAAAACAATAAAAGTACACATATATGGTATTGCCGCGTCCGTAACGACCCCCCCTATAAAACTGTCCCACTAGTTAACCCCTTTTGTGAACCCCTTAAAAAATAAAAAATAAAAACGAAGCAAAAATCAGTGCTTTATCATCATACGCGTGAACAAAAAGTGGAATAACACGCGATCAAAAAGATGGATATAAATAAACATGGTACCGCTGAAAACGTCATCTTGTCCCGCAAAAAACGAGCTGTCACACAGCATCATCAGCAAAAAAATAAAAAAGTTACAGCTCGCAGAATAAAGCGATGCAAAAATAATTATTTTTTATATAAAATTGTTTTTATTCTATAAAAGCGCCAAAACATAAAAAAATTATATAAATGAGGTATCGCCATAATCGTACTGACCCGAAGAATAAAACTGCTTTATCGATTTTACCACACGCGGAACAATAAAAACGCCTCACCCAAAAGAAATTCATGAATTGCTGATTTTTGTTCATTCTAACCTCCCAAAAATCGAAATAAAAAGCGATCTAAAAATGTCACGTGCTCAAAAATGGAACCAATAAAAGCGTCACCTCGTCCCGCAAAAATTAAGACTTCATATGACATTGTGGGCCAAAATATGCAAAAATTATAGCTCTCAAAATGTGGCGATGCAAAAAACTACTTTTTGCAATAAAAAGCGTCTTTTAGCGTGACAGCTGCCAATCATAAAAACCGCTATAAATAGTAAATCAAACCCCCTTTATCACCCCCTTAGTTAGGGAAAAATAATAAAATAAAAAAAATGTATTTATTTCCATTTTCCCATTAGGGTTAGGGTTAAGGTTTCGGCTAAAGTTAGGGTTAGGGTTGGCGCTAAAGTTAGGATTAGGGTTAGAGTTAGGATTAGGGTTAGGGTTGGGATTAGGGTTGGGACTAGGGTTAGGGGTGTGTTGGGGTTAGGGTTGGAGTTAGAATTGGGGGGTTTCCGCTGTTTAGGCACATCAGGGGCTCTCCAAATGTGACATGGCGTCTGATCTCCATTCCAGCCAATTCTGCGTTGAAAAAGTCAAACGGTGTTCCTTCACTTCTGAGCTCTGCCATGCGTCCAAACAGTAGTTTATCCCCACATATGGGGTATCAGCGTACTCTGGACCCAAGAGTTATTGTGAAATTTGTCCTATTTCTTCTGTTACCCTTGGGAAAATAAAAAACTGGGGGCGAAAATATTATTTTTGTAAAAAAAATAAGATTTTTTTGTTTTTACGGCTGTACATTATAAACTTCTGTGAAGCACTTGGGGCTTCATAGCGCTCACCACACATCTAAATAAGCTCCTTGTGGGGTCTATTTTCCAAAATGGGGTCACTTGTTGGGGATTTCCACTGTTTAGGCGCATCAGGGGCTCTCCAAATGCGACATGACGCCCCCAGACCATTCCATCAAAGTCTGCAATCCAAAACGTCACTACTTCCCTTTCCGAGCCCTGACATGCGCCCATACAGTAGTTTTCTCCCACATATTGGGTATCAGCGTACTCAGGACAAATTGGACAACAACTTTTGGGGTCCAATTTCTCCTGTTACCCTTGTGAAAATAAAATATTGGGGGCGAAAATATCATTTTTGTAAAAAAAAAAAGGATTTTTTATTTTTACAGCTGTGCGTTATAAACTTCTGTGAAGCACTTCGGGGTTCAAAGTGCTCACCACACATCTAGATAAGTTCCTTGTGGGGTCTATTTTCCAAAATGGGGTCACTTGTGGGGGGTTTCCACTGTTTAGGCGTATCAGGGGCTCTCCAAATGCGACATGACGCCCCCAGACCATTCCATCAAAGTCTGCAATCCAAAACGTCACTACTTCCCTTCCGAGCCCTGACGTGCACCCATACAGTAGTTTTCTCCTACATATTGGGTATCAGCGTACTCAGGACAAATTGGACAACAACTTTTGGGTTCCAATTTCTTCTGTTACCCTTGTGAAAATAAAATATTGGGGGTGAAAAAATCATTTTTGTAAAAAAAAAAAGGATTTTTTATTTTAAGGCTGTACGTTATAATCTTTAGTGAAACACCTGGGGGTTCAAAGTTCTCACCACACATCTAGATAAGTTCCTTGAGGGGTCTAGTTTCCAAAATGGTGTCATTTGTGGGGGGTTTCCACTGTTTAGGCAGATCAGGAGCTTTCCAAACACGACATGGCGTCCAGCCAATTCTGCGTTGAAAAAGTGAGACGGCGCTCCTTCCCTTCCAAACTCTGCCATGCACCCAAACAGTGGTATACCCCACATATGGGGTATCAGTGTACTCAGGACAAATTGCACAATAACTTTTGGAGTCTTGTTACCCTTGGAAAAATAAAAATTCGGGTGAAAAGATCATTTTAGTGGAAAAAATATGATTTTTAAATTTTACGGCTCTACGTTATAAACTTGTGTGAAGCACTTGAGGGTTCAAATTGCTCACCAAAGATCTAGATAAGTTCCTTAGGGGGTCTAGTTTCCCAAATGGGGTCATTTGTGGGGGGTTTCCACTGTTTAGGCACATCAGGGGCTCTCCAAATGCAACATGGCATCCAATCTCAATTCCAGCCAATTTTGGTTGGAAAAAGTCAAATGGTGCTCCTTCCCTTCCGAGCTCTGCCGTGCGCCCAAACAGTGGTTCCACCCCACATATGGGGCATCAGCGTACTCAGGACAAATTGGAAAACAACTTATGTGGTCCAATTTCTCCTGATACCCTTGGGAAAATAAAAAAATAGTGACTAAAAGATAATTTTTGTGGGAAAAAAATAGGATTTTTTATTTTCATGCCCGGGCATTATAAACTTGTGTGAAGCACTTGGGGGTTCAAAGTGCTCACCAAAGATCTAGATAAGTTCCTTAGGGGGTCTAGTTTCCAAAATGGGGTCACTTGTGGGGGATTTCCACTGTTTAGGCTCATCTGGGGCACTGCAAACGGAACATGACCCCCATCAACGTCTGCATTCCAAAACGTTACTACTTCCTTTCCAAGCCCTGCCGTGCGCCCAAACAGTTTTCCACCCCCACATATGGGGTATCATCGTACTCAGGACAAATTGGACAACAACTTTTGGGGTCCAATTTCCTTGGGAAAATTCAAAAATTTAGGACTAAAAAATCATTTTTGTGGAATTTTTTTTTTTTTTTTTCACACCCAGGCATTATAAACTTTTGTGAAACACTTGGGGGTTCAAAGTGCTCACAACAGATCTAGATAAGTACCTTAGGGGGTATAGTTTCCAAAATGGTGTCACTTGTGGGGGGTTTCCACTGTTTAGGCACATCAGAGGTTCTCCAAGCGCGACATGGCGTCCAATCTCAACTCCAGCCAATTTTAGTTTGAAAAAGTCAAACGGCGCTCCTTCCCTTACGAGCTCTGCCGTGTGCCCAAACAGTGGTTTTCCCCCACATAATGGGTATTGGCGTACTCAGGAGAAATTGCATAACAACCTTATCTGTCCATTTTCTCCTTTTACCCTTGTGAAAATAAAAAAAAAGTTTGTAAAAGATCATTTTTGTGGCTAAAAAGTTAAATATTCATTTTTTCCTTCCACGTTGCTTTAGTTCCTGTGAAGCACCTGAAGGGTTAATAAACTTCTTGAATGTGGTTTTGAGTACCTTGAGGGGTGCAGTTTTTAGAATGGTGTCACTTTTGGGTATTTTCTGTCATGTAGACCCCTCAAAGTGACTTCAAATGTGAGGTGGTCCCTAAAAAAAATGGCTTTGTAAATTTTGTTGTAAAAATGAGAAATCGCTGGTCAACTTTTAACCCTTATAACTTCCTAACAAAAAAAAATTTTGATTCCAAAATTGTGCTGATGTAAAGTAGACATGTGGGAAATGTTATTTCTTAACTATTTTGTGTTACATATTTCTCTGTTTTAAGGGAATACAAATTCAAAGTTTGAAAATTGCTAAATTTTCAAAATTTTTGCCATATTTGCGTTTTTTTCAAAAATAAACGCAAGTTATATGGAAGAAATTTTACCACTAACATGAAGTACAATATGTCACGAGAAAACAATCTCAGAATCGCGAAGATCCGTTGAAGCGTTCCGGAGTTATAACCTCATAAAGAGACAGTGGTCAGAATTGTAAAAATTGTCCCGGTCATTAACGTGCAAACCACCCTTGGGGGTGAAGGGGTTAAAGGAAATTAATTCGGATTCTTTGAAGTCATTAGTGACTGAAATTGAAACCTTACAGGATACTATTAAAAAAGAAATGTCTAATGATTCTTTAAAGAAATTTAACACTGAGGTTGAAAATGAAACCCAGAAATGGGCAGAGGAGATTCAGAACGTTAAAGCAAAAAAATTCCAACGAGATGTCAACGACAAGCAACTGAATAGAATGTACAGATGGAGAAACAATAATGAGAGATCTCGATCTAGATATCGCAATGAGTCACGCTCACGCTCACGATCGGCCTCAATGCATTCTATAGTATCCATTGATGACAAACAGAATCCTAAAAAATATCAAAAGATACAGAATGACGGAGCATCATCCAGCAATAAAAGGATGAATACAAGGTTTAACACAAAAAAGGGGACAACGGATAAACTAAGTGAGGATGGATCAAAGAATGGGCTTCAGGTGATCAATTTGTCTGAGCATGTATTGACTGATGCACAATTTGAGGAAAGGTCTGTCGTTCTCTCCAACTAATGGTTTTAATTATTTTGTAGCATTAAAGGATCTACACCTTTTCTCAAGGAAACTAATCTTGAAAAAGTTATATGCTAAAGGTGGATCTAATGAGGAGCTGTGGAGTCCTGCTGAGAGAGAGGCCATTCGGACACTTGAAGAGCTACTGGAGGAGCAATCCCCACACAATTCAGGTGGGTTTCCAACAGCATTACTACCCAGGTCAACAAAGTTTCCCCCTTGTCTATCTGTCCTGCTGTGGACATTTTCACAAGATTAGTATCAGAGGATCTGCAACAATTGTCCACACAACGTCGTTATGATAATGTTACCCATAAGGAGAGGGAAGGTATTCGGCAAATGCAATTATGGGATGACGTGATATTTAAACCAGCAGACAAGGGGGGAAACATTGTGATCTGGCCTGTTGTGAAATACGAACGTGAAGCCTTTCGACAATTAAAAAATCAACAAATTTATAATAAGCTTAGTCATAACCCTATGGCCTCTTTCTCAGCACAGCTTCACAGTATCCTCATGGGAGCATTTGATTCTGGTATTATTAATAAAAAAACATTTGAGGGATTATTTGTATCTTGCCCCAAAATTGCTAAATTTTATCTTCTTCCTAAGGTCCATAAGGACCCCATCAATCCTCCGGGACGTCCGATTGTGTCTGTGATTGATGGTCTTTGCGACCCTATCTGTAAATTTGTTGATTTCTATCTAAAGACACTAGTGGAGACATTACCATCTTATGTTAAAGACACAACGGATGTCCTCAGGAGGATTGATGGGGTTTCTGTGGAAACTGGAACCTTACTGGTTACAGCTGATGTCGAAACACTGTATATGTGTATCAACCACGAAGACGGCCTACAGGCAGTCTTCCACTTCCTCGAGGCCTCCGACCTGGACGGTCCCCTCTGTGGATTTCTCCTCGAACTGCTGCACTTTGCATTAACGCACAATTTCTTCACATTTAAAGATGGCTTTTATCATCAGAGGCGTGGCGCAGCCATGGGTGCGGCCTGAGCGCCCACCTATGCCAACCTCTTCCTGGGTTACTGGGAGAGGTTAATTTTTGGCGAAGCGGGGGCGGGGGCCGCCGACCATGTGCTGTGCTGGCTATACTATATTGATGATATTCTACTGTTGTGGCGTGGAACAGTGCGGCAGTTGGAGGATTTTATGGCCGAGCTTAATGACAACCATTTAAACATCAAACTTACAAATGCTTTGTTACATGCCAGCTCGGCACATAGTCAGTCCACCGTGGGGGCCGTCCCGGTCGGACAGTTCTTGAGGATGCGTAGGATTTTTTCATCTGGCCAGAAATTTGAGCATCAAGCTGTGGACCTTAGGAAACATTTTGAACAGCGAGGATACAGCAAACGCAGCATTAAAAAAGGCTATAATCGGGCTAAAATTACCTCACGTGATCATTTGCTGTATCATTCTGTTCCAAGACAAAATGAGGACAACAATATTCGTTTTATATCAGTGTTTAACCATGAGTGGGAGAGCATGAGAGAGATACTGACCAAACACTGGTCTATTTTGAGAACCGAGCTCATCCTAGGATCCGTCCTCACAGAGAGACCTCTTATGACTCCTAGGAGATCCAAAAATTTGAGAGACTTGTTGGTTCAAAGCCATTACATTGCACCAGCAACAAACCCATTTGGGAGCACTAGACGTCATAGAGGATGTTCTAGTTGTGGCCATTGTGTGGCTTGCGCTAATATCTCTCGGAGTTCTAGTTTTCAATCAAGTGACGGGACTAAAGAGTATGATATTAGAGAATATATCTCTTGTAGTACTAAAAACGTGATATATATGCAGTTGTCCCTTAATTTATGTAGGTTTAACATCACGTGAACTCAGAGTAAGAGTACGAGAACACGTTCGAGACATTTGCGCTGCCAGTAAAATAGAGGACATATCTAGCCTGAAGACCATCCCTAGACATTTTAGGGAAAAACACAATTGTGATCCTGTGGATTTTATGGTTAAGGGCATAGACATAGTACATCTTGGCATCAGAGGGGGCAACGTTAAGAAAATTTTGGCACAAAGGGAACTAAAATGGATTGTGACTCTTGATACTGTGAAACCAAGGGGGCTTAATGAGGCCCTTAATTTTGCCCCTTTTTTGTAACATGTCTCAATATACTTCATTCCCACCAATTCTCCTCTATATAACTGCATCATTTTTGTGTGTGTTGTTGTTTTTGGTTTTAACTCTATTCCTTTTTCTCTTATTTAGTATTCACTGTATTTTGGGAT
Source organism: Oophaga sylvatica (assembly GCA_033576555.1). Classification (NCBI taxonomy): domain Eukaryota; kingdom Metazoa; phylum Chordata; class Amphibia; order Anura; family Dendrobatidae; genus Oophaga; species Oophaga sylvatica. Next base: position 194,527,693 of record JARQOD010000006.1, on the reverse strand, counting down.
TTTATATATTACCCCGCCTGATGCTCAGCCCCCATCTGGATGATTATAGTAATACATGATACGATTTGGAAAAGAACCAGATTTATGAAGACATATACCACCATGAAAAATATCTTGGACCACCATATATCATTTCCGAATTCTTGATTGATTGTATACCATGTTTTTATATATGTTTGTACCACGGTAGTGCGCGTCGTATGGATGCAGTGCCGTGGTTCAATTTTGAACCTAGGCTCTGTACTCTGCCAACACGTCCAGGCTGCGGTGGCCGGGGGGGCAGCATCGCGCGCATGTGCCATTGACGGTGGGCTGGACATCGAGCGGTCACATGACCGGTTTCTATGGATACTTAAAGGTCCTGTGCGTTAACAACAGCACATTCCCCTTGAGAAAGCGAGGCGAACGGCAGCGAAACGCGCGTCGGGGACTTTCCACATGGTCAGCAGCACTTGGTGAGGACCCCCCTCTCTTCCCCACACCCCGCTCCCCGGTATTACCTTGTTTATACTTATCATCTTGAAGGGTTAGCGGTGTGCGGTGACATAACGTTGACCGATGGGATTATGGTTTGTCCCAGGTTTTTCATTGCATCTAAGTGTGTGGGGTTCTTAGTACATCTCACACTTTGTATCGAATCTACTTTTTTGATATGGGTGGGTTCCTCTTGACTTACTTATGTCTTATACATTGCTTTGTATGATGCCTATCTGATTACCATGTGTTCTAGTGTCTTTTTTAAAACACACATCTATTGTCATTTAATGTTCACTTATGTTGCCTTGTTTGGGCCAATAAAATTCTTTATATTTTTGTATAAAAAACTCCATTGATGTTCTCTGTTTTGAAATAAACTCTATGTGGGCCGCACAAAACGCCCACTTAAAGTTAGAATAAGGGAGCACATAAGAAATATCAGAACAAAATTTATGGGTCATCCTCTTTCCAAACACTTTATAGACCATCATAACTGTAACACTAAATGTATGGAAATTACAGGATTTGTTATTGTCCCAGTACCATGGAGAAAAGGTGATTTTATATCTCTCATGTCCCGGATTGAAACCAAGTGGATCTTCACATTGGACACACTGATTCCCAAAGGCCTTAATAGCGAAATTGAACTTTTTGCATTTCAACAGGTCAGCTGATCGCTGGGTGCGGACATAAAAGGAACCATAATCCAGAAAGGACCATCCCTGAGGAAGGAAACCGTGTTTCCAAAACGCGTTGAAAGTATTGTGGTCCTTTCTGTGATCCGTACCCTCTCACTCAGATACATTATGTGCGGTCACGTCATCATCTACCTCACGGCAGGTCCTGTCATCTAGTCACACCACAAGACCTTTATCATCGCAACGGACAATGACTACCGTGTGTATTGGACTTTATTCAGGCCACAGGAGGCCCATCAGAGGACTTACTCCTTCCTGTGGACACCAGGAGAGAAGATCTTTTTATCATTGCAGCATCTTCGAGGGAACGTGACCTGGCTCATCACGGCAGGTCCTTGCTCACATTCCTCTTCCTAGTGAGGATTCAACAGCATCTGCCGGCGTTCTCAATCTGGCCACGGAGGCCTCAGATTACCGGCATTCACCAACGGACGTCTATTCCACCAGCGGGCCATAGGAGGCTGAAAGCGAACTTTTCAACACTGGTGACCCATCGGGGTTGTCAGCGGGCCAGAGGAGGCTGAAATTGGATTTTCCATCGCAAGTGACCCATCGGGGTTGTCAGGTAAAACCTGTGCAAACAGGTAAATTTCCTTTAAGTGCATCATTGACAATTAACCGTCTGAGCTGTCACCCGCCGGGACAGTCTCAATAAAACTCTTTTGAATCTTTTATGACTTTTTTCTGACCTTTTTACACACCAGGCCTTTTTTAGGATTTCTGCTCCATTGGGACAAGAGGACTTCTTCCATTATTTGCACGTGTTTCAGTGCAACAATTATTTATCTATTACTGCATCTAGTACATGTATATATCTAATTGTTTTATTAGTTTGTCTAGTTTCATGTAGTGTTTCCTAAATTGATACATACATATTCATATCCTTTCTTATATCCCCTTGTGTCTCGTAGTTTTTATGTGCGCAAACTATTTTTATTCTTATATGATTTTTTCATTCTGCCTCATAAAACGCACAAAACCGTCAAGTTGCCCTGATCGGTACGGTCCTATGCTGTCTAATATTAAATACCTTACTATATGTCAGAGTTGACCTTAGTGTGTGAATAAGGACACACAAAAGTATCGTGTCCCAATCATGGACACCAGTGTGGGTAAGCTTTTAAATGTGATTACCAGCTCAGAAAACGGAGGCCACGCCCCGGCTTGCACAAAATGCAAAAATACAAAGAAAAACACAAAAATTGAGCTTGGATTAAGTTGGTATACATTCAGCATATAAACACATGTTCACATTGGCCTTAAAGCACACATAAAGTACAAGAAACAAAATGAGCAAAAAAACCCTGCTATAACTAAATAAGTAAAAAGCAAGTATATTTAAATAACTCAAGGTTCTTAGTAATACTGTAATTTTTGTGTTTTTCTTTGTATTTTTGCATTTTGTGCAAGCCGGGGCTTGGCTTCCCTTTTCTGAGCTGGTAATCACATTTAAAAGCTTCGCCAGACTGGTGTCCATGATTGGGACCCGGTCCTTTTGTCTGCCCTTACTCACACAATGAAGTCAACTCTGACACATGGTAAGGTTTTTAATATAATATAAGACAGCATAAGTCCCGATCAGGGCTCCTTGACGATGGTGGGATTTCTTTTATGCTATTTTTGATCAAAAACAGTATTACTAAGAACCCTGAGTTATTTAAATGCACTTGCTTTTTACTTATTTAGTTACAGCAGGGATTTTTGCTCATTTTGTTTCTTGTAGGTTTTGTTTGCTTTATGGACAAAGTGAACATGCATTTATGTGCTGCATGTATACCAACTTAATCCAAGCTCAATTTTGTGTTTTTCTTTGCCTCCCAAACATCGCAGTAAGGCTCGGCGCACATATATCCTGCACTCTGTGCTGGGCACTTACATCAGGGTTTCCATGTAAACCTCTATTGAAGATTCCCTGTAATGGTGCAGATGGAGGCACTGTGGACTCTGGACTATAATGGGTCAGTGTCCATCTTTTTAGGCGTGAATAAAAGTATGATCAACCACAGAGTTTCATGTACTTCTGCAAAGAAGGACACTGTTGGACAGAGGTCAGATGGAGTCAAGAGTAACTTTGCTGCCTCATTATCGTGAATGGATCCCTCAGGGGATTTATGTGAATCACATTTGTTATGAGCTCGGTTGTAACAACTTTATTAAATAATGGATTGCAACCAAACCCGGGGCCTGCGATGCAGTTAAAATCACTGCTGCCGGACACCCTTTGGGTGTCAGGGTAACAACTGACAACAAAAGGATTAAATTAGATCTCGCCTGTGTTACTTCACACTAGGAGAGATGTAGAATTGACACTATCTCCGTTAATGACACGGGAGATGTGCTATCGACTAGCGTAGATGTAGCCCTGTTAATGGCACAAGAGCCACTTGCCAAATATTAGGTTTGCACTATGTGCTACAAGCTGGTATAGGCGTAGCCCTGTTGACTGCACAGAAGCTACGTGCCAGCCGCTAGGAAGTGCGTGCGACTAACCTCCAGGTGTACGTGCAACCAGCCAGCGTGAGACTGGACTGAGCAACTCTCTGTTCAGCTTGGCAGGCGATGCCCAGGTTACGCGCCCCGCAGTCTGCTCAGGGTGTATAGCTACCCTATATTTGTAGCAAGACTGCTCCACATGGGCTACAGGTTACGCGCCCCGCAGTCTGCTCAGGGTGTATAGCTACCCTATATTCGGAACAAGACTGCGCACATTGGCTACCTGCCTGGCATAAGCTTATCCTGCCTGAAGGACCTGTGCTAATTAGCCGAGCGAACTCTGGCATCGGCAGGTCCCGGAGAGCAAAGCTAGAGAGCACGTGGAGCCCAGATTCTGGTACGTCCACACATGAGCACTGCCTATTTTAGTATGATCTGACCGTGCCGCGCCACGGACAGACAAGCTATTTAAGGGCTAAGCGCCGCCCCCAGCAATCTCGTCAATCGCATCACCGTGACCAATCAGGCGGTACCAGATCAGAGGATCAGCTGACGTTAACCACCAATCACAGTTCGCCATGTCACGGACAAATTCAGTTCAGGCATTTCTGGACTTTGTCTATAACAGCCCTGTCTCCTTCTGTAACCTATGCTTAAGGATACTATTAACAATGATCCTGGAGACAGCTTGTTCTCTCTTGTACTGGCTAGGCGTTGGAATCAATGGCGAAGTTAAGCAGTATCTGCCCTGGATGGGGGAACTCTGATGCCTCAGATCCAGGTTCAAATCCAGCCGACACCTAACAACATCACTTGGAGATTTAAATAGCAACCCCAAAGTAAGTGCTGAGCGTAAAGCACAGGATAAATGTGAACTCAAATGTTGTGTAAAATGTTCCCAACAAAAGCTTCAAATCACTCCACAAAAAAAAGCAAGTTAACATTCAGGTCCAACATCTGTTAGTGGAAACACAGGAGGCTTCCATGATACCCATAGTACAAAGGCTACAGAAAAGTGAAATTGCTCCTCACCCCAAAAAAGAAATTCAGCAAATTCTGCACTAAAAAAATCCAAATATCCTCCTCTGTTCTGAGCCCCAGTGTGCCTAAACCACATTTAGCCTCCAAATATTTAGCATTTCTGTAATGATGAGATCCCACCTAATTTATGGGTGCTTGTCTCCGGGAGCACGAGCACAGCACTACAACGTACTGGGGACTGCAGCATACTCGGCACTACAACATTCTTGGTACTAAAATCGCAGTTTGCAATTTTCACTCAGCAACAATCACTGTGCTTGTTTCTGGAAAACACCCATGGAGTCAATATCATCACTACACCTGTAGAACAATTCCCAAGTGGTTATAATTTCCAAAATAGTTTCACTTGAGGGGGAGGATCTGCTCTTCTAGCACTTAGGATCTCTGTATATGAAGTCTGTAAACTACTCTAGGAAAATCTGAGCTCCAGGAAGCAAATAGCGCTTTGCACCTCCTGAGTCTCGCCATATAACTAAGCAGTACTGTACAGCCACATATGGAGTATTGTTACAATCAGCTGAAATTGTAAAAATTTTGGTGCCATTTTTACCCATTTCCTCCTGTGAGAATGTAAAATCTTGGTGGTAAAAATGTAAATATTTTCTCTTCACTGTCCAATGGCATAAAATTCTGTGAGAAACTTGTGGTGTCAATATGATCACTTAACCTCTAGATTAATTCATTTGTAAAATGAGATCATATATGAAAGATTTCTGCTATTTTGGCACCTCAGGGGCTCTGTCAATGTGACATGCACCCTCTAACCATATCAGCAAATCTGAACTCCAAAATGGTGCCTCTTCGCTTCTGAGCTTTGCACTGTGCCTCAAAAGTAGTTTTTGACCACATATAGGGTATCAATATACTCAGGAGAAATTGCAGAACAAATTTTGCAGACAATTTTCTTCTACTATCCGTGTGAAAATGAAAACATTTGGGGCTAAAAAATTTTTAGTTAGAAACTTTTCATTTTCACAAATCAACGTTGTAAAATTCTGTGAAGCATCTGTTGCTCACCTGGTGCTCCCCACATGTCTAGTTAAATTCCTTTAAGGGTCTAGTTTTCAAAATGGGGTCACCTATTGGGTGTTTCCACTATTTAGGCACATCATGGGCCCCCCAAACGTGACATCACATCCCCTAATGTTTCCATCAAATTTTGCTTTGAAAGAGTCAAATAGCGCTCTTTCCCTTCTGAACCTTGCTTTGTGGCCAAATGTGACATGACAACCGCAGACCATTCCATCAAAGTCTGAATTTCAAAATGTCATTCAAATGCGCTGCTGATGAAAGCTCAATGGCAGGATAAAATCAAAAGGAATTTTATTGGTTTACAGGTCAACGCATTTCAAGGTCCTACATAACCCCTTTATCGGACTAAAACCTAAACCTAAGAAGAGCATTTGAATGACACCTCCTTCCTGCTCTTCATTTTCCCTGGGTCCATATGCGACTGGTGTCCTGCAGCAGCTGTAATACATGCTTATCTCACATTGCTGAATTGCAACCTCACCAGGTGTGTGGTCTCACTTTATTTTCTCTTCTGAATCATTGGATAAGACCCTATTGCACTCTTTTGTCTCCTAGTTCATTTCTTTGCATTCCAAAATGTCACTCCTTCCTTTCTGAGATCTGCCGTGAGTGCAAATGGTAGTTTTCCTTCACATATGGGGTATCTGTGTACTCAGGAGAAATTGCACAGCAAATTTTGGGTTCAACTTCATCCTGTTACCTTGTGTACATGAAATAAATGGCAGCTAAAAAAAAATTGTGTGGAAAAATATGATTTTTTTTAAATTTTCACAGATCCACATTATAAACTTCTGTGAAGTACATGGGGGTTCAAGATGCTCACCACATTTCTAGATACATTCCTTGAGCTGTCTAGTTTCCAAAATGGAGTTATTTGTGGGGGTTTCCACTGTTTATGCACATTAGGGGCTCTACAAATGCAACATAGCGTCCACTAATGATTCCAGCAAATTTTGCCTTCAAAAAGTCAAACTGTGCTCCTTCCCTTACGAGTCCTGCCATGCTATGCTCCAAACAGTAGTTTTCCTCCACATATGGGGTATCGACGTACTCAAGAGAAATTGCACAACAATTATATGGTGCAATTTCTCCTGTTATCCTTTTGAAAATAAAAAGGTTGGATTTTAAAAGAACATTTTTGTGGGAAAAATTTGATTTTTTATTTTCACGGTTCTACGTTATAAGTTTCTGTGAAGCACTTGGGGGTTTAAGGTGCTCACCACACATTTAGATACATTCCGTGAGCAGACTAGTTTCCAAAGGGGGGTCACTTATGGGTGTTTTCCACTGTTTAGGCATATCTGGGGCCCTCCAAACGTGACATCACATTCGCTAATGATTCCAGCAAATTTTGCTTTCAAAAAATCAAATGGCGCTCCTTCACTTCTGAGCCCTGCTATGTGCCCAAACAGTAGTTTTCCTCCATATTTTATGTATCTGCGTACTCATAAAACATTGCACAACAAATTGTGTGAGGCAGTTTTTACTGTTACCCTTGTGAAAATAAAACGTTTTGGGGCTAAAGTAAAGTTTTTGTGAAAAAGTAAAATGTAATTTGTTTTCCTTCCACATTCCAATAATTATTTTAAAGTATCTGAAGGGTTAGTATCCCTTTGCATGTGGCTTTGAGGACTTTAAGAGGTGCAGTTTTTATAATTGTGTCATTTTGGGGTATTTTCTGTTATATAGGCCCCCAAAGTCATTTCAAATGTGATGTGGTCCCAAAAAAATGGTTTTGTAAATTTTGTCGGAAAAATTAGAAATAGCTGATCATATTTTAACCATTTTAACTTCCTAACAAAAAATGCTTAATGATGCAGATGTAAAGTATACATATGGGAAATTGTATTTATTAAATATTTGGTTTAAAGGCATAAGATTTAAAAGTTTGAAAATTGCAAAGGTGACCACTATCATGAAGTACAACATGTCACATGAAAACATTCTCAGGATCTGTGGGATCCATTGAAGAGTTTCAGAGTTATTTCCTCATAAAATGACACTGATCAGAATTGTATAATTTGGCTTGGTCGTGAAGGTAAAAACAGGACTCAGAGGTGAAGGGATTGAAGAAGCACTCCCTTCAAAATTTGTATCCCCTTTCTATATTGCAATTATCATATTATATTGCACTGTGTCCTTACAATTGCTCATTTTACTCTTCTACCTACTAAATTCTTTTATTTTCCATGAGGTCTATGACATTATGTGATTAAAAACTGACTAGCTGAAGCTTTCTATGCTCTATGTAGAAACATGAATTCAATTTTCCCTGTATGAGTCATCAGTCACTGCAAAAGTCAATGGCAGGGGGAGGAGTGGAGTAGCTGGGTCAGCAGTTGAAGAAAGTAATTATTTCTGCAGGGACAAGAGACTTCCTGGTTCTGTATAGAGCAGAGAAATAAAGAAGAATTAGCTGTATAGAAAGGCAAAATGAGCAATTGTAAGTACACAGTGTCATAAATATGATGATTGCAATATATTAAGTGGATGAAGGCTTTGATCGGAGTGCTTCTTTAAGTGATTTGCTCCTGTGTGATGCTGCATTTTCTTGCTCATTAACGCACTCACCCTTAGTGTCAATAGTTACCATCTTGGCAATCCCATAAAGATTGGTAAACTGACTATATACTGCAGTGTATTGTACAACTAATGAAATATTAACAAGGTCAAGGTCCTTTAGGAGTGCTATAAAAATAATGCAAAAAAATTAAAAGTTTCAAAAAA
>JARQOD010000006.1:194393430-194519185 GCA_033576555.1 Oophaga sylvatica | reverse complement strand
GTGTCATTTGGGGGGGGGTTTCCACTTTTAGGCACATCGGGGGTTCTCCAAGCGCGACATGGCCCCCCAATCTCAACCCCCCCAATTTTAGTTTTGAAAAAGTCAAACGGCGCTCCTTCCCTTACGAGTTGGTGGCCCAAACGGGGGTTTTCCCCCCCAAAGGGGTTTTTGGCGACTGGGGAAAATTGATAACACCTTTTATCTGCCCTTTTCTCCTTTACCTTGTAAAATAAAAAAAAGTTTGAAAAAGATCATTTTTGTGGCAAAAATTAATATTTTTTTTTTCCCCTTCCACGTTGCTTTATTCCGTGAAGCCCTAAGGGGGATAAAAACTTCTTGAATTTTTTGATCCTTTGGGGGGGTGCAGTTTTTGGGAATGGGTCACTTTTGGGTATTTTCTGTCATGTAACCCCCAAAGTGACTTCAATTGAGGTGGTCCCTAAAAAAAATGGCTTAAAATTTTTTGTTAAAAAAAATGAGAAACCTGGAAAATTTTTAAACCCCTTTAAAAAATTCCAAAAAAAAAATTTTGTTCCAAAATTGTGTGAGTAAAGAACATTGGGAATGTTATTTCTTAACATTTTGTGTTACATATTTTCTGTTTTAAGGGAAACAAATTAAATTTAAAAAAATTGAAAAATTTTAAAAATTTTTTTTGCCTATTTGCGTTTTTTTAAAATAAACGCAATTTATGAAAAAAATTTTCCCCACAAAAAAAAATTTTACAATTGTACGAGAAAACAATCTCAAAGCGAAGACCTTGAAGCTTCCGGAGTTATAACCTCATAAAGGACAGTGGTCAGAATTGTAAAAATTTTGTCCCGGCTTCCGGCAAACCACCCTTGGGGTAAGGGGTTAAAAAGAAATTAATTCGGATTTTTGAAGTATTAGTGACTGAAATTAAAAACCACGGGAAATATTAAAAAAAAAATTCTAATGATTCTTTAAAGAAATTTAACACTGATTTAAAAGAAACCCAAAAATGGGCAGAGGGGATTCAGAATTAAAGAAAAAAATTCCACGAGATGTCAACGACAAGAAAATAAAAAGAATTTCAGTGGAGAAACAAAATGAGAGATCTCGATCTAGAATGCAATGATACCTCACCTCACATGGGCCCCAAGATTCATAGTATCCTTGTGACAAACAGAATCCTAAAAAAAACAAAAGATACAGAATGACGGAGCACATCCAGCAAAAAAAAAGGTGAATAAAAGGGGTTTAAAAAAAAAAGGGGGGAAACGGTAAATAAGTGAGGATGATCAAAGAAGGGGGTTCAGGGGATAAATTTTTGTCTGACATGTATTGACTGATGCACAATTTGAGGAAAGGTCTGTCCTTCCTCCAATAATGGTTTAATTATTTTGTCATTAAAGGATCTACACCTTTTCTCAAGGAAACAAATCTGAAAAAATTATATCTAAAGGGGGATCTAATGAGGAGCTTGGAGTCCTGCGAGAGAGAGGCCATTCGGACACTTAAGAGCTACGGGAGGAGCAATCCCCAAACAAACAGGTGGGTTTCCAAAGCATTACACCCGGGTCAACAAAGTTTCCCCCCTTTCTATCTGCCCCTGCTGGGGACATTTTCACAAGATTAGTTACAAGGATCTGCAACAATTGTCCACACAACGTCGTTATGTAATGTTACCCATAAGGAGGGAAGGGTATTCGGCAAATCAATTAGGGGGAGACGTGAATTTTAAACCCACAGACAAGGGGGAAACATTGTGATCTGGCCTGTTGTGAAATACAAAACGGAACCTTTCACAATTAAAAAATCAACAAATTTATAATAACTTAGCCCATAACCCATGGCCTTTTTCCCTCAGCACAGCTTCACAGTTATCCTCATGGGAGCATTTGATTCTGGTATTTTTAATAAAAAAAATTTGAGGGGGTTATTTGTATTTGCCCCAAAATTGTAAATTTTTCTTCTTTTCCAAGGTCCATAAGGACCCCTCAATCCTCCGGGACGTCCGATTGTGTCTGTGATTGAGGTCTTTGCGACCCAACTGAAATTTGTTTGATTTCTTCAAAGACACTAGTGGAGACTTACCATCTTTTTAAAGACACAAAAAGGATTCCTCGGAGGAATTGATGGGGTTTTTTGTGGAAACTGGAACCTTACTGGTTAAGCTGATGTCGAAAACACTGTAATGTGATCAACCACGAAGACGGCCTACAGGCATCTTCCACTTCCTCGAGCTCCGACCTGGACGGTCCCCCTGTGGATTTCTCCTCGAACTGCTCATTTGCATTAACGCACAATTTCTTCACATTTAAAGAGGCTTTTATCTCAGAGGCGGGCAGCCATGGGGCGGCCTGAGCGCCCACCTAGGGGCCAACCTCCCTGGTTACTGGAAGGTTAATTTTGGCGAAGCGGGGGGGGGCCGCCCACCAAGTGCTGTCTGGCTATACTATATTGATATATTCTACTGTTTGGCTGGAACATGCGGCAGTTGGAGGATTTTATGGCCGAGCTTAATGACAACCATTTAAACATCAAACTTACAAATGCTTTGTTACATGCCAGCTCGGCACATAGTCATTCCACCGTGGGGCCGTCCCGGCGGGACAGTTCTTGAGGATGCGTAGGATTTTTTTTATCTGGCCAGAAATTTGAGCATCAAGCTGTGGACCTTAGAAACATTTTGAACAGGAGGATACAGCAAACGCAGCATTAAAAAAGGCTTAAACGGGCTAAAATTACCTCACGTGATCATTTGCTGTATCATTCTCCAAACAAAATGAGGACAAAAAATATTCGTTTATATCAGTGTTTTAACCATGAGTGGGAGAGCATGAGAGAATACTGACCAAACACTTCTATTTTTGAGAAACCCAGCTCATCCTAGGATCCGCCTCACAGAGGACCTCTTATGACTCCTAGGAGACCAAAAATTTGAGAGACTTTTTGGTTCAAAAGCCTTACATTTCACCACAACAAACCCATTGGGAGCACAACGTCAAGAGATGTTTTTAGTTGTGGCCATTGTGTGGTTGCGCTAATATCTCCGAGTTCTAGTTTTCAAAAAGTGCGGGACAAGATATATATTAGAGAATATATCTCTTTAGTCTAAAAACGTGATATATAGCAGTTGTCCCTTAATTTTTTGTAGGTTAACACACGTGAACTCAAGTAAAGTACGAGAAAAACGTTCAGACTTTGCGCTGCCAAAAATAGAGACATATCTAGCCTGAAGACCACCCTAACATTTTAGGGAAAAACACAATTTTGATCCTGTGGATTTTATGGGTTAAGGGCATAGACATAGACATCTTGGCACAGAGGGGGCAACGTTAAGAAAATTTTGGACAAGGGAACTAAATGGGGTTTACTCTTGATACTGTGAAACCAAGGGGGCTTAATGAGGCCCTTAATTTTGCCCCTTTTTTGTAAAAAAGTCTCAATAATACTTCATTCCCACCAATTCTCCTCTATAATAACTGCATCATTTTTGTGTGTGTTGTTGTTTTTGGTTTTAACTCTATTTCCTTTTTCTCTTTTTTTAGTATTCACTGTATTTTGGGATTTTATATATTACCCCCGCCTGATGCTCAGCCCCATCTGGATGATTATAGTAATACATGATACAAATTTGGAAAAGAACCAGATTTATGAAGACATATACCACCATGAAAAATATCTTGGACCACCATATATCATTTCCGAATTCTTGATTGATTGTATACCATGTTTTTATAAATGTTTGTACCACGGTAGTGCGCGTCGTATGGATGCAGTGCCGTGGTTCAATTTGAACCTAGGCTCTGTACTCTGCCAACACGTCCAGGCTGCGGGGCCGGGGGGGGGCAGCATCGCGCGCATGTGCCATTGACGGTGGGCTGGACATCGAGCGGTCACATGACCGGTTTCTATGGTTTACTTAAAGGTCCTGTGCTTAACAACAGCACATTCCCCTTGAGAAAGCGAGGCGAACGGCAGCGAAACGCGCGTCGGGACTTTCCACATGGTCAGCAGCACTTGGTGAGGACACCCCCTCTCTTCCCCACACCCCGCTCCCCGGTATTACCTTGTTTTATACTTATCATCTTGAAGGGTTAGCGGTGTGCGGTGACATAACGTTGACCGATGGGATTAGGGTTTTGTCCCAGTTTTTCATTGCATCTAAGTGTGTGGGGTTCTTAGTACATCTCACACTTTGTATCGAATCTACTTTTTTGATATGGTGGGTTCCTCTTGACTTACTTATGTCTTATACATTGCTTTGTATGATGCCTATCTGATTACCATGTGTTCTAGTGTCTTTTTTAAAACACCACATCTATTGTCATTTAATGTTCCCCTTATTTGCCTTTTTGGGCCAATAAAATTCTTTATATTTTTGTATAAAAAACTCCATTGATGTTCTCTGTTTTGAAATAAACTCTATGTGGGCCGCACAAAACGCCCACTTAAAGTTAAATAAGGAGCACATAAGAAATATCAGAACAAAATTTATGGGTCATCCTCTTCCAAACACTTTATAGACCATCATAACTGTAACACTAAATGTATGGAAATTACAGGATTTGTTATTGTCCCAGTACCATGGAGAAAAGGTGATTTTATATCTCTCATGTCCCGGATTGAAACCAAGTGGATCTTCACATTGGACACACTGATTCCCAAAGGCCTTAATAGCGAAATTGAACTTTTTTGCATTTCAACAGGTCAGCTGATCGCTGGGTGCGGACATAAAAGGAACCATAATCCAGAAAGGACCACCCTGAGGAAGGAAACCGTGTTTCCAAAACGCGTTGAAAGTATTGTGGTCCTTTCTGTGATCCGTACCCTCTCACTCAGATACATTATGTGCGGTCACGTCATCATCTACCTCACGGCAGGTCCTGTCATCTAGTCACACCACAAGACCTTTATCATCGCAACGGACAATGACTACCGTGTGTATTGGACTTTTATTCAGGCCACAGGAGGCCCATCAGAGGACTTACTCCTTCCTGTGGACACCAGGAGAGAAGATCTTTTTATCATTGCAGCATCTTCGAGGGAACGTGACCTGGCTCATCACGGCAGGTCCTTGCTCACATTCCTCTTCCTAGTGAGGATTCAACAGCATCTGCCGGCGTTCTCAATCTGGCCACGGAGGCCTCAGATTACCGGCATTCACCAACGGACGTCTATTCCACCAGCGGGCCATAGGAGGCTGAAAGCGAACTTTTCAACACTGGTGACCCATCGGGGTTGTCAGCGGGCCAGAGGAGGCTGAAATTGGATTTTCCATCGCAAGTGACCCATCGGGGTTGTCAGGTAAAACCTGTGCAAACAGGTAAATTTCCTTTAAGTGCATCATTGACAATTAACCGTCTGAGCTGTCACCCGCCGGACAGTCTCAATAAAACTCTTTTGAATCTTTTATGACTTTTTTCTGACCTTTTTACACACCAGGCCTTTTTTAGGATTTCTGCTCCATTGGGACAAGAGGACTTCTTCCATTTATTTGCACGTGTTTCAGTGCAACAATTATTTATCTATTACTGCATCTAGTACATTATATATCTAATTGTTTTATTAGTTTGTCTAGTTTTCATGTAGTGTTTCCTAAATTGATACATACATATTCATATCCTTTCTTATATCCCCTTGTGTCTCGTAGTTTTTATGTGCGCAAACTATTTTTATTCTTATATGATTTTTTCATTCTGCCTCATAAAACGCACAAAACCGTCAAGTTGCCCTGATCGGTACGGTCCTATGCTGTCTAATATTAAATACCTTACTATATGTCAGAGTTGACCTTAGTGTGTGAATAAGGACACACAAAAGTATCGTGTCCCAATCATGGACACCAGTGTGGGTAAGCTTTTAAATGTGATTACCAGCTCAGAAAACGGAGGCCACGCCCCGGCTTGCACAAAATGCAAAAATACAAAGAAAAACACAAAAATTGAGCTTGGATTAAGTTGGTATACATTCAGCATATAAACACATGTTCACATTGGCCTTAAAGCACACATAAAGTACAAGAAACAAAATGAGCAAAAAAAACCCTGCTATAACTAAATAAGTAAAAAGCAAGTATATTTAAATAACTCAAGTTCTTAGTAATACTGTAATTTTTGTGTTTTTCTTTGTATTTTGCATTTTGTGCAAGCCGGGGCTTGGCTTCCCTTTTCTGAGCTGGTAATCACATTTAAAAGCTTCGCCAGACTGGTGTCCATGATTGGGACCCGTCCTTTTGTCTGCCCTTACTCACACAATGAAGTCAACTCTGACACATGGTAAGGTTTTTAATATAATATAAGACAGCATAAGTCCCGATCAGGGCTCCTTGACGATGGTGGGATTTCTTTTATGCTATTTTTGATCAAAAACAGTATTACTAAGAACCCTGAGTTATTTAAATGCACTTGCTTTTTACTTATTTAGTTACAGCAGGGATTTTTGCTCATTTTGTTTCTTGTAGGTTTTGTTTGCTTTATGGACAAAGTGAACATGCATTTATGTGCTGCATGTATACCAACTTAATCCAAGCTCAATTTTTGTGTTTTTCTTTGCCTCCCAAACATCGCAGTAAGGCTCGGCGCACATATATCCTGCACTCTGTGCTGGGCACTTACATCAGGGTTTCCATGTAAACCTCTATTGAAGATTCCCTGTAATGGTGCAGATGGAGGCACTGTGGACTCTGGACTATAATGGGTCAGTGTCCATCTTTTTAGGCGTGAATAAAAGTATGATCAACCACAGAGTTTCATGTACTTCTGCAAAGAAGGACACTGTTGGACAGAGGTCAGATGGAGTCAAGAGTAACTTTGCTGCCTCATTATCGTGAATGGATCCCTCAGGGGATTTATGTGAATCACATTTGTTATGAGCTCGGTTGTAACAACTTTATTAAATAATGGATTGCAACCAAACCCGGGGCCTGCGATGCAGTTAAAATCACTGCTGCCGGACACCCTTTGGGTGTCAGGGTAACAACTGACAACAAAAGGATTAAATTAGATCTCGCCTGTGTTACTTCACACTAGGAGAGATGTAGAATTGACACTATCTCCGTTAATGACACGGGAGATGTGCTATCGACTAGCGTAGATGTAGCCCTGTTAATGGCACAAGAGCCACTTGCCAAATATTAGGTTTGCACTATGTGCTACAAGCTGGTATAGGCGTAGCCCTGTTGACTGCACAGAAGCTACGTGCCAGCCGCTAGGAAGTGCGTGCGACTAACCTCCAGGTGTACGTGCAACCAGCCAGCGTGAGACTGGACTGAGCAACTCTCTGTTCAGCTTGGCAGGCGATGCCCAGGTTACGCGCCCCGCAGTCTGCTCAGGGTGTATAGCTACCCTATATTTGTAGCAAGACTGCTCCACATGGGCTACAGGTTACGCGCCCCGCAGTCTGCTCAGGGTGTATAGCTACCCTATATTCGGAACAAGACTGCGCACATTGGCTACCTGCCTGGCATAAGCTTATCCTGCCTGAAGGACCTGTGCTAATTAGCCGAGCGAACTCTGGCATCGGCAGGTCCCGGAGAGCAAAGCTAGAGAGCACGTGGAGCCCAGATTCTGGTACGTCCACACATGAGCACTGCCTATTTTAGTATGATCTGACCGTGCCGCGCCACGGACAGACAAGCTATTTAAGGGCTAAGCGCCCGCCCCCAGCAATCTCGTCAATCGCATCACCGTGACCAATCAGGCGGTACCAGATCAGAGGATCAGCTGACGTTAACCACCAATCACAGTTCGCCATGTCACGGACAAATTCAGTTCAGGCATTTCTGGACTTTGTCTATAACAGCCCTGTCTCCTTCTGTAACCTATGCTTAAGGATACTATTAACAATGATCCTGGAGACAGCTTGTTCTCTCTTGTACTGGCTAGGCGTTGGAATCAATGGCGAAGTTAAGCAGTATCTGCCCTGGATGGGGGAACTCTGATGCCTCAGATCCAGGTTCAAATCCAGCCGACACCTAACAACATCACTTGGAGATTTAAATAGCAACCCCAAAGTAAGTGCTGAGCGTAAAGCACAGGATAAATGTGAACTCAAATGTTGTGTAAAATGTTCCCAACAAAAGCTTCAAATCACTCCACAAAAAAAAGCAAGTTAACATTCAGGTCCAACATCTGTTAGTGGAAACACAGGAGGCTTCCATGATACCCATAGTACAAAGGCTACAGAAAAGTGAAATTGCTCCTCACCCCAAAAAAGAAATTCAGCAAATTCTGCACTAAAAAAATCCAAATATCCTCCTCTGTTCTGAGCCCCAGTGTGCCTAAACCACATTTAGCCTCCAAATATTTAGCATTTCTGTAATGATGAGATCCCACCTAATTTATGGGTGCTTGTCTCCGGGAGCACGAGCACAGCACTACAACGTACTGGGGACTGCAGCATACTCGGCACTACAACATTCTTGGTACTAAAATCGCAGTTTGCAATTTTCACTCAGCAACAATCACTGCTGCTTGTTTCTGGAAAACACCCATGGAGTCAATATCATCACTACACCTGTAGAACAATTCCCAAGTGGTTATAATTTCCAAAATAGTTTCACTTGAGGGGGAGGATCTGCTCTTCTAGCACTTAGGATCTCTGTATATGAAGTCTGTAAACTACTCTAGGAAAATCTGAGCTCCAGGAAGCAAATAGCGCTTTGCACCTCCTGAGTCTCGCCATATAACTAAGCAGTACTGTACAGCCACATATGGAGTATTGTTACAATCAGCTGAAATTGTAAAAATTTTGGTGCCATTTTTACCCATTTCCTCCTGTGAGAATGTAAAATCTTGGTGGTAAAAATGTAAATATTTTCTCTTCACTGTCCAATGGCATAAAATTCTGTGAGAAACTTGTGGTGTCAATATGATCACTTAACCTCTAGATTAATTCATTTGTAAAATGAGATCATATATGAAAGATTTCTGCTATTTTGGCACCTCAGGGGCTCTGTCAATGTGACATGCACCCTCTAACCATATCAGCAAATCTGAACTCCAAAATGGTGCCTCTTCGCTTCTGAGCTTTGCACTGTGCCTCAAAAGTAGTTTTTGACCACATATAGGGTATCAATATACTCAGGAGAAATTGCAGAACAAATTTTGCAGACAATTTTCTTCTACTATCCGTGTGAAAATGAAAACATTTGGGGCTAAAAAATTTTTAGTTAGAAACTTTTCATTTTCACAAATCAACGTTGTAAAATTCTGTGAAGCATCTGTTGCTCACCTGGTGCTCCCCACATGTCTAGTTAAATTCCTTTAAGGGTCTAGTTTTCAAAATGGGGTCACCTATTGGGTGTTTCCACTATTTAGGCACATCATGGGCCCCCCAAACGTGACATCACATCCCCTAATGTTTCCATCAAATTTTGCTTTGAAAGAGTCAAATAGCGCTCTTTCCCTTCTGAACCTTGCTTTGTGGCCAAATGTGACATGACAACCGCAGACCATTCCATCAAAGTCTGAATTTCAAAATGTCATTCAAATGCGCTGCTGATGAAAGCTCAATGGCAGGATAAAATCAAAAGGAATTTTATTGGTTTACAGGTCAACGCATTTCAAGGTCCTACATAACCCCTTTATCCGGACTAAAACCTAAACCTAAGAAGAGCATTTGAATGACACCTCCTTCCTGCTCTTCATTTTCCCTGGGTCCATATGCGACTGGTGTCCTGCAGCAGCTGTAATACATGCTTATCTCACATTGCTGAATTGCAACCTCACCAGGTGTGTGGTCTCACTTTATTTTCTCTTCTGAATCATTGGATAAGACCCTATTGCACTCTTTTGTCTCCTAGTTCATTTCTTTGCATTCCAAAATGTCACTCCTTCCTTTCTGAGATCTGCCGTGAGTGCAAATGGTAGTTTTCCTTCACATATGGGGTATCTGTGTACTCAGGAGAAATTGCACAGCAAATTTTGGGTTCAACTTCATCCTGTTACCCTTGTGTACATGAAATAAATGGCAGCTAAAAAAAAATTGTGTGGAAAAATATGATTTTTTTTAAATTTTCACAGATCCACATTATAAACTTCTGTGAAGTACATGGGGGTTCAAGATGCTCACCACATTTCTAGATACATTCCTTGAGCTGTCTAGTTTCCAAAATGGAGTTATTTGTGGGGGTTTCCACTGTTTATGCACATTAGGGGCTCTACAAATGCAACATAGCGTCCACTAATGATTCCAGCAAATTTTGCCTTCAAAAAGTCAAACTGTGCTCCTTCCTTACGAGTCCTGCCATGCTATGCTCCAAACAGTAGTTTTCCTCCACATATGGGGTATCGACGTACTCAAGAGAAATTGCACAACAATTATATGGTGCAATTTCTCCTGTTATCCTTTTGAAAATAAAAGGTTGGATTTTAAAAGAACATTTTTGTGGGAAAAATTTGATTTTTTATTTTCACGGTTCTACGTTATAAGTTTCTGTGAAGCACTTGGGGGTTTAAGGTGCTCACCACACATTTAGATACATTCCGTGAGCAGACTAGTTTCCAAAGGGGGGTCACTTATGGGTGTTTTCCACTGTTTAGGCATATCTGGGGCCCTCCAAACGTGACATCACATTCGCTAATGATTCCAGCAAATTTTGCTTTCAAAAAATCAAATGGCGCTCCTTCACTTCTGAGCCCTGCTATGTGCCCAAACAGTAGTTTTCCTCCATATTTTTGTATCTGCGTACTCATAAAACATTGCACAACAAATTGTGTGAGGCAGTTTTTACTGTTACCCTTGTGAAAATAAAACGTTTTGGGGCTAAAGTAAAGTTTTTGTGAAAAAGTAAAATGTAATTTGTTTTCCTTCCACATTCCAATAATTATTTTAAAGTATCTGAAGGGTTAGTATCCCTTTGCATGTGGCTTTGAGGACTTTAAGAGGTGCAGTTTTTATAATTGTGTCATTTTGGGGTATTTTCTGTTATATAGGCCCCCAAAGTCATTTCAAATGTGATGTGGTCCCAAAAAATGGTTTTGTAAATTTTGTCGGAAAAATTAGAAATAGCTGATCATATTTTAACCATTTTAACTTCCTAACAAAAAATGCTTAATGATGCAGATGTAAAGTATACATATGGGAAATTGTATTTATTAAATATTTGGTTTAAAGGCATAAGATTTAAAAGTTTGAAAATTGCAAAGGTGACCACTATCATGAAGTACAACATGTCACATGAAAACATTCTCAGGATCTGTGGGATCCATTGAAGAGTTTCAGAGTTATTTCCTCATAAAATGACACTGATCAGAATTGTATAATTTGGCTTGGTCGTGAAGGTAAAAACAGGACTCAGAGGTGAAGGGATTGAAGAAGCACTCCCTTCAAAATTTGTATCCCCTTTCTATATTGCAATTATCATATTATATTGCACTGTGTCCTTACAATTGCTCATTTTACTCTTCTACCTACTAAATTCTTTTATTTCCATGAGGTCTATGACATTATGTGATTAAAAACTGACTAGCTGAAGCTTTCTATGCTCTATGTAGAAACATGAATTCAATTTTCCCTGTATGAGTCATCAGTCACTGCAAAAGTCAATGGCAGGGGGAGGAGTGGAGTAGCTGGGTCAGCAGTTGAAGAAAGTAATTATTTCTGCAGGGACAAGAGACTTCCTGGTTCTGTATAGAGCAGAGAAATAAAGAAGAATTAGCTGTATAGAAAGGCAAAATGAGCAATTGTAAGTACACAGTGTCATAAATATGATGATTGCAATATATTAAGTGGATGAAGGCTTTGATCGGAGTGCTTCTTTAAGTGATTTGCTCCTGTGTGATGCTGCATTTTCTTGCTCATTAACGCACTCACCCTTAGTGTCAATAGTTACCATCTTGGCAATCCCATAAAGATTGGTAAACTGACTATATACTGCAGTGTATTGTACAACTAATGAAATATTAACAAGGTCAAGGTCCTTTAGGAGTGCTATAAAAATAATGCAAAAAAAATTAAAAGTTTCAAAAAATATAAAAAAATGAAAACATAAAACAATTAATCATCCCCTTTTTTCTGAGCTGCAATAGCCAACTTAGCGGGGAATTTACACGCAGAAGTTTCTGAAACTGTGGTATTTAGCTGAATAAGGCTTTCAGAAATCCATGTTCTTGCTAAAACTACTTATTCAGATAAAAGGAAACAGATTCTGACTGCAGCAAGTCTGCCACATGTGACCATCCCTTTACTGTTAAAATATTTAACAGAAAGGGAATTGCGATATCATAAAACTTTACAATATTCATCCAGATGTATACTAGTTGATATCCACTAAAAAATCAATTTTGCATAAATATGAATGATTAATTGTGACCTATGCATCTTTTTGAACAAAAGAATCTACAGAAAATCTGCTCATGCACCCATTCAGTGATTAGTTTTCATTTCTTAAACTTCTCCACTAAAATATAGGCTGAATTATGACAGGTGGACTAAGGTATAATAGGTGGACTAAGTTATAATAGGTGGATGACTGTAACAGGAGAGGTGGAACCACTTTGACGTCATCCAAGGAGAGTCTGGAGGGGCGTGACTAGGTAATCATCTGACTTTTCAATAGAGCCCCTGATGATGAGGTTAGGTTTGGCTCCTGATGAACACCAGGTCCTACTCCAGGATAGACCATGGATGCATGACAGCTGACCCCCCCCCAAGGGACATGCAGCTGAAATGTCCCTGAAAGAAAGAAAAGCAGATGCAGACAGGCATTGGCAGATGCAGACTGATACAACTGGCACGGCATGTGCTGGCGGGTCCGGCTGATAAACAGACTGGCACGACTGGTGCAGGCAGGTCCAGATGATATATAGACTGGCATGGCTGATGCAGGCAGGTCTGGCTGATATACAGGTTGGCACGCAAGTGCAGGCGGGTCTGTCTGATATGCAGACTGGCACGGCTGATGCAAGCGGGTCCGGCTGTAATACAGACTAACAAGGCAGGTACAGGTGAGTCTGGCTGATATGCAGACTGGCACAGGAGGTGGTGGTGGATCCAGCTGATGTTCAGACTGGCGCAAAAAGTGGATCCGGCTGAAATACAGATTGACAATTCAAGTAATGGCAAGGAGGTTAGGGTTGGACAGAAACTAGCACACTGGGACCTGAGAAATAGCACACATGTTTTTGGAACAGACTAGCAACCTAGCACAGGCACGTCTATACAGGTGGAGTTGCCTTAAATGATAAGTATTGCCTAGCTATTGGCTGATGACAATTTAGGTAGGCATGCGTGGCTCATTTAAGAAAAAGGGAGCTCGCGCATGAGCCTTAAGCACAGTGCCAGCGAGGAGAGAGATGGAGGTGCGGGACGAGGTCCACAGTGATGAGTAAGTTGGCATCCCTGCCAGAGGATAGAGGCAGTGTGTAGGGACGCCAGTGTTTCAGCTTCTTTCCATTACCGAGATTAAGTAGAACAGCATCTAATTGATGTTCTGTATATTTCAAAACCAATAATTCGCTGTTAGATTTCTAAATTTATTTTACAAGTTTAAGTGTTAAAAAAGTACAAAATAAAAATAAACATTTTCGGGATATAGAGATAAAGTAAACAAGATCCATTAAAAATATTAGAATTACTAATATTACAGTGGTTTCAATTTAGTTGCTCTAACTAAACTAATCTGCAAAAGTTATTAAAGAACTATAATGTTCAGCTCTTTTTACGCTATAAAAGGCCAATTATTTCAAATCCAATTAGACTAACCAAAGATCTTAGCAAAGCAACATTATTCAAACTTCTTGCTGAATCCTGTGTCACAAACAGAGTACTATGAGCCATCAAAGTTTTGACAATCTTGTAATAACGGCATTTTAAGTAAGACCTTTGCTAAAAGAAAATGAAAGGGAAAGACTCTAGCAGTAATGATGACAGTGGCATTAATAACATGGATCATTAAAATGTATAAAAAGTTATTCGCAATATAGGATATAAATACATTTCTTAGGCAAGGCAATGAAATTTATAACATTTTTATTGTCACCTGAGGACCTCCCAAGTGCTCTGCTTCCCTTCACTGTTTACCTTTCATCATAAATCACTATGTGGTTAATATTGTAGATTACAACTCTAGTACCCAATGCTTTTACAGAATTAAATATTGACTATGTGAAAATGTTATTACATTCTTGCTTACCATAATGCTAGAAAAAAAAACCTTACATGATATGTATCTGGACAGAAATATGTTTGTGATTTTTATTGGACATATGGTTAAAGCTCATCATAATAGCTCTATTCTACTTAAAAAAGATATTATATAAATGTTGTACGTGAAATAAAATTAATCTCAACAAAATGTAGGTTTTAAATAATCAACAATAGCTTACAACCTAGCATTTGAAAAAAAAATAGACTAATATAGTAGCCAGCAGGTAATAATAATAATTAGAGTAATAATTATAAGTGTATATATATTTTTCATACATGGCTCTGTAGGTTTGGATTTCTTTTTCCATTAATAATGAATACCTTCATTTAAAAACTGCATTTCGTATTTATTTGTGTTATCTTTGTCTAATATTTAAATTTGTTTTGTGACTTGAAATATTTAAGAGTGACAAACATGCAAAAGAATAGTAAATCAGGAAGGAGAAAACACTTTCACACAACTGTATATATATACAGTGCCTACAAGTAGTATTCAACCCCCTGCAGATTTAGCTGGTTGACACATGCGGAATTAACTTGGCATTGTAACATTTGTACTGTAGATCAGCCTGGAAGTGGGAAATGCACTGCAGCAAAAATTTTTGTTTTAATTTTTTTTTTTTTTTTAAAAAACGTTAAAAGTTAATTCAGAGTGTCATTTATTATTCAACCCCTCAAACCACAAGAATTCTGTTTGGTCCCCCTAAAGTATTAAGAAGTAGTTCAGGCACCAAGAATAATGAGCTTCACATGTGTGGATTAATGATCTCTTTTGCCAGCCTTTTCTGACTATTTAAGACCCTCCCCAAACTTGTGAACAGCACTCATACATGGTCAACATGGGAAAGACAAAGGAGCATTCCAAGGCCATCAGAGACAAGATCGTGGAGGGTCACAAGGCTGGCAAGGGGTACAAAACCCTTTCCAAGGAGTTGGCCCTACCTGTCTCCACTGTTGGGAGCATCATCCGTAAGTGGAAGGCTTATGGAACTACTGTTAGCCTTCCACGGCCTGGACAGCCTTTGAAAGTTTCCTCCCGTGCCGAGGCCAGGCTTGTCCGAAGAGCCAAGGCTAACCCAAGGACAACAAGTAAGGAGCTCTGGGAAGATCTCATGGCAGTGGGGACATTGGTTTCAGTCAATACCATAAGTAACGTACTCCACCGCAATGGTCTCCGTTCCAGACGAGCCCGTAAGGTACCTTTACTTTCAAAGCGTCATGTCAAGGCTCGTCTACAGTTTGCTCATGATCACTTGGAGGACTCTGAGACAGACTGGTTCAAGGTTCTATGGTCTGATGAGACCAAGATCGAGATCTTTGGTGCCAACCACACACGTGACGTTTGGAGACTAGATGGCACTGCATACGACCCCAAGAATACCATCCCTACAGTCAAGCATGGTGGTGGCAGCATCATGCTGTGGGGCTGTTTCTCAGCCAAGGGGCCTGGCCATCTGGTCCGCATCCATGGGAGGATGGATAGCACGGCCTACCTGGAGATTTTGGCCAAGGACCTCCGCTCCTCCATCAAGGATCTTAAGATGGGTCGTAATTTCATCTTCCAACAAGACAACGACCCAAAGCACACAGCCAAGAAAACCAAGGCCTGGTTCAAGAGGGAAAAAGTCAAGGTGTTGGAGTGGCCTAGTCAGTCTCCTGACCTTAACCCAATTGAAAACTTGTGGAAGGAGCTCAAGATTAAAGTCCACATGAGACACCCAAAGAACCTAGATAACTTGGAGAAGATCTGCATGGAGGAGTGGGCCAAGATAACTCCACAGACCTGTGCCGGCCTGATCAGGTCTTATAAAAGACGATTATTAGCTGTAATTGCAAACAAGGGTTATTCCACGAAATATTAAACATAGGGGTTATATAATAATTGACCCACACTTTTATGTTTAAAATTTATTAAAATTCAACTGAGCAACATAACTTTTTGTTTTGTAAGATTTATGCTTCTGTTAATAAATCCTACTCTCGTTTGCAGTTTGAAGGCTCTAACTTATTTGCATCTTATCAAACCAGCTAAATCTGCAGGGGGTTGAATACTACTTGTAGGCACTGTATATATATATATATATATATATGTGTTTGTATTTATATATATATATATATATATATATATATACAGTACAGACCAAAAGTTTGGACACACCTTCTCATTTAAAGATTTTTCTGTATTTTCATGACTATGAAAATTGTAAATTCACACTGAAGGCATCAAAATTATGAATTAACACTTGTGGAATTATATACTTTACAAAAAAGTGTGTAACAACTGAAATTATGTCTTACATTCTAGGTTCTCAAAGTAGCCACCTTTTGCTTTGATGACTGCTTTGCACACTCTTGGCATTCTCTTGATGAGCTTCAAGAGGTAGTCACCGGAAATGGTCTTCCATCAATTTTGAAGGAGTTCCCAGAGATGCTTAGCACTTGTTTGCCCTTTTGCCTTCACTCTGCAGTCCAGCTCACCCCAAACCATCTCGATTGGATTCAGGTCTGGTGACTGTGGAGGTGTCAGGACTCTGAACATTTTTGATCACCTTTTGTGCATTACTGCCCTTTTCCAAGATGGCGTCTTTGGTCTCATGTGCACTGTGTCTTCCTGCTATTTAACTCCACCCCAGCCTTTTGTCTGTGCTAGAGTATTCTGCCTTAAATCCAGCTTCTGACCTCTGGTGGCTCCCTGGCTTTGTGCCTGCTCCTGTGGAAATGTTTATGATTCTGCTGCTCTGCTCTGGGTTCCTCCTTCATCTGGCTGCTTGTGTTACTCCCTTCTGCATTTGCTGGACATGTAAGCTGTTGCAGCTCTGCGCTGCTTAAACCTGAGACTATCATCCAGGCCTCCCTGGCTGAGCTAAAGATATCACTTGAACTGCCTACCTGTGCTTGGACTAAACTAAGACTTATTCATGTCAAGTATCCTCAAGTTTAACTGTGCTTCATAGACTCTCTGCTTGATTGCATTTCTCTCTGAAGTTTCCTATAGAATGTTAAGCTGCATTTATTATCTACACCCAGTGTTGTGGACTTGAGCTTTGCTTTGCATCTGTTTGAATCACCGTGTGATAATATAGACTTTACCACTTATAAGACTGTGTCCTGTAGTTGTCTTGATCTACGCAAGAAGTCTCCTGAGTTATCCACTATAATTATTACAGGATACTCTAGCCTCAAAAGAGGAAACTGCTGGAACAATGACTGCAGAAGGCAGATTAGAGCAGGTGTTCTCCATAATTAGATCACTGCAGAAAGATGTGGAAGGTCTGCAAAAGAAGCTTGGAAGCTTTGAATGCAATGAACAAGTGCTTGGACAAACTTTGCAGGACTTAAGCACCCGCATGGCAGCCCAGGAAACTAAACTTACTGGCATGGACTCCCAGTATAGACGGGCTTTTCAGGACATAAGCACGCAAATAGCAGCACAACCTTCTGGGCTACTGCCACCAGCTAGCACACCTAAGTTGCCCCCATTCAGATTTAATGATGATCGCAACAAATTTCGTGGCTTTGTTAATCAATGTATGCTATATTTTGATGTGCATACTGAGCGTTTCCATAATGATAGATTTAAAGTATTGTGTGTAATAATGCTGCTGACCGCACGAGCGCTCGCCTGGGCGAATTCGATGATTGAGTCTCGTGACCCGCTTTTAAATAATTTGGATGATTTCTTGGCCGCTTTGGCATTAATGTTTGATGATCCTAATCGCCGTGCAACTGCTGAATCTGCTTTATTGTCTTTATGCCAGGCCAAACTATATGTTATTGCGTATTCTACCAAATTCAGGAGATTAGCAGTAGATACCAATTGGGACAGTTATGCACAATTGCCTACTTTTAAAAGGGGTCAGTCTAGCATTGTAAAGGACAAATTAGCTCGCTCAAAATCACCATAAGAGCTAGAGACATTTATACAGCATTGTGTGCGCATTGACATTCGCCTTACTGAGCGTAGGCAGGAGAAGATTGCTGCCTTGAACCGTATCTCTAACTTTTCCCTTCCTTCCAGAGAGCCTGCAGGTAAAACATCTCGGGAGGTGGAGGAGGTGCCCATGCAAATTGATCCTGTTCAGAAGTGCGAGAGTAATGAGCTCCGGAGCATGGACTTCGTGAAAGTCTATGTTTCTACTGCGGCCAGTCTGACCACTTTTTAATAGTGTTGAGCGATATTGCTCGATATCTAAAAATATCGTATCGAAATTGTATCGCCGATAGCACTAAATATCGTCGATATCCGATTTCGATACCGGAAGTCCCATGTAAGTCTATGGGAACAAAATATCGCAACAAAAAAAACCTTTCTTTCGTTGTAAACACAAAATATACACACATAGAATACATATATATATATATATACATGTCATTGTGACATATATATATACATATATTTATAGTTTATACACTTCTACATAGTAAAATCGACTCTAATTCAATTGCCGGGTAAAGACGTGACATACCCCATAGAAGTCGACGGGCTCGGTGCCGAGTACCCCGAAAACCTCTGGCTCTGTGCGACTCAACTTGGGCGTCACGAACAGGATTCTGTAGCTCGCTATAAGCGAGTCCTGTGTGCCTGAATTGCACTGGTTTTGTGCTTGAGAATTGCTAAAATCATCAGAGAATGTATTTGCCATTTTTCCGCCATATCTGCGTCACGACGAGGCACTGGTGAAGAAGAAGGGCGTGCTCTTCGTGGGTGTCACTCACTCAGTGGCGTGAAAATGATGGCCGCCCACTGTAAATGGTACTGCAATGTAACATCGTGCCCCACAGCTCTGGAGTTCCGCCTCCTCATCCTCCTCAGTGTGCGGAAACTAACACGAAGGTCCCGCCTCCCTACAAAAGAGGGCCCTCTCCAGATATGACACATGTGACTTGGCAGAGATGGCTAATGGACACGACGAGCAGAAGTGGGAAGGGATGGAGCAGTCAGAGCTCTCCCCCCACGTAAGCGACCCGATCGCCACAGAATCACCGTTGGGCACCCGGCCTGTAAACCCTCCTACGCTGCAAGAAGCGGCGGATACCCTAAGAGGCCTGGCCCGGCACCGGGAGGAGGTCGCCAGGATGGAAGCCAGCTGGCGTGCCCTAAAAATAAACTTGGAGCGGCGCCAATCCCTCTTACCTGAAGTGTCTGTACCGGAAGGTGAGGCACCCGTTCTAGTAGAGAAGTCCTTGCAATGTGATCCGGTTGACGTTGTCGCAGTGGAGGCACCCGTTCCTGCAAAAACCGCAGCACCGTCAGCAGCACCCCAGATCCCGCTGTCTGCCCCCGTCGCTGAGACAGAAGAAGCGACACCCGTCCTCATGGAGGAGGCCGCGCAGGCACCAGAGCACTACCTGCCTGTACCGGAGCCCCGACTGTCATCTGATTTAGAGCCGTCTTCTTCCTCCGCAGGGGAGCGCCGCCAGGACTGGGGGGCGACAGGAGAGCTGCCGCAAACCGGACACTGTAAGCTGCAGTGGAGTGGTGGAGACATGGAGCAGCTGGTGGAGGAGAATTTCAACCGGCGTCAGGAGGAAGAGTGGAGACGTTGGGAGCGGGAAGCAGAGCGACAAAGGGAGCAGCGAGAAACCCTAAAACTTCGCCAACGTCACCTGGAGAAGGACCGGGCAGATAAGGACCGGATGAGAAAGGATAAAGGAACCCTGAGTGAGCCGCGGCGTAAGGGTGCAGTACGGAGCTTTAAATTGAAAGGTGGTTGGGGCTTCATCAAGGAGCCTGGACTTTATTTAGAAGTCTTTGTGACCCGGCGGGACGTGGAGGCTCACCTCCCAGAAGGACACCCGGGGAGGGACCTGTTGCCAGGAGACTTGGTGACTTACACCCGACACTGGGGTACAATGGGTGGTACGCCCTAAATGTTACCAGGTGCGACCCCTACTCCCCAGTGTGTCAGGAACCTGTGAGACCCTCGAAGCCTTCAGCCTCCCACATCCAGGCCTCTGCAAAAGTGCCCACCCCACGCCGTAAATCTCCCCAGCCTCCCTCAGTGGTCTCCTCAGCAGCCCCAGCTATGGACATGATAAGTATAGCTGGCCCGTACCCGGCGCCTGTTAGGCACCCTGGGGTTCGTACAGTCCGGGACATAGGGCTCCAGACCCGGAGGGAGATGAAAGAGGTGGCCACACAGACCCAGATAGCGGGTCACGACGTCACTGTACAGGCCACACGACGTCATCAGGTCCTGGTGGTCCTTGGTGCCTCGGATGTTTGGCAATCTCAAGAAGAGTACCAGGTGGTACCTGGAAGAGGCCAGCCAAAGAAGTCTAAATAACCCGGACAGGGTCCCTGTATGTAAATAGTTAACTTGTTTATGTACCCGGACGGGTGAATGTTCCTAAAAAAGTTTTTTAATTTAATAAAAAAAAAAAACCCACAGTTTTCATTTCTTTTATTACTGTCTCATCCTGCGACGCCATCGATCTCCTGTAAAAAAAGAAAAAAAAAAAAAAGTATACCACCTGACCGACGCAGTCCATAGTAACGAGTGTCCCACGACGATCCAGCTCTGCTACATCAGAATGACAGGCAGAGCCTGTCATCCCGGCGCAGCACAGCTGATTACCTGCTTCCCCGGCGGTGACGTCATCGGACTGACTGCTTTACGGCCGGGATTACCCTGCAGTCACTGCAGTTATCGCGAAAAACTGCATGTGACCGCCAGGGAGAAGATAATGGCGGCAATCAAGCAGTCCAGGACGTGACCGCCGGAGATCTTCTGCCAGGTAAGTGCCGCTGACTCCTGACAGACCCGACCGACGGACACTCACAGTGACAGTGACAAATCCGAGTCCGGTATTCGATAAGACGAAAATATCGAAACGAATTATCGAAAGGCCGATAGAGCTAATATCGGCCGATAGCCGATATTTGCATTATCGTATCGCTCAACACTACTTTTTAATCAACTGTCCCAAGTGTCCCAAACGGCCTAACAAGGTGCTAGCAGCGGTTGGAGAGTATGACTACTGTGATGATGAATCTGACATCTCTGAATGTAGCCTGCCTATAAACGGTGTATTCTGCGGCCACTCACAAAGATGGTCACACGCTCGACCTTATCTTCACCCGCCTCTGTTCCCTTACTAATCTCACTAACTCACCCCTTCCCCTGTCTGACCACAACCTATTGACGTTCTCTTCTCTCTCCTCTTCTAGTGCACAACCCCTACTCCACAAACTCACTCACCCTCGCAGAAATCTCAAACACCTCAATTTACCAATGCTCTCTGAGTCCCTCCTCCCTCTTACAGACATATCTTGACTTCATGACACAGATTCTGCTGCCACCTTTTATAACACTACAATAACAGCAGCACTTGATTCGGCCGCCCCCCTCACACATAGCAAAACTTGTACAATCAACAGGCAGCCCTGGCTGACCAGCCTCACCAATGAACTAAGACGGGCTTCCAGGGTTGCTGAGCGGAGATGGAAAAAATCCCGCTCTGCCGAGCACCTAACCGCATACAAGCAGTCCCTCACCAGCTTCAAGTCCACGCTCACTGCTGCAAAGCAAACTTACTTCTCATCTCTCATATCCTTCCTGTCTCACAACCCTAAACAGCTCTTCAACACTTTCAATTCTCTACTCTGTCCCAAGCACCTCCTCCTTCTCCTCTCATTTCTGCTGAAGACTTTGCCTCTTTCTTTAAGCAGAAGATCGATACGATCAGAGAAAGCTTTGGCCCACAGCCCCCATTGCCCCTCTTAGCTGCTCAACCCTCTTCTTCCAAAACCAACTTCTCCACCTTGACAGAAGATCAGCTTTCCACCCTCCTATCAAGATCACACCTCACCACTTGCATGCTTGACTCGCTCCCATTCCACCTCATCCCTAGCCTCGCCACCATCTTCACCCCTACTCTAACACACCTCTTCAACCTCTCACTTACAAATGGTGTCTTCCCCTCATCCTTCAAACATGCCTCGATCACACCCATTCTCAAAAAGACCTCCCTTGACCCATCCTCTGTGTCTAGCTATCGCCCGATATCTCTTCTCCCTTATGCCTCAAAACTACTGGAACAGCATGTCCATCTTGAACTGTCCTCCCACCTCTCCTCCTGCTCCCTCTTTGACCGCTTACAATCAGGCTTCCGACTGCATCACTCAACTGAAACTGCCCTAACTAAAGTCACCAACGACCTACTAACCGCCAAGAGCAAGCGTCACTACTCTGTCCTCCTTCTCCTGGACCTGTCTTCTGCCTTCGACACTGTGGACCATTCCCTCCTGTTACAGATTCTCTCATCTCTTGGCATCACAGGCTTGGCCCTATCCTGGATCTCATCATATCTAACAAACCGAACATTCAGTGTCTCCCTCTCCCACACCACCTCCTCACCTCGCCCCCTGTCTGTCGGTGTTCCCCAAGGCTCAGTTCTTGGACCCCTACTCTTCTCCATCTACACCCTCGGCCTAGGACAGCTCATAGAATCCCATGGTTTTCAGTATCATCTCTAACTGACGACACACAGATCTACCTATCTGGACCTGACCTCACCTCCATACTGACCAAAATCCCACAATGTCTGTCTGCTATTTCTGCTTTCTTCTCTGCTCGCTTTCTAAAACTGAACATGGACAAAACAGAATTCATCATATTTTCCTATCTCACTCTACCCCCCCACCAGACCTGTCCATTAACGTCAATGACTGCTCACTTTCCCCAGTCCCGCACGCTCGGTGCCTCGGAGTGATCCTCAACTCTGCCCTCTCTTTCAAGCCACATGTCCAAACCCTTGCCTCCTCCTGCCATCTCAAACTCAAAAATATTTCCCAGATCCGTGCATTCCTTGACCATGAAAGTACAAAAACACTAGTGCATGCCCTCATCATCTCCCGCCTCGACTACTGCAACCTCCTACTCTCTGGCCTTCCTCTAGCACTCTGGCACCACTCCAATCCATCCTGCACTCTGCTGCCCAACTAATACACCTGTCTCCCCGTTATTCCCCAACCTCTCCTCTCTGCCAAGCCGTTCATTGGCTTCCTATCGTCCAGAGGCTCCAGTTCAAAACCCTAACCATGACCTACAAAGCCATCCACAATCTTTCTCCTCCATACATCTGTGACATGGTCTCTCGGTACATACCCACACGCAACCTTCGATCCTCTCAAGATCTCCTCCTCTATTCCCCTCTTATCTCTTCTTCCCACAACCGCATACAAAGCTTCTCCCGTGCCTCTCCCATACTCTGAAACTCTCTACCCCAACACATCAGACTCGCGCCTACCATGGAAACCTTCAAAAAGAACCTGAAGACCCACCTCTTCCGACAAGCCTACAACCTGCAGTGATCATCAGTCTACTGAACCGCCGCACGACCAGCTCTACCCTCTCCTAGTGTATCCTCACCCATCCCTGTAGACTGTGAGCCCTTGTGGGCAGGGTCCTCTCTCCTTCTGTACTTGTGTGTGTCTTGTATTGCTCATGTTTACTGTACTTGTCTATATTTGCCCCTCTTCACATGTAAAGCGCCATGGAATAAATGGCGCTATAAAAATCTATAATAATAATAATAATAATATTCCACTTACTTTCTATGACTTCACCACCCAAAGAGCTGAAGGAAAAGAACTCTCACTGTTCTCTCCCTATTAAAATCCTGTGTTCTGGACAGTGGATTTCCAGTGCAGCTATGATTGACTCTGGTGCAGGTGGCAATTTTATGGATATCGCATTTGCCAAAGAACATGGTATTGAAATTCAGCAAAGAGCCTCTCCAATTACCATGGAGACAGTGGATGGGTGTCACCTTTAATCTCCGGCCTGTGGATCAGGAGACCGTACCCCTTGAGATTTTGTTGGAGCCTAATCATCAGGAGCAACTCTCTTTCTTGCTAATTTCTTCTCATTTTCCTGTGATTTTAGGCATCCCTTGGCTGCGTTCTCAGAATCCAACTATCAACTGGGAGACCAAGGAGATTATCTTTCCAACAAGGAGCAACCCAGCATCAACTGAAGTTGTCCCTGAGTCCACTGCTACGGAACCACCTGTACAGGTATTTACTTTACCTTCAGCATATAAAGAGTTCTCTGTCATCTGTGACAAGAAGAATGCAGATCAGCTTCCTCCACACAGGCATTATGACTGTCCCATTGAGCTGCTTCCTGGGGCAGCTATTCCTTGTGGCAACGTATACCCTTTGGCGGCACCTGAGCTCCAAGCCTTAAAGCAGTATATTGATGAAAACCTGGCAAAAGGCTTCATACGTCCCTCTTCCTCACCAGCAGGGGCACCTATATTTTTTGTAAAGAAGAAGGATGGGACCCTGAGATCCTGTGTAGACTATCGGGAACTCAATAAGGTAACCATACGAAACCGTTACCCTTTTCCTCTGATTCCTGAATTAATGGAAAGAGTCCGCCATGCTAAGGTGTTCTCTAATCTGGATCTTCATGGGGCTTATAATTTGGTGCGTATTCGTCCAGGGGATGAGTGGAAGACAGCATTCAGATGCCGGTATGGACACTTTGAATATCTCGTGATGCCCTTCTGGCTTTGAAACACCCCTACAACGTTTCAACACCTTGCTAATGACATCTTCAGAATTTGTTGGACCAGTTTGTGGTGATCTATTTGGACGATATTTTAATCTTTTCTTACTCTCTACAGGAACATGAAGAACATGTCAAAGCGGTTTGAAGACATCTGAAAGAGAACCATCTGTTTATCAAGCCGGAGAAATGCGAGTTCCATCGTTCTGAGATACAGTTCTTAGGTTATATCATCTCTCCTCAGGGGCTGAACATGGAATCTGGTAAGATTCAGGCTATCCTTGACTGGCCGGTACCCAAGAACGTTAAGGAGGTCCAACGTTTTATTGGTTTTGCAAATTTCTACAGACGTTTCATTCGAAATTTTTCTGATATTGTCCATCCCATTACTTCCTTGACAAAGAAGGTAAATCCTTTTAAGTGGTCTTCACAGGCTCAAGAAGCTTTTGATTGGCTTAAGATCTGTTTCACCTCAGCACCGCTGTTGATACACCCAGATCCAACACTGTCTTTCATTGTGGAGGTGGACGCTTCTGATAATGCTTTGGGGCTATTCTCTCCAAAAGAACTGCTACATCCTTGTGCTTTCTTTTCCCGTAGACTAACCCCAGCAGAGAAGAATTACGACGTGGTAGACAAGGAATTGCTGGCTATTATTGCGGCTTTCAAGGAATGGAGGCATCATCTGCAAGGAGCTGCACAACAGATCGCAGTGCTAACTGACCATCGCAATTTAGAGTTCCTTAGATCCGCTAGATGTCTTTCTCCTCGTCAGGCTCGTTGGAATTTATGTTAAATCAATTTAATTTTGTTATCTCGTACAGTCCAGGTTCTCATAATGGGAAGGCTGATGCTCTGTCCCGAATCCATGCTGCGGATTCCGTACCTGGAGCCCCGTCCAAGTCCATTCTATCTGATGCCAATTTCATCGGAGTTATCCATGATCAAGACTTGTGGAAGGAGTGCAGGGAGGCTTATGACGGTGATGAATTTCTGGCCAACCCACCTGTTGATATTAATCTTGTCTTTAACGGTGACATGTGGTTCAGAGATCGACGTATCTACGTCCCTGAAGCCGTCCGTCTGCAGATCCTCAAGTTGGTACATGACTCCAAGTTGGCTGGTCACAGGGGGGTACAGAAGACACAAGAGTTCCTAAACTGATTTTTCTGGTGGCCAACTTGCCTGAAGGATACCAAGGACTATGTTCTCTCTTGCGAGGTATGTGCTCGTTACAAGACTCCTCATGTGGCACCTATGGGTCTTCTGCAACCATTACCTGTTCCGTCCCGCCCTTGGGGGTCTATATAAATGGACTTTATTGTGGAGCTGCCTACATCGGGGGCATGAATACGATCTTGGTGGTAGTTGATCGCCTGACTAAAGCCACTCATTTTGTTCCATGCACCGGCCTCCCCTCAGCTAAGGATACAGTGAACTTGGTTATACAGAATGTCTTTCGGCTGCATGGGTCCCGGATGAGATCATCTCTGACCGTGGAGTACAGTTCACTTCAAGATTCTGGAAGGGGTTTTGCTCTGCACTTAATATTAATATAATAATAGGTCTACAATTAATTCTCCGGTTCCGGCAGTGGTGGAAAGGCTGAATGCGATGAGGCAAAATTTGGAGGTTCTGAAGGAGTCCCTGACCATAGCTCAAAAACGTTATAAGAGATCGGCTGACAGATTCCGTAAACCTGCACCCATGTTCAAGGTAGGAGATTCCGTGTGGTTAGCAACTAAGAATCTGAAATTAAACTTTCCTTCACAAAAACTTGGACAGAAGTTCATTGGCCCTTTCAAGATCAACGGTATTGTGAGCTCCGTGGCCTGCCGTCTGAAGCTGCCTAGGACTATAGGTACACCCAGTTTTCCATGTATCTTTACTAAAGCCTGTATCTCCTTATACCTTCCAGGGACGTGTTGAGCCACCTCCGCAGCCTGTGGTGATTGATGGGCAAGAACAATTTGTGGTGGAGGAAATTATTGATTCCAGGATTCTCAGGAATCGATTCCAATATTTAATAAGATGGCAGGGATATCCCCCTGAGGAAGACTCTTTGGAACTGGTGGAAAACATCAATGCCCAACAGAAGATTTCTCGTTTCCATCAGAGATTCCCTGAGGTCAAGGATCGTCCTGAGGCCGCTTCTAAGGAGGGAGTAATGTCAGGACTCTGAACATTTTTGATCACGTTTTGTGCATTACTGCCCTTTTCCAAGATGGCGTCTTTGGTCTCATGTGCACTGTGTCTTCCTTGTTGTGAATGGGTTTGAGATGAGTTCTGAGCAGAGGCTCCCTCTGGTGGTTACAAGCGGTACTAGTGAGGATTGTGAGGACTGGGAATCAGGTGTTACTGATTGGTCTTATATAAGGGAGTCATTTTCCCATCAGGGTTGCCGGTGATCAATTGTTCTGGTCTGAATCCTTCTTTCCAGTTTCCCTTGTAGCCTGCTGTGTCGTGTCTGCATCTCCTGCTATCAGATAAGACAATTTCTTATTTTGTGTTTTTGCTATATTTTTGCATTTTGTCCTGCACTTCTGTGTGGGCCTTCAGGGTCCCCTCCGGGGGCTTTTGCCCTCTCAGTTTAGTTCAGCCACTGTGTTTTGTACTTTTGCTTTTTCCAGTTTTTTTCAGTGGCTGCTGTTTTGTTTTTGTTACACCAGAGAACTAATTTAGGTGGTAGAGGTCGTGTGATCTCAGGTGATTTTGAAATTAGTAGAGTTGGTGTTTTTTCAGGGTTTTCTGAGATTGCAGTAAGTACCCTTCCTATCCTTTTCTATTTAGATAGTTTGGGCCCCAGCGTTTGCTCATACTATTTTCTTTCTGTGTCAGTATTTCCTCTTGTCTAACCGCCATTACATGTTTGGGGGCTTTCTATTATCTTTGGGGTTCTGCTCCGGGGCAGATAGCTTTCCTATTTCTATCTTTAGGTGTAGTTAGTTTCTCAGGCTGTGACGAGGCGTCTAGGACCAACGTAGGAACGCTCCACGGCTGCCTCTAGTTGCGGTGGTTAGTCAGGGTACTGCAGTCTCATAGATTCCAACTGCTCTGGTGTATTTCCTTTTTTACCTGCACTCCTCAGCTACCGTAACATAACAGTATCACCGGCCATAAAAATTGTATGGTACTCACAGAAGGGAAAAAATATTTTGAAGGAAGAAAAGTTGTCAGAGATATTTTTTTGTTTGTTGCATTTTTTTTTTTTTTTTCCCTCTGTATCTCTGGGTGCTGGGGTGGATCTTTTCTCCCAATGGAGTTTGCACAGTTGTCTGGCCGTGTGGATCAGCTTGCCACTGAGGTTCAGAGTATTGCTGCATATCTTGCTAGGTTGCCTGTTGTGGAACCTAGGATCCCCATGCCAGATTTGTTTTTAGGGGATCGAGCTAAGTTTCAGAATTTCAAAAATAATTGTAAATTGTTTCTTGCCTTAAAATCTAAGTCCTCAGGAAACGCAGCGCAGCAGGTTCAAATTATCATCTCTCTCCTGCGCGGCGATCCTCAGGATTGGGCTTTTTCCCTGATACCTGGGGATCCTGTTTTGAGTGATGTTGATGCATTTTTTCAGGCTTTGGGGTTATTGTACGATGAGCCTAATGTCACTGATCAAGCTGAAAAAGCCTTGTTGGCATTAAATCAGGGGCTTGATGACGCTGAGTTATACTGTCAGAGATTCCGTAGGTGGGCAGTCCTGACCAAGTGGAATGACGACGCTTTGGCGGCCCTTTTCCGGAAGGGTCTGTCGGATAATGTAAAGGATGTTATGGTGGGATTCCCTGTCCCCTCTGGTCTCAATGATTCTATGTCATTAGCGATTCAAATTGACAGACGTTTGCGTGAGCGGAGAAGTATGCGTGGAGTGGTGTTGCCTTGTGAGCCAGCTGCTGAGCCCATGCAGTGTGATGGAGTGGTGTCTGGGGCACAGCGTCATGAGTTTCGAAAGCGCAATGGGTTATGTTTCTACTGTGGTGATGCCTCTCATGCTATTTCAGTCTGCCCTAAGCGGGGAAGACATTTTGCACGCTCAGTTGTCTTGGGTAGTGTTCAGACTAAGTTTTTATTAACTGTCACTCTGATATGCTCTCTGTCCTCATTTTCTGCTCAGGCTTTCGTTGATTCTGGAGCAGCTATTAACCTGATGGATTATGATTTTGCTAAACGTTGTGGGTTTCCCTTGATACCCTACAGAAGTCTATTCCTTTACTGGGGATCGATTCTACCCCTTTGGCTGAGAATAAACCCCAGTTTTCTACTCAGGTGATAATGAGGGTTGAACCTGATCACCAGGAGTGCTGCAAATTTTTGGTTCTATATAATCTGCATGACATTATAGTGCTGGGTTTCCCTTGGTTACAGTCTCATAATCCTGTTTTGGATTGGAAATCTGTGTCTGTAACCAGTTGGGGCTGCCAATGTGTTAATACCAACACTCCTGTTTTTTCTGCCTCCCCCCAGGCTGAGGATGTTCCTGACTTTTTGTTTGATTTTTCTGATGTGTTTAGCGAAAGTAAATCTGCATCCTTACCTCCCCATAGGAGCTATGACTGCGCTATTGAATCAGTGCCGTGTAGTAAATTCCCTAAAGGTCGCCTTTTTAACTTGTCTGTACCTGAACATGACGCTATGCGGTCTTATATCAAGGAATCATTGGAGAAGGGTCATATCAGACCATCCTCTTCACCCTTAGGTGCCGGTTTTTTCTTTGTGGCCAAAAAATATGGTTCATTAAGGCCGTGTATTGATTATCGTCTCTTGAACAATATTACTGTGAAATATCAATACCCGTTACCCTTGATTTCTGACCTGTTTTCCAGGGTGAAAAACGCTACTTGGTTTACCAAGCTTGACCTCAGGGGGGCGTATAACCTTATTCGCATTAAGCACGGGGATGAATGGAAGACGGCATTTAACACCCCTGAAGGACATTTTGAGTACCTTGTGATGCCCTTTGGGCTCACTAATGCTCCTTCCGTCTTCCAGTCCTTCATGAATGACATTTTCAGGGATTTTGTGGACAAGTTTCTGATTGTTTATTTGGATGATATCTTGATTTTTTCTAATGACTGGGACTCTCATATGAAACATGTTCGAACTGTATTCCAGATTTTGAGAGAGAATGCTCTGTATGTGAAGGGATCAAAGTGTCTTTTTGGCGTACAGAAGATCTCATTTCTGGGATTCATTTTGTCCCCATCTGTTATTGAAATGGACCCGGTCAAGGTTCAGGCCATCTGTGATTGGGTCCAACCTACTTCATTAAAGGCTCTTCAGAGATTTTTGGGTTTTGCCAATTTTTATCGTAAATTTATTGGTAATTTCTCGGTTATTGTTAAACCATTAACTGATTTGACCAGAAAGGGTTCTGATGTGGTGAATTGGCCTCCTGAGGCAGTCTCTGCGTTTCAGGAACTTAAGCAGAGATTCACTTCTGCTCCTGTTCTACGGCAGCCTGATGTTTCTCTGCCATTTCAGGTGGAGGTTGATGCCTCTGAAATTGGGGCAGGTGCCGTTTTGTCCCAAAAAGATCCAGAGACCTCTAAGAGTAACCCTTGTGCCTTTTTCTTTCGAAAATTTTCTCCTACTGAACGTAATTATGACGTGGGTAATCGGGAGTTATTGGCCATGAAGTGGGCTTTTGAAGAGTGGAGACATTGGCTGGAGGGAGCCAAACATCAGGTGGTGGTCCTTACGGACCATAAGAATCTGGTCTATCTGGAATCTGCCAAGCGACTCAATCCTAGACAGGCCAGGTGGGCCTTGTTTTTCACACGTTTTAATTTTGTGGTTTCCTTTCTTCCTGGCACTAAGAATGTTAAGGCGGATGCCCTCTCGAGGAGTTTCCTTGCGGACTCTCCTGAGCTATCTGATCCCTCTGTTATTTTGAAGGAGGGTGTAGTTCTTTCCGCCATCTCGCCCAATTTGAGACTTGCTCTGGAGGGGTGTCAGGAGGATAGGCCCGAGCGCTGCCCTGTTGGAAAATTGTTTGTCCCGGACCAATGGATAAAGAGTGTGATGTCTGAGATTCATTGTTCCGCATTGGCTGGGCATCCCGGAATTTTTGGTACCAGAGACTTGGTTAGTTGGTCCTTTTGGTGGCCTACCTTGTCTCGCAATTTGTGCAGTCCTGCGGGACTTTCTCTCGCTCCAAGCCTTGCTCTCGCTCTAGTGGTTTGTTGATGCCATTGCCTGTGCCCAAGAGACCATGGACCCATATCTCTATGGATTTCATTTCCGATCTTCCTGTTTCTCAGAGAATGACCACCATCTGGGTAATTTGTGATAGGTTTTTCCAAAATGATACATCTTGTGCCATTACCTAAGTTGCCTTCCTCCTCTGAATTGGTGCCGTTGTTCCTTCAGCACGTGGTTCGTTTACATGGCATTCCTGAGAACATTTTGTCTGACAGAGGAGTCCAGTTTGTTTCCAGATTTTGGAGGACTTTTTGTTCTAAACTGGGTGTTCAATTGTCTTTCTCCTCGGCATTTCATCCTCAGACCAATGGTCAAACTGAGAGAACAAACCAGACATTGGAGACTTATCTAAGATGCTTTGTGTCTGCTGATCAGGATGACTGGGTCTCTTTTTTGCCTTTGGCTGAGTTTGCTCTTAATAATAGGGCTAGCTCTGCCACTTTGATGTCTCCGTTTTTCTGTAATTCTGGGTTTCACCCTCGATTTTCTTCAGGACAGACGGAGGCTTCTGTCTGTCCAGGTGTTGACTCTGTTTTTGAGCGTATGCTGCAGATTTGGGACCAGGTAGTGGAGAGGTTGTCCCTCTCTCAGGAGAAGGCCCAGCGATTTGCTAACCGGCATAGGACTGATGGTCCTCGGTTTAGGGTGGGGGACTTGGTCTGGTTGTCCTCAAAGAATATTCCTATGAGAGTAGCATCTCCTAAATTTAAGCCTAGGTTCATTGGACCTTATAAGATCATGGAGATTATTAATCCTGTTTCTTTTCGTTTGCTTCTTCCAGGGACATTTAAGATCCATAACGTGTTCCACAAGTCCTTGTTGAAGAGGTTTGTTGAGCCAGTGGTTCCTGCTGCTGTGCCTCCTGACCCTGTTTGGTTGAGGGCAATCTGGAGTATGTGGTTGAGAAAATATTGGATTCTCGTTTTTCTAGACGAAGACTCCAGTATTTGGTTAAATGGAGAGGTTATGGTCAGGAAGACAATTCTTGGGTGTTTGCTTCGGACATCCATGCTAGGAGACTTATCCGTGCGTATCATAGAACTCATCCTGACCGACCTGGTTGCTCAAATGAGGGTTTGGTGACCCCTCCTCAAGGGGGGGTACTGTTGTGAATGGGTTTGAGATGAGTTCCGAGCAGAGGCTCCATCTGGTGGTTACAAGCGGTACTAGTGAGGATTGTGAGGACTGGGAATCAGGTGTTACTGATTGGTCTTATATAAGGGAGTCATTTTCCCATCAGGGTTGCCGGTGATCAATTGTTCTGGTCTGAATCCTTCTTTCCAGTTTCCCTTGTAGCCTGCTGTGTCGTGTCTGCATCTCCTGCTATCAGATAAGACAATTTCTTATTTTGTGTTTTTGCTATATTTTTGCATTTTGTCCTGCACTTCTGTGGGGGCCTTCAGGGTCCCCTCCGGGGGCTTTTGCCCTCTCAGTTTAGTCCAGCCACTGTGTTTTGTACTTTTGCTTTTTCCAGTTTTTTTTCAGTGGCTGCTGTTTTGTTTTTGTTACACCAGAGAACTAATTTAGGTGGTAGAGGTCGTGTGATCTCAGGTGATTTTGAAATTAGTAGAGTTGGTGTTTTTTCAGGGTTTTCTGAGATTGCAGTAAGTACCCTTCCTATCCTTTTCTATTTAGATAGTTTGGGCCCCAGCGTTTGCTCATACTATTTTCTTTCTGTGTCAGTATTTCCTCTTGTCTAACCGCCATTACATGTTTGGGGGCTTTCTATTATCTTTGGGGTTCTGCTCCAGGGCAGATAGCTTTCCTATTTCTATCTTTAGGTGTAGTTAGTTTCTCAGGCTGTGACGAGGCGTCTAGGACCAACGTAGGAACGCTCCACGGCTGCCTCTAGTTGCGGTGGTTAGTCAGGGTACTGCAGTCTCATAGATTCCAACTGCTCTGGTGTATTTCCTTTTTACCTGCACTCCTCAGCTACCGTAACATAACACTTCCTGCTATATAACTCCACCCCAGCCTTTAGTCTGTGCTAGAGTATTCTGCCTTGCATCCAGCTTCTGACCTCTGGTGACTCCCTGGCTTTATGCCTGCTCCTGTGGACCTGTTTATGATCCTGCTGCTCTGCTCTGGGTTCCTGCTGCATACACCGGTTTCCAGTAATCCTCTTTCATCTGGCTGCTTGTGTTACTCCCTTCTGCATTTGCTAGACATGTAAGCTATTACAGCTCTGCACTGCTTAAAACTGAGACTATCACCCAGGCCTCCCTGGTTGAGCTAAAGATATCATTTGAACTGCCTACCTGTGCTTGGACTAAACTAAGACTTATTCATGTCAAGTATCCTCAAGTTTAACTGTGCTTCATAGACTCTCTGCTTGATTGCATTTCTCTCTGATGTTTCCTATAGACTGTTAAGCTGCATTTATTATCTACACCGTGTTGTGGACTTGAGCTTTGCTTTGCACCTGTTTAAATCACCGTGTGATAATATAGACTTTACCACTTATAAGACTGTGTCCTGTAGTTGTCTTGTTCCACGCAAGAAGTCTCCTGAGTTATCCCCTATAATTATTACAGGAGGCCAGTTCATCTGGCGTAGCACCCCATCACTCTCCTTCTTGGTCTAATATCCCTTACACAGCCTGAAGGTGTTTGGGGTCATTGTCCTGTTGAAAAATAAATGATGGTCCAACTAAACGCAAACCGGATGGAATAGAATGCCGCTGCAAGATGCTGTGGTAGCCATGCTGTTTCAGTATGCCTTCAATTTTGAATAAATCCCCAACAGTGTAACCAGCAAAGCATCCCCACACCATCACACCTCCTCCTCCATGCTTCACGGTGGGAACCAGGCATGTAGAGTCCATCCGTTTGCACGGTAGTTGGAACCAAAGATCTCAAATTTGGACTCATCAGACCAAAGCACAGATTTGCACTGGTCTAATGTCCATTCCTTGTGTTCTTTAGAACAAAGAAGTCTCTTCTGCTTGTTGCCTGTCCTTAGCAGTGTTTTCCTAGCAGCTATTTTACCATGAAGGCCTGCTGCACAAAGTCTCCTCTTAGCAGTTGTAGAGATGTGTCTGCTGCTAGAACTCTGTGTGGCATTGACCTGGTCTCTAATCTGAGCTGCTGTAAACCTGCGAATTCTGAGGCTAGTGACTTGGATAAACTTATCCTCAGAAGCAAAGGTGACTCTTGGTCTTCCTTTCCTGGGGCGGTTCTCATGTGAGCCAGTTTCTTTGTAGCGCTTGATGGTTTTTGCAACTGCACCTGGGGACACTTTCAAAGTTTTCCCAATTTTTCGGACTGACTGACCTTCATTTCTTAAAGTAATGATGGCCACTCGTTTTTCTTTACTTAGCTGCTTTTTTCTTGCCATAATACAAATTCTAACTGTCTATTCAGTAGGACTATCAGCTGTGTATCCACCAGACTTCTGCACAACACAACTGATGGTCCAACCCCATTTATAAGGCCAGAAATCCCACTTATTAAACCTGACAGGGCACACCTGTGAAATGAAAACAATTTCCGGTGACTACCTCTTGAAGCTCATCAAGAGAATGCCAAGAGTGTTGTGAATG
This sequence comes from Oophaga sylvatica, assembly GCA_033576555.1. Classification (NCBI taxonomy): domain Eukaryota; kingdom Metazoa; phylum Chordata; class Amphibia; order Anura; family Dendrobatidae; genus Oophaga; species Oophaga sylvatica. The sequence continues at coordinate 194,484,814 of JARQOD010000006.1, read as the reverse complement.
GACTTGAAATGAGTTCTGAGCAGAGGCTCCCTCTGGTGGTTACAAGCGGTACTGGACTGTCCAGTGAAGATTGTGAGGATTGGGAATCAGGTGTTACTTACTGTTCTTATATAAGGGAGTCACCTTCCCATCAGGGTTGCCGGTGATCAATTGTTCTTGTCTCAATCCTTGATTCCTGTTTCCTTTGTAGCCTGCTGTGTCGTGTCTGCATCTCCTGCTAACAGATAAGACATTTTCTTCTTTTTGTTTTTGTGCTTGATTTTTGCATTTTGTCCTGCACTTCTGTGGGGGCCTTGAGGGTCCCCTCCGGGGGCTTTTGCCCTCTCAGTTTAGTTCAGCCACTGATGTTTGTACATTTGCTTTTTCCAGTTTTTTCAGTGGCTGCTGTTTTGATTTTGTTACACCAGAGAACTAATTTAGGTGGTAGAGGTCGTGTGATCTCAGGTGATTTTGAAATTAGTAGAGTTGGTGCTTTTCAGGGTTTTTTGGGATTGCAGTAAGTGCCTTCCTATCCTTTTCTATTTAGATAGTTTGGGCCCCAACGTTTGCTCATACTATTTTCTGTCTGTGTCAGTTTTTCTTCTTGTCTAACCGCCATTACATGTTTGGGGGCTTTCTATGTTGTTTGGGGATCTGCTCCGGGCAGATAGCTTTCCTCTTTCTATCTTTAGGTGTAGTTAGTTTCTCAGGCTGTGACGAGGCGTCTAGGACCAACGTAGGAACGCTCCACGGCTGCCTCTAGTTGTGGTGGTTAGTCAGGGTACTGCAATCTCATAGATTCCAACTGCTCTGGTGTATTTCCTTTTTTTCCTGCACTCCTCAGCTACCGAAACATAACAGTATCACCGTCCCAAAAAAATTGAATGGTACTCACAGAAGGGAAAAATATTGTGAAAGAAAAAAGGTTGTCAGAGTTGTCAGAGATATTTTTCTGTTTGTTGCATTTTTTTTTTCCCTCTGTATCTCTGGGTGCTGGGGAGGATTTTTTCTCTCAATGGACTTTGCACAGTTGTCTGGCCGTGTGGATCAGCTTGCCACTGAGGTTCGGAGTATTGCTACCTATCTTGCTAGGTTGCCTGTTGTGGAACCTAGGATTCCCATGCCAGATTTGTTTTTGGGGGATCGAGCCAAGTTTCTGAATTTCAAAAATAATTGTAAATTGTTTCTTGCCTTAAAATCTAAGTCCTCAGGGAACGCAGCGCAGCAGGTTCAAATTGTCATCTCTCTCCTGCGCGGCGATCCTCAGGATTGGGCTTTTTCCCTGACACCTGGGGATCCTGTTTTGAGTGATGTTGATGCATTTTTTCAGGCCTTGGGGTTATTGTACGATGAGCCTAATGTCACTGATCAAGCTGAAAAAGCCTTGTTGGCATTAAATCAGGGGCTTGATGACGCTGAGTTATACTGTCAGAGATTCCGTAGGTGGGCAGTCCTGACCAAATGGAATGACGACGCTTTGGCAGCCCTTTTTCGTAAGGGTCTGTCAGATAATGTAAAGGATGTTATGGTGGGATTCCCTGTCCCCTCTGGTCTCAATGATTCTATGTCATTAGCGATTCAAATTGACAGACATTTGCGTGAGCGGAGAAGTATGCGTGGAATAGTGTTGCCTTGTGAACCTGCTTCTGAATCCATGCAGTGTGATAGAGTGGTTTCTGGGACACAGCGTCATGAGTTTCGAAAGCGCAATGGGTTATGTTTCTACTGTGGTGATGCCTCTCATGCTATTTCAGTCTGCCCTAAGCGGGGAAGACGTTTTGCACGCTCAGTTGTCTTGGGTAGTGTTCAGACTAAGTTTTTATTAACTGTTACTCTGATATGCTCTCTGTCCTCATTTTCTGCTCAGGCTTTCGTTGATTCAGGAGCAGCTATTAACCTGATGGATTTTGATTTTGCTAAACGTTGTGGGTTTCCCTTGATACCCCTACAGAAGTCTATTCCCCTACTGGGGATCGATTCTACCCCTTTGGCTGAGAATAAACCTCAGTTCTCTACTCAGGTGATAATGAGGGTTGAACCTGATCATCAGGAGAGCTGCAAATTTTGGTTCTGTATAATCTGCATGACATTATCGTGCTGGGTTTCCCTTGGTTACAGTCTCATAATCCTGTTTTGGATTGGAAATCTGTGTCTGTAACCAGTTGGGGCTGCCAATGTGTTAATACCAACACTCCTGTTTTTTCTGCCTCCCCCCAGGCTCAGGATGTTCCTGACTTTTTGATTGATTTTTCTGATGTGTTTAGCGAAAGTAAATCTGCATCCTTGCCTCCCCATAGGAGCTATGACTGCGCTATTTAATTAGTGCCTGGTAGTAAATTCCCTAAAGGTCGCCTTTTTAACTTGTCTGTACCTGAACATGACGCTATGCGGTCTTATATCAAGGAGTCATTGGAGAAAGGTCATATCAGACCATCCTCTTCACCCTTAGGTGCCGGTTTTTTCTTTGTGGCCAAAAAGGATGGTTCATTAAGGCCGTGTATTGATTATCGTTTTTGAACAATATTACTGTGAAATATCAATACCCGTTACCCTTGATTTCTGACCTGTTTTCCAGGGTGAAAAACGCTACTTGGTTTACCAAGCTTGACCTCAGGGGGGCATATAACCTTATTCGCATTAAGCACGGGGATGAATGGAAGACGCATTTAACACCCCTGAGGGGCATTTTGAGTACCTTGTGATGCCCTTTGGGCTCACTAATGCTCCTTCTGTCTTCCAGTCCTTCATGAATGACATTTTCAGGGATTTTGTGGATAAATTTCTGATTGTTTATTTGGATGATATCTTGATTTTTTCCAATGACTGGGACTCTCATGTGAAACATGTTCGAACTGTATTCCAGATTTTGAGAGAGAATGCTCTGTATGTGAAGGGATCAAAGTGTCTTTTTGGCGTACAGAAGATCTCATTTTGGGATTCATTTTGTCCCCATCTGTTATTGAAATGGACCCGGTCAAGGTTCAGGCCATCTGTGATTGGGTCCAACCTACTTCATTAAAGGCTCTTCAAAGATTTTTGGGTTTTGCCAATTTTTATCGTAAATTTATTGGTAATTTCTCGGTTATTGTTAAACCATTAACTGATTTGACCAAAAAGGGTTCTGATGTGGTGAATTGGCCTCCTGAGGCAGTCTCTGCATTTCAGGAACTTAAGCAGAGATTCACTTCTGCTCCTTTTCTACGGCAGCCTGATGTTTCTCTGCCATTTCAGGTGGAGGTTGATGCCTCTGAAATTGGGGCAGGTGCCGTTTTGTCCCAAAGAGATCCAGAGACCTCTAAAAGTAACCCTTGTGCCTTTTTCTCTCGAAAATTTTCTCCTACTTAACGTAATTATGACGTGGGTAATCGGGAGTTATTGGCCATGAAGTGGGCTTTTGAAGAGTGGAGACATTGGCTGGAGGGAGCCAAACATCAGGTGGTGGTCCTTACTAACCATAAGAATCTGGTTTATCTGGAATCTGCCAAGCGACTTGATCCTAGACAGGCCAGGTGGGCCTTGTTTTTCACACGTTTTGATTTTGTGGTTTCCTTTCTCCCTGGCACTAAGAATGTTAAGGCGGATGCCCTTTCAAGGAGTTTCCTTGCGGACTCTCCTGAGTTATCTGATCCTTCTGTTATTTTGAAAGAAAGTGTAGCTCTTTCCGCCATCTCGCCCAATTTGAGACTGGCTCTGGAGGGGTGTCAGGAGGATAGGCCCGAGCGCTGCCCTGTTGGGAAATTGTTTGTCCCGGACCACTGGAAAAAGAGTGTGATGTCTGAGATTCATTGTTCCGCGTTGGCCGGTCATCCCGGAATTTTTGGTACCAGAGACTTGGTTAGTCGGTCCTTTTGGTGGCCTACCTTGTCTCGTGATGTCAGGGAATTTGTGCAGTCCTGCGGGACTTGCTCTCGCTCCAAGCCTTGCTCTCGCTCTAGTGGTTTGTTGATGCCATTGCCTGTGCCCAAGAGACCATGGACCCATATCTCTATGGATTTCATTTCCGACCTTCCTGTTTCTCAGAGAATGACCGTCATCTGGGTGATTTGTCATAGGTTTTCCAAGATGATACATCTTGTGCCATTACCTAAGTTGCCTTCCTCCTCTGAATTGGTACCTTTGTTCCTTCAGCACGTGGTTCGTTTACACGGCATTCCTGAGAACATTGTGTCTGACAGAGGAGTCCAGTTTGTTTTCAGATTTTGGAGGACCTTTTGTTCTAAACTTGGTGTTCAATTGTCTTTCTCCTCGGCGTTTCATCCTCAGACTAATGGTCAAACTGAGAGAACAAATCAGATATTGGAGACTTATCTAAGATGCTTTGTGTCTGCTGATCAGGATGACTGGGTCTCTTTTTTGCCTTTGGCTGAGTTTGCTCTTAATAATAGGGCTAGCTCTGCCACTTTGATGTCTCCATTTTTCTGTAATTCTGGGTTTCACCCTCGATTTTCTTCAGGACAGACGGAGGCTTCTGTCTGTCCAGGTGTTGACTCTGTTGTGGAGCGTATGCAACAGATTTGGGACCAGGTAGTGCAGAGGTTGTCCCTCTCTCAGGAGAGGGCCCAGCGGTTTGCTAACCGGCATAGGACTGATGGTCCTCGGTTTAAAGTGGGGGACTTGGTCTGGTTGTCCTCAAAAAATATTCCTATGAGAGTGGCATCTCCTAAATTTAAGCCTAGGTTCATTGGACCTTATAAGATCATGGAGATTCTTAATCCTGTTTCTTTTTGTTTGCTTCTTCCAGGGACATTTAAGATCCATAATGTGTTCCACAAGTCCTTGTTGAAGAGGTTTGTTGAGCCAGTGGTTCCTACTGCTTTGCCTCCTGACCCTGTTCTGGTTGAGGGCAATATGGAGTTTGTGTTTGAGAAAATTTTGAATTCTCGTTTTTCTAGACGGAAACTCCAGTATTTGGTTAAGTGGAGAGGTTATGGTCAGGAAAACAATTCTTGGGTGTTTGCTTCGGACATCCATGCTAGGAGACTCATCCGTGCGTATCATAGAACTCATCCTGACCGACCTGGTTGCTCAAGTGAGGGTTCGGTGACCCCTCCTCAAGGGGGGGTACTGTTTGAATGGACTTGAAATGAGTTCTGAGCAGAGGCTCCCTCGGTGGTTACAAAGCGGTACTGGACTGTCCAGTGAAGATTGTGAGGATTGGGAATCAGGTGTTACTGACTGGTCTTATATAAGGGAGTCGCCTTCCCATCAGGGTTGCCGGTGATCAATTGTTCTGGTCTCAATCCTTGATTCCTGTTTCCTTTGTAGCCTGCTGTGTCGTGTTGCATCTCCTGCTAACAGATAAGACATTTTCTTCTTTTTGTTTTTGTGCTTGATTTTTGCATTTTGTCCTGCACTTCTGTGGGGGCCTTGAGGGTCCCCTCCAGGGGATTTTGCCCTCTCAGTTTAGTTCAGCCACTGATGTTTGTACATTTGCTTTTTCCAGTTTTTTCAGTGACTGCTGTTTTGATTTTGTTACACCAGAGAACTAATTTAGGTGGTAGAGGTCGTGTGATCTCAGGTGTTTTTGAAATTAGTAGAGTTGGTGCTTTTCAGGGTTTTTTGGGATTGCAGTAAGTGCCTTCCTATCCTTTTCTATTTAGATAGTTTGGGCCCCAACGTTTGCTCATACTATTTTCTGTCTGTGTCAGTTTTTCTTCTTGACTAACCGCCATTACATGTTTGGGGGCTTTCTATGTTCTTTGGGGATCTGCTCCGGGGCAGATAGCTTTCCTCTTTCTATCTTTAGGTGTAGTTAGTTTCTCAGGCTGTGACGAGGCGTCTAGGACCAACTTAGGAACGCTCCACGGCTGCCTCTAGTTGTGGTGGTTAGTCAGGGTACTGCAATCTCATAGATTCCAACTGCTCTGGTGTATTTCCTTTTTTCCTGCACTCCTCAGCTACCGAAACATAACACAAGAGTGTGCAAAGCAGTCATCAAAGCAAAAGGTGGCTACTTTGAAGAACCTAGAATAAAAACATAATTTCAGTTGTTACACACTTTTTTGTTAAGTATATAATTCCACATGTGTTTATTCATAGTTTTGATGCCTTCAGTGTGAATGTACAATTTTCATAGTCATAAAAATACAGAAAAATCTTTAAATGAGAAGGTGTGTCCAAACTTTTGGTCTGTACTGTATGAATATATATATATATATATATATATATATACATATATATATATACAAAATACCCCATAATGGCATACAAATAGTGCCACAAATAGAGAGCATGAGCCCATGTAGTAGAAACAAAAAACTACACCCGCTCCAAAGCATCATGTACACGAAGAGAAGAGGAAGCAAATAGGTGACAATAAATAAGAATATTTTCAATATATTTTATTTAGAAAAGTACAAAAAAGTCAATAAGAAAATAACATACAAGAAAATGGTAATAACGACTCAGAGCAGAAAGCACCAAAGGCTCCACAGGGCAAACACTCCCCTCAAAAAGACCCCCATTCCATGTAGTGAGAATAGAGGAACCCTCATATCCTAGAAATGCCAGTGCTTATAAAAACATGAGTGGGATAGGTAAGTGTCCTAAAAAAATCGTCGCCAGTGCGGTGACTAATGCCTATGTATAAGGTTCATAAAGAACCCATGGTAAAAAGAAGAACGCTTACCAAAGTGTAAGATCCAGAGGGGAGAAGAGTGCCTGGGCAGGCAGTGTGGACCCCCCACACTGCCTGCCCAGGACAATGTAATGGTCAGCCAAAATAAGTGTAGCATTATTGGGAGGTGAGCACAGCCATGCAAAACATCAGTCCACTCAGAAATGGTGTTGTGAAGTTTTTTTTATATTGAGTGAATTGAATTTCAAAGTGTTTGAGTTTGTGTAGAAGTACACATTTCTGGAAATTTGACTTGAACTTGATTCTCCACAAATCGATCCACTCATCCCTATTGCTCACCTCAATCATCTCCCATTTTTTTCCAGAGTTTGCCCAATCTTCTGAAATTCAGTGCTTCCAGAAGTCCGATTGTCTCCCACACTTGGAACCTTAAGATGTAATCTCACCAATTCAAGGAAGCCTAGGAGCTGCAATAACCCCGTTGCCACCTCACTACCACTAGAACTGATCCAACCTCAGGACCTACTGCCTCCATCCCCATTAACCTGTAGATTGTAAGCCCATGAGGGCAGGAGGTTGTCCCCCTTTATACTATCTTGTCACTATTAGTTTGTTCATTGTAAATTATATTGTATTTTGTATGCACACAGTAATTGTATTGGAATGCTGTGTAAAATGTAAAGAAAAAAGAATACAATTATTCAGAAATCTTTTATAGACATATTTTATTCAATACAGAACAGAGCAGATAATATCAGAAGTTGGTAATTTTGGAATGCCATCAGGGAAGCATCTAATTTGCTCCAATTTTATTCTGTAGTAGGCTCCTAAACATACAGTCAGTGTATTGAAGAACTACTTTAGGCATTTAGAAGGAGAAGGAGTCTGGCAATTTATGATATAGCCCCCAAAGAGCCCTGATCTCAACATCACGATGTGTGTGTGGGATTTATAAAGTGACAGGAGAATCTGCACTAGCCTATATCCACAGAAGATCTTTTGTAAGTTCTCCAAGATGTTTGGAACAAAAACTGCTAGAAAGTGTATTTATAAGAATTAGTACTGATACTGTTTTTAAGGCAAAGGGTGATCACTCCAGTTATTGATTTGATATAAATTTATCTTTTGTTCATTCACTTCCATTTTGCTAATCAATCGTTAAAAATTAACTATAAGCACTTTGAATTTTTAAAGCATTCGTAGGTTGCATTTTTATCCACACCTGTCTAAATTTTTTGCATATTTCTTTATGTCTATACAATTCCAATTTCAAAAATGTTGTGACACTATGTAAAATGTAAAGAAAGTAAAATTGCAACAATTTTAAAATCTCATGTAGCCATGTGTTATTCACAGCAGAAAATAGAAAACATATCAGCAGTTGACTGTTTTTCCTTTCCATTTGAAAAAATAAATCAATCAGTACTTTTAATATCTCTCAAAGGTGGGATAGGGCCACGTCTACTATTGTGTTTACATTTTTGATTTGTCTAACCACAGAACAGTTTTCCATTTTCCTTCAGTCCATTTTAAATGATATTTAACCAAGAGAAGACAGCAGTTTCTGGATTGTGTTTATATATGGCTTCTTCTCGATATAGATTTACTTGCATTTGTGGTTTGCACAGTGAACTGTGACTTCTGGAAGTATTTCCTTGTTTGTATGAGTCCATGCAGTGATTTTTTTGACAGTTTTTAATGCAGTACCACTTTCTGGCCCGTAGATCATGAGAATCGAATATTCACCTTCAGCCTTGTCCCTTGTGCACATGACTTTCTCCAGACTCTCCTATTTTCATCTTTTGTTTTACCATGTACTGTAAATGGTGGGATATTTAAAGTCTTTGAAATTTTATGTTGAGGGACATTTTTCTGAAATGTGTAAACAAATTTTAGACGTAGTTGTTTGGTGACACTCTGACTATCTTTGCTTCCGAAAGACTGCCTTTTTTAACCCCTTAGTGACAACCATTTTGCAGCTTAATGACCAGGCCAATTTTTACAATTCTGACTCATGTCACTTCATGAGGCTATAACTCTGGAACGCTTTAACAGATCCAGCTGATTCTGAGAATGTTTCTTTGTGACATATTGTACTTCGTGCTAGTGGTGAAATTTCTTCGATATGACGTGTTTATTTATGAAAAAGCAGAAATGTGGTGAAAATTTTTAAAATTTTGCAATTTTTAAACTTTAAATTTTTATGCCCTTAAATCATAGAATATGTCACACAAATTACTTAATAAATAACAATTCCCACATGTCTACTTTACTTAAGTACAATTTTGGGATAAAAAATTTTTGTTAGGAAGTTATAAGGGTTAAAAGTTGACCAACGATTTCTCATTTTTACAACAAAATTTACAAAGCCACATTTAAAGTCACTTTGAGGGATGTACATGCCAGAAAATACCCAAAAGTGACACCATTCTAAAAACTTGACCCCGCTAGGTGCTCAAAACAACATTCAAGAAGATTATTAACCCTTTACGTGCTTCAGAGAAACTGAAGAAATGTGGAAGGAAAAAATTAATATTTAATTTTTTTAAAGAAATTTACTTCAGAAACAAATTTTTTATTTTCACAAGTGTTAAAAGAGAAAAATGAGCTACAAAATTTGTTGTGCAATTTCTCCTGATTACACCAATACCCCATATGTGGGGATAAACCACTGTTTGGGCGCACGGCAGAGCTCGGAAGGGAAGGAGCGCCGTTTGACTTTTTCAATGCAGAATTGGCTGGAATTGAGATCGAATGCCATGTTGTGTTTGGAGAGTAAGTAAAGGCTTTTTTTGTCCACTCATCCATATAAAGGCTGTTTTTGCCCACTCTTCCACAAAGACCACCTCTACGGAGTGTATGGCTTATTGTGATCATATGGACAGATACTCTAGTCTCAGTTTGGGAACTTTTGGTTTCTGTGATGATTATCTTATTAAAGCCCTCCTTGCCCATGCTGAGAGTTTTGGTGGGCATTCTTCTCTTGGCAGGTTTGTTGTGATACCATGTTCTTTCCATTTGTGATAATGGATTTGATGGTGCTCCAGGGGATCATCATAGACTGATTTTTTTATAACCCAACCCTGACTTGTACTTCTCAACAGCTTTGTCCTTGACATGTTTGGAAATCTCCTTGGTCTTCATGGTGTTGTTTGGTAAGTATGCTCGTATATACTGACAGACCTTGTGACACTTAGCCTGCACACTGATGGAATTCCTTTTGCTAAACATGTGACTTATGAAGGTAATTGTTTACACCAGAATTTTTTAGGGGCTTCATCGCAAAAGGAGTAAATACAAATGCACGCGACAATTTTTAGTTATTTAATCCCATAAATTTTAATGTTTGCCTATATTTTTCTCACTACACTTCATCAACTTAAACTAATTAGAGCTTATGCGTCACATACAAATCAAATCACAAAATATTTAAACACAGGTTGTGATGTAATAAAATAGGTAGAAAGCCAAGGGGGATGAATACTTTCGTAAGCCACTATATAAGATTTCTGGACCATTCACATGTTTGTCTTCTAATGTTGTGTACTTTATTAGTATAGAAACTGAGAGCAAGAATGATATCTTATTGCCATATGATTACAGACAAGAGAAACCATCAACCTGTGGCTAAACATTTCTGTGGTTCATGAAACAACATAAAATATATGAAAGTTGTTATATTAACCCCTTAACGACCAAGCCATTTTGAAGGTTAATGACCAGGCCAATTTTTACATTTCTGACCACTGACTATTTTATGTGCTTATAACTCGCTTCAATGGATCTTGGCGATTCTGAGAGTGTTTTGTCGTGACATATTGTACTTCATGAAAGTAGTAAAATTTCTTCGATATAACTTGCGTTTATTTATGAAAAAAACGGAAATATGGCAAAAATGTGGAAAATTTTGCAATTTTCAAACTTTTAATTTTTATGTCATTAAATCAGAGAGATATGTCACAAAAATATAGTTAATAAATATCATTTCCTACATGTCTACTTTACATCAGCACAATTTTGGAACCAAAATTTTTTTTTGTTAGGAAGTTATAAGTGTTAAAAGTTGACAAGCAATTTCTCATTTTTCTAACAAAATTTATAAAACCATTTTTTTAGGGACCACCTCACATTTGAAGTGAATTTGAGGGGTCAATATGACAGAAAATACCCAAAAGTGACACCATTCTAAAAACTGCACCCCTCAAGGTGTTCAAAGCCACGTTCAAGAAGTTTATTAACTCTTTAGGTACTTCACAAGAATTGAAGCAATGTGGAGGGAAAAAATGAACATTTAACTTTTTTTCCCCAAATTTTTATTTCGACACAATTTTTTAAATTTTGTCAAGGGTATCAGGAGAAAATGAACCACAATATTTGTTGTACAATTTCTCCTGAGTACACTGATACCCCATGTGTGGGGGAAAACCAATCTTTAGGCGCACGGCAGTGCTCAGAATGGAAGGAGCATCATTTGAGATTTTGAATGTCAAATTGGCTGGAATCGAGAGCGGACACCATGTCGCGTTTGGAGAGTCCTTGATGTACCTAAACAGTGGAAACCCCCCTTAAGTGACCCCATTTTGGAAACTAGACCCCCAAGGAACTTATCTAGGTCTTTGGTGAGCACTTTAAACCCCCAAGGGCTTCACAGAAGGTTATAATGTAGAGCCGTAAAATTAAAAAATCATATTTTTTCCACAAAAATGATCTTTTCATCCCAATTTTTATTTTCCAAAGGATAAAAGGACCCCAAAATTTCATGTGCAATTTGTCCTGAGTACGCTCATACCCCATATGTGGGGTAAACCACTATTTTGGCGCATGGCAGAGCTCGAAAGGGAAGCAGCGCCATTTGACTTTTTTGGCTGGAATTGAGATTGGACGCCGTGTCGCTTTTGGAGAGTCCCTGTGTGCCTAAACAGTGGAAACCCCCCACAAGTGACCCCATTTTGGAAACTAGACCCTCAAGGAAATTATCTAGATGTGTGGTGAGAGCTTTGAACCCCCAAGGGCTTCACAGAAGGTTATAACGTAGAGCCGTAAAATTAAAAAATCATATCTTTTCCACAAAAATGATCTTTCCACCCCCAATTTTTATTTTCCAAAGGGTAATAGGACCCCAAAAGTTATTGTGCAATTTGTCCTGAGTACGCTGATACCCCATATGTGGGGGTAAACCACTATTTTGATGCATGGCAGAGCTTGGAAGGGAAGGAGCGCCGTTTTCAAATGCAGACTTTGATGGAATGGTCTGCGGGTGTCATGTCACGTTTGGAGAGCCCCTGATGTGCCTAAACAGTAGAAACCCCCCACAAGTTACCCCATTTTGGAAACTGGACCCCCCAAGGAACTTATCTAGATGTGTGGTGAGCACTTTGAACCCCAAAGTGCTTCACAGAAGTTTATAACGTAGAGCCGTGAAAACAAAAAAATCATATTTTTTTCCAAAAATAATTTTTTGCCCCCAAATTTTTATTTTTATAAGGGTAACAGGAGAAATAGGACCCCAAGAGCTATTGTGCAATTTGTCCTGAGTACGCTGATACCCCATATGTGGGAGGAACAACTATTTTGACGCATGGCAGAGCTCGGAAAGGAAGGAGCATCGTTTTTGAATGCAGACTTTGATGGAATGGTCTGCGGGTGTCATGTTGCGCTTAGAGAGCCCCTGACAGGGCCGGCGTCAGCACCCAGCATACCCGGCAAGTGCCGGGGCCCTGAGCAGGCGGGGGGGCCCACTCGCCATCGGGCATCCCGGCGCCCGTTAGCGGAGGAGAGCAGTGTCAGCGCCGCCACGGGCCCCCGCTTGCTCAGGGCCCCTGCAGCAGCTGGCACAATACTTACCTCTCCCCGTGGGCGCCTGCACTTCCTCTCACAGCAGCGCCGCTGAATGACGTCATCATTCAGCGGCCGGCTGTGGCAGAGAGCGCGCGGACGCCGGACAGTTGAGATGTGATGTGTATGTGTGTGTGTGTGTCTGTGTCTATCAGTGTGAGTGTATGTAGTGCGGTGCTTTGTGTGTGTGTGTGTGTATGTGAGAGAGTGCTTGTGTGCTGCCATGCTGTCTGTGTGATGGTGGTGGGGGGAGTGCAGTGATGATGATAATGTGGAGGCAATGATGATGATGGGGAGGCGATGATGATGATGTGCAGGCATTGATGATAATGGGGAGGCAATGATGATGATGGGGAGGCGATGATGATGATGGGCAGGCATTGATGATGATGGGGAAGCATGATGATGATGAGGAGCCAATGATGATGATGGGGAGGCAATGGTGATGATGGGAAGGCAATGATAATGATGAGGAGGAAATGATGATGGGGAGGCGATGATGATAAGGGCAGGCATTGATGATAATGGGGAGGCAATGATGATGATGGGGAGGCAATGATAATGATGGGGAGGCGATGATGATGATGGGGAGGAAATGATGATAATAATGGGTAGTCTTTCCAAAGCGCCCTTTCCTGAGCCGTAACAGTGAGAACGCAGCACAGCGCAGAGGAGAGCTCCATATTTTGTATGGAGCATTATATGGGGACCAGTATCCTGCATGGAGCATTATATGGGGACCAGTATCCTGTATGGAGCATTATATTGGGCCCAGTATTCTGTATGGAGCATTATTTTGGGTCCAGTATTCTGTATGGAGCATTAAATGGGGGATGGGGGATGACATCCTGCATGGGGTATTATATGGGTGATGAGGGGGAGACTATGTGGTGCCCATAATATTGTATGGAGGACTGTACTGTCCAGTCTATACTGTGCGCTGCCAGGATTTGGCGGTTTTTGAGCTATTGTACAATTTACAATAGATATCAGTCATGTAATGGAAGAAGTGAAGTGTTTGGCATTGTACTGTACCTATATTTCTCTGCCGTATCTGTGCATCATGAATCATCGTCTGTGTTAAAGGAGCCCACTGAGGCTCTTTCGCCCGGGGCCCATAAAAACCTGGAGCCGCCCTGGCCCCTGATGTGCCTAAACAGTAGAAACCCCCACAAGTGACACCGTTTTGCAAACTAGACCCTCCCAAGGAACTTATCTAGATGTGTGGTCAGCACTTTGAACCCCCAAGGGCTTCACAGAAGTTTATAACGTAGAGCCGTGAAAATAAAAAAATCATATTTTTTTCCACAAAAATGACCTTTTGCCCCCAAATTTTTATTTTCATAAGGGTAACAGGAGAAATAGGACCCCAAAAGGTGATTTGCAATTTGTCCTGAGTACGCTGATACCCCATATGTGGGGGGGAACCACTGTGATCGCCTTACTGCGATCTTTGGGAGGCAGAATGAACAAATCCACAAAAGGTGAAGAATTGGTTTTATTTTTTACACCGTTCCCGTGCGGTATTAGTGATTAGGTGACTTTATTCCTCAGATCGGTGCGATTCTAGCGATACCAGATTTATACCCTTTTTTCATGTTTAGCTTCTGTCACACACTAAAAGATGCTTTTTTTTGGGAAAATTTTTTGTAAGAAATTTTTGCATCGCCGTATTTTGAGAGCTATAATTTTTTCATATTTCGTCCGACGTAGTTATCTGTGGCTTATTTTTTGCGGGACGAGCTGACGTTTTTATTGGTACCATATCAGGCACATAACGTTTTTTGATCGCTTCCTATTCCGATTTTTGTGGAAGCAGAATGAACAAAAAACAGCAATTCGGGAAATTTTTTTTTTTTTTTTTTTTTCCCTCCGATCCGCGTGTGGTAAAATTGATAAAGCAGCTTTATTCTTTGGGTCACTACGATTACAACGATACCTCATTTATATTTTTTTTATGTTTTGGCATTTTTTACGCGATAAAATTTTTTATAGAAATAGAATTATTTTTGCATCAGTTTTTTCCGCGAGCTATAACTTTTTTATTTTTTTGCTGATGATGCTGTATAGCGGCTTGTTTTCTGCGGACAAGATTACGTTTTCAGCGGTACCATGATTATTTTTATCCGACTTTTTTATCGCGTGTTATTGCACTTTTTCCAAGCGGTATGATGATACCGCTTGGAAAAAGTATAATTTACTACTTTTTTGTGTTTTTTTTTACGGCTTTTACTAAAGGGGTTAAACTATGGTCACGCTTTTATAGATGGGATTTTTACGGACGCGGCGATACCAAACATGTGTATTTTTTTTGTTTTTTGTTTTTTAAAAATGTGTATTTTTTAGGGGATTTTTTTAAAATTATTTTTTAATATTTTTTTTACAATTTTTTTTTAAAAATGCTTTTTTACCTTGTCCCTTTATGGGACTTTCACTTTTTTACTTTTGATTGCAGGTGCAATGCATTGTACCTATAGTGAAAGCTGCTGTGACCATGGTCACAGCGGCTTTCCGTAGTTAGATGACCCGGAGGTTGTCATGACAACCCCCGGGTCATCAAGGCAGAGATCGGGCCCTGCAAATACATTGCGGGGCGCCGATCTGAGGCAGAGGGAGCTCCCGACCCTCTGCCTCTCCCCCTGACCGCTGCGATCGCGCTCGATCGCAGCAGTCAGGGGGTTAACAGCCAGGGGCGGGGGGGCGCAGCTCCTGGCTGTCAGTGCAGGAAGCTTGGCCACTGCAGCGCCGGCTCCTGCACTGATCGCGCTGGAGATGCTGAAATTTCAGCATCTCCTGCGCGATCGCTGCTGACTGACCAATCACAGCGCTGTGGGTGCGGGGACCGCTTGCCGTGCCTGTCAGCTGTCTGTGACAGCTGTCGGCACTGAACTACCACTGCGTGTTTACACGCAGTAGTAGTTTAAAGGCATGACGTGCACAGTCCGTCAAGGTGCCAAAACTGACACCTTGCCATGACGGACTGTGCACGTCATTGGACATTAAGGGGTTAAAAGGCAACTTAAAAATCACAAAAACACTGACCTGTATTGTGAACAAAAATTCATGGCTGTATTTAGTACCCTACAAACAAGACTAAATCTATCAGATTATCTAAGGAATCTCCTCTAAACACAGTGAGGGTATCATATCTGGGACAATAAAACTTTCACTCCATTTATCTAAGCTAATGAAAAATTAATCTTTGGAGTTGTTTGTTTTGTTTTTGTAAATGTCCATTTATTACGTCATGACTCTGCTCTTTATGTATATACACACTGTATGTGAGAGTTTCTTCAGATACTTTGTTATGCCATGCCTGATTAAGAGATCTAAGTAGTCTTAAAAGCTTCCTCTATAACATCACTTATTTTATTTTAGTTAGCCATTAAAAGGTATCCTAACTAGTGATGAGCGAATACATTCGGCACTGTTTGTTACTCGCATTTGTTAGTAAGCTATTCGAGCTATTCGCTACTAGGCGAGTAACTTGGTATTCGCCTCGCTATATTCGAGTGACCCATCCAGCATGTTTAGCGCTTTATTTGCAGCTAATGACTATGCTTGACTGGCTTGCCAATCACAGTTATGCCGGCGCCATCTTTGGTGTGGCATTACTGTGATTGGCTGGCCTTAAAGCATCCTAGGGGATATTTAAAGGCTGACGGCGCCATGTTGCGCACATTGCAGCTGGAAATAGCAAGGGAGAACTAGTGTGAGCGTAGGGAGAGTGAAAGGATCTTATAGGGAGCATTATTCATTCAAAAAAGATCTTTTAAGAGCTGAATATTGTAAAGATTAGTTCTTTGTTAGGTTGGGATAGTGTAGGGAGAGATTTAATAGGAGGGAGAGTAAAAAAGCAAGCACCTGGATGTTTTACCATCATTGCAAGTACATGCTGAAGATCTCTGCTATTTTCCACTGTGTTGTATAGTTAGTATTAGGAACAGACTGTGAGATTAGGGTGAAATAGGGAGGGTTTTGTCCACTACCAAAATATAAAATTCAGCTATTTTTAGATGTATATAATATTAGATAGTAAGAGCATATACAAAGCCTTTTGTTTTTGAAGCTACATAATATTTCTGTGTAGCAGCCTATAATTTTTTTACGCAAAATAATATTCCTTAGTGCCAGCATACTGTAACATCCATTTTAAAAACTAATTGCTAAATAATATTCCTTGTCCATTGCTTAAATACCTAATATTTCTCTATCAGTTGTGCCACTGTTGAGCTACGGAAACATCACTATTTACCATTAATTTCCCTGAGTCTGCTGTTGGTGAGTCTCATAAAGATGATGTAAAAAAATAAAAAATAGCATATTTTTCTCTAGCAGTTGTGCCACTGGCGCAATCCACATACAGATAATTAAACTTGAAAATTTAGCAGTGGCAATGATGTTCATTACTCAGGTGTTGCAGTGTGTCACCAAGTCAATCTT
Organism: Oophaga sylvatica; assembly: GCA_033576555.1. NCBI lineage: Eukaryota > Metazoa > Chordata > Amphibia > Anura > Dendrobatidae > Oophaga > Oophaga sylvatica. The sequence goes on along the minus strand of JARQOD010000006.1, from coordinate 194,467,980 downwards.
TAAAAAATCATAGTTTTCTATTGGTTTAATAAACAGCGTATCTTTATCTAGCAGTTGAGCGACTATCACAATGTCTACAGAGATACGCAAAAGTAACTATTTACCTGTAATTTACAGTAGTCTGCTGTTGCCGTGTATAATAAAGCTGAGATCTGAAAAAAAATAGCTACACAATCACAGTGTACAGTGAATTTGTACATAAGACCTTTGTGAGGGTTCTTGGGAAAATAAAGCCAGTAATATTTTTCCATAAGCATAACGCATTCAATATGAGAAAGGGTGACGTTAAGGGACGTGGATGTGATGGTGACCGCCAAGGCCATGTGACAGATCAGAAGGTGACTACAACTTGTTCAGCTTCCTGTCAAAATTTGGTCAGCGCGCTACACCACTAACAAACCCAGACAAATGCGAGGATGTTGTGGGTTGTATGGCTGACAAAGGCTTCAGTGTGTTAACAAGCAGCACCACGAAGTCTTCCACATGGTCCAGTCTCAGTAGCAAAGAGGCTGAGCCTCTGAATCCTCAACCTTGTCCACCTTCGTCCCATCATCAAGAGTCCAGGAGACATATGACCCCAACGCTAACCATTCTGAGGAACTGTTTACATTCCCTTGTAATTTGCCAGGCCTCTCAACATGTACCATTAAAGAGGATCATGAGGAGGTGGAGTGCAGTGATGCCCCAACATTTGAGCACCCACGGCCAGGAAAAAGCCACACTGGGGAAGGTCAGTTCATGTTTGAAGAGGTGGAGGATAATCATGAGGCACAGTTGCCATCAGGTCAGCCTCAAATCGCAACTCAAAAGGACAATCAGATTGATAATTGGAAGATGACGTGGTCGATAATGAGGCCACTGATCCAACCTGGCACAGTGGCATGCCTATCGAGCACAGCAGTGCAGAGAAAGATTGGTCCATAGCATGAAAACAGGCAGAAAGAGGTAGTGATTTGACCAGAGGGTGAACTCGGTCAACTGTTCCGCAGAGCCCCCTCACTCGGCTAGATAACAGGCCAAGGGTGTGTTGTTCACCTGTATAGCAGTGTTTTTTAAAATTCTTTCAGGAAAAACACCTATAATTTGCAGCATCTGCCAAGCAAAGCTAAGAAGCAAGAACACTGCCAACCTGAGCACCACAAGCATGCAAATGCACATGGTAGCCAAGCACCCCAGTAGGTGGGTGGAATGCCTGGGTACAAAATCTGTGTCTGAGGGTGAAATTAGTGCCCCTCCCCTGTGTTACGGCCTTTCCAATTTGCCGACCATGAAGCAGACGCTGATGCCTCCTGCCCAGAACCTGCAGTTTCAAACGCACAACAGTCAGCAACCATGTCCGTTTCATTGTCCCAGCACAATGTTCAGTTGTCCCTTCCCCAGATGTTTACCAGAAACCAGAAATATTCACCCACTCACTGGCTCAAACTCTAAATACCCACATTGCCAGAATGCTAGCCCTAGAAATGTTGCTGTTTCAACTTGTGGTAACTGAGTCTTTTTGCAACCTCTTGGTGGTGGCAGCCTCACAGTACTCTATTCCCAGCCGCCACTATTTTTCCTGGTGTGCCATCCCCGTATTACATAAGCACGTGTTACAAAATATCAGCCATGCACTGGCCAACGCAGTCATATGGAAGGTCCACCTAACCACAGACACGTGGACAAGTTCTTGTGGACAGGGACAATACATTTCCCTGATGGCACACTGGGTTAACCTGGTGGAGTCTGGGACAGAGTCAGAGGCTGGGAAATCACACATCTTACCCACACCAACAATAGCGGGCCCAACGTCCATCAGGGTTTCAGTCTCCTTGTATTCCAGGGCCTGTTTCTTCCTCCTCCTCCTCATCCTCAGCGGAACTAAACTCCCCATCACTACCCAGCTGGGAAGTCTGCAGCACTGCCTTGGTGAAGCAGCAGCATGCTCTGCTGAAGCATATCTGTTTAGGTGATAAAGCTCACATTGCAGCTGACCTGCTGAAAGGGATAAAAGAACAATCCGATCAGTTGCTTTCACCGCTCAACCTCCAAACAGGTTTAGTTGTGTGTGATAATGGCCGTAACTTGGTTGCGGCTTTAAATCTCAGCAAACTTGTACACATTCCATGCATGGCCCACATACTGAACTTGGTTGTAACGCGGTTGTTAAAAACATTCCCTGACTTGCGGACCTACTTGCAAAGATATGCCATGACAGCGCACATTTCCAAAAGTCATCTCAGGCTTTCGCCGGTCTAGGTTCGCTGCAGCAGTGCTTTAATTTGCCTAGTCACCAACTGATTTGTGACCTGCCACATGCTGGAATTTGACATTTTATATGTTGGCAAGGCTTAATGATCAGCAGAAGGCAGTGTCAGATTTCCAGCTTCTCAATGCCCATCAGAGTAACACTCAGTCCCCACACATAACAACTGCCGAGTGGGTGTGGATCACTGACATATGTGAGGTTATTCAAAACTTTGAGTACTGCACCAAGATGGTGAGCGCTGATGATGCTATTGTCAGCGTAATGATCACGCTGTTCTGTCTATTAAACCGTCCGCTGCAGAATCTCGAAGAGGAAGCTTTGAATGCCGAGCAGGTGGCTATGGAGCAAGATTTTACAGTGGCTGATACCACACAGCCCAGCCTCATACAGTATTCTCAGGCTACATTGAGTAATGATGAGGAACAGGAGGAGGAACATGAGGGGAAACAGGAGTTTATGGTCTGCGCTACATAGGGGACTCCTAATCCCAGCTTCATGCCTGTCCAGCATGGATGGCCTGACGTGGAGGAGGATGAGGAAGAGAAGGCTATGCATCATGAGGAGGAGATTATGGTTAGTATTCCTCCTGGTGAGGACATTGAAGTTTGACTCTTTGCAGTCTGCCACACAAGGCAGAGTTCATGTGCAGATGCCTTTCCGAAGATCCTCGCGTGAAACACATTTTGTCCAACATGAAATTCTGGCTATCCACCTTCCTTGACCCAAAGTGCAAGGAGAAATTTCCCTCTCTCATGTTGGGGTCAAACGTGCCATTTTCAGTGCATGCATGCCAGAGGGCCGTTGTGGAAGACTTACTAAAAATATTACCTTCAGACAACGCTGTTGGCAGAGGTACCCGCTCTTTTCATCCACAAGGATTACAGCGGAGGCCCACGTGCACCAGGTGCAACTCAGGGCGGGGGTGGGAAAATGTCCACCAACTGGGCCATTTTCATGAGACCATCACACCAGAAAGGGCTATCTGTGGGTGTAACTATGATGAAGAGGGAGAAGTTGACCAAGATGGTGAAAGAGTAATTAAGTGACCATACAATAATCCTTCCTGATTTTTCAGGGCCCTTTAACTATTGAAAAAATCAAATAAATGATGGGAAGCTTTCACCATAAAATCAAGAATTTTATTTAGAATATATTAAAAGACATAATTAGATAATAAAAAATTCAATATGGGGACAACAATATGCAAAAGAAATGGCCTAAACAGATAGGTACTAATAGTGGACAGAGGTATTCAGGAATGCACATACATTTATCTTGCATTTAAAGCCATATTGGCTAAAACGGAGCTAAATACCATATAGCTTCCAAATATAATCTAGTTATAAAATGTATCAAGTCAGTGCAGAGTATCCGCAAGAGAAATGTTATGCAGTGTCTAAAAGAAATCAAAAAGGTTTCTCCCACCAGGGATATCAGCTCTATCATATACAACCTCCCTTGTGAACAAGCTAAACGCGAAACGCGCGTCAGGGGTGCCACGGCCACATTCAGGTACGGTCTCCTATCAGCGGTTTTCCACACTGATCTTTTCTTTGTATTACTGCACTGATTAGCTTATTTATCATAGCACTTGCTGCATTCTCTGCACTTGCATAACCTTACATAGAGCTGATATCCCTGGTGGGAGAAACCTTTATGATTTCTTTTGAAAATTATGAAATGGTAAGAAAGGATTTTGAGAAGGCCGAACTTTTAAATTCCTATTTTGCATCTGTTTTCTCTCAGAAAGGAAATGTAACATCAACTGATCTTCACTGTCCTATTAAGGGAATAGAAGAATCCAGGATATCTATAAACAGAAAAATAGTGAGGAAACACTTAGCTAACATAAATTAATTCAAGTCTCCAGGTCCAGATGAATTACACCCCAGAGTATTGAAGGAGATAGCAGAAGAAATTTTTGAACCACTCTCCATAATCTTTGAAAATTCTTGGAGAACAGGAGAAGTCCCAGAAGACTGGAGAAGAGCAAATGTTGTTCCTATCTTCAAAAAGGGGAAGAAGGTGGACCCAGGGAACTATAGGCCGGTGAGTCTGACATCTATACCAGGAAAGATCTTTGAACAAATTAATAAACAACATGTATGTATGTACCTGGACAAGAATGAAGTGCTTAACCAGAGTCAGCATGGGTTTGTAACAATAAGTCATGTCAGACAAATTTAATTTCCTTCTATGACAGAATCACTGACTGGGTGGATCAGGGAAATGCTGTAGATATATTATATCTTGACTTCAGCAAAGCATTTGACAAAGTATCTCACACAATCCTTATTGAAAAAATGACTAAGTATGGAATGGACAAGGAAACTGTTAGGTGGATTCATAACTGACTTTGTGATAGGACCCAAAGAATGGTAGTAAATGGCTGCACATCCAGTTGGAAGAATGTATCAAGTGGGGTACCACAGGGTTCTGTCTTGGGCCCTGTATTGTTCAACATCTTTATCAATGATTTAGATGAAGGAATTGAGGGTAAACTGATTAAATATGCTCATGACACAAAGGTAGGAGGGATAGCTAATACTAGAGAAGAGAGAGAGAGGATTCAAAAAGATATAAATAAACTGGAGCAGTGGGCAGCAACTAACAGAATGGTTTTTAACAGGGAAAAATGCAAAGTACTACATCTGGGAAATAAAAATGAAGAAAGCGTATACAGAATGGGAGGAATAGAGCTAAGCAACAGCACATGTAAAAAGACTTGGGTATACTAAAAGATCACAGACTGAACATGAGTCAACAGTGTGATGCAGCAGCAAAAAAGGCAAATATAATTCTGGGATGTATTAACAGAAACATACAGTCTAGATCACGTTAAGTCATTATTGCCCTCTACTCCTCTTTGGTCAGACCTCATCTGGAATACTGTGTCCAGTTTTGGGCACCACATTTTAAAAAAGACGTCAACAAACTGGAGCAAGTTCAGAGAAGAGCGACCAGAATGGTGTCCGGTCTGCAAGCCATGTCCTATGAGGAACGGTTACAGGATTTGGGAATGTTTAGTTTGCAAAAAAGAAGACTGAGAGGAGACTTAATAGCTGTCTACAAATATCTCAAGGGCTGTCACATTGTAGAAGGATTATCTTTATTTTCATTTGCACAAGGAAAGACTAGAAGCAATGGGATGAAACTGAATGGGAGGAGACAGATTAGATATTAGAAAAAACTTTTTGACAGTTAGAGTGATCAATGAGTGGAACAGGCTGCCACGAGAGGTGGTGAGTTCTCCTTCAATTGAAGTTTTCAAACAGAGGCTGGACAGACATCTGTCTGGGATGATTTAGTGAATCCTGCTTTGAGCAGGGGGTTGGACCAGATGACCCAGGAGGTCCCTTCCAACTCTACCATTCTATGATTCTATGATTCTATGATGCTCCAGTGTATAATGGGCCCCGTATATGATGCTCCAGTGTATGATGGGCCCCATTTATAATGCACCAGTGTATGATGGGCCCCATGGATGATGCTCCAGTGTATGATGGGCCTATATAATGCTCCATATATAATAGGCCCCGTATATGATGCTCCAGTGTATAATGGGCCCCGTATATGATGCTCCCGTGTATGATGGGCCCCATTTATAATGCTCCAGTGTATGAAGGGTCCCATGGATGATGCTCCAGTGTATGAAGGGTCCCATGGATGATGCTCCAGTGTATGATGGGCCTATATAATGCTCCATATATAATGGGCCCCATGTGATGCTCTGGTGTATAATGGGCCCAAATAGAACAATAGATCAACATATCAGTCACTAAGAGTACCATATCATCATGAAAAGTATACTGACATAGTGTCACGAGTTAGTAGACTGAAACGATACCGGACTGTAACAGATCTGCTGTACGGGATCTATTATATACTCTGTTAGGGATGTCACTTTGATTATTAGAGACATTTGATATCAGTTAGGCACTATGCCATCATATGTAAAAGGTGTCTTATAATCGTCACGCTGTGATATTTGTTATATTCGTTATAGGTCATCTGTACTCCTTTATATATCATATATTTGTTATGGATATTGCCGATGCACATGTCAGTCTGGATAGTTTATCATAACGATATATATAAAAAATTTCCTCTATGGCTATGTCAACATGAGTGTATTACATGTTCATGACATGTGAAAATTATGAATTAATGAGGTCTCTTTGATTCTATGTATATGATTTCTCTGCCCACACTCTAGTTATGGTTGTGTTTATATATATGTATGTCTATTGTGTTTTTATTTTTTGTTTATTGTTTATTATGAATATTATATGTCTTTTTTGTCCATTTGGTTGTCACTACATTATGGTTTTTCTATTCACTTTTAATACAGTCACCGTCTAGTATTGCCCTGTGTACATGTAATATTCTCTATCGGCTTCTATCTGTTTATAAATACATCTCTTTTAGACAGTAATATAGTTCCGCATCTGCCTTTAAAGAAATGGTTGCTGGTAACGTCACTGTGCATGTCTGAACGAACGGCTGACATTATGAGATCATTGCATTTAGTCTTCATAGAAATGGCCGCCGCTAACACTACTGCGCATGTCCTGAACAAATGTTCATCACATGTAATCACTGCGCTATTGCGCATGCCTGATCCCGTACTTCCGGTATCCCGTACCACTGAACTGAGGACGCTTGTCCACATGGGGCCCCATGTGTTCCAGCGTTCTTCAATGATAGCGGGGGGGGTCCGGTTGTTATGGTTACGGCGTTAACTAATTGGATATGCCATGTTCTGGTTCTAAATGCAAGTATGTTTTGGTGTTTTATAATTAATGAAAAGGTGTGCACCCAAATTGGATACAGATGATACTTCCGGTATATGTGTATTTAAACACGGCTGTTTAAGCTGTAACCTTGCCCCTGAAGAAGGAAGGAAGGAACCATCCGAAACGCGCGTTGGGGTGGCAGGGGCAGTCTGTGTGGTGTCACATTTGTGACTATATTGGTATGTACTGCATTACCATCTACTATTTACCTTGTATATGTACATCTATATATTATAATTATGTTGAAAACTATTCGATATAAGTAGTATGAGGTATCATTATACCTATTCTGCCACACGTGGTGTCCCTTGCCGTATTTTGTATTCTGTATTGTGGCACATACAGGATTGATCTGTTGCGCAATCCTTTTATCCATTTATATCAATAAAGTTTTTTCTACTTTCTCTATATTTGACCTTCGACTGCTTATTTCTCTCAGTGTTTCTCCATATTGTATAATGGGCCCAGTATATGATGCTCCAGTGTATGATGGGCCCCATTTCTAATGCTCCAGGTGTATGATGGGCCCAATGGATGAATCTCCAGTGTATGATGGGCCTTTATAATGCTCCATACATAATGGGCCCCATATGATGCTCCAGTGTATAATGGGCCCTGTATATGATGCTTCAGTGTATGATGGGCCCCATTTATAATGCTCCAGTGTATGATGGGTCCCATGGATGATGCTCCAGTGTATGATGGGCCTATATAATGCTCCATATATAATGGGCCCCATATGATGCTCAAATGTATAATGGGCCCTTTATATGATGCTCCAGTGTAAGATGGGCCCCATTTATAATGCTCCAGTGTATGATGGGCTCCATGGATGATGCTCAAGTGTATGATGGGCCTATATAATGCTCCATATATAATGGGCCCCATATGATGCTCCAGTGTATAATGGGCCCCGTATATGATGCTCCAGTGTATGATGGGCCCCATATATAATGCTCCAGTGTATGATGGGCCCCATGGATAATGCTCCAGTGTATGATGGGCCTATATAATGCTCCATATATAATGGGCCCCATATGATGCTCCAGTGTATAATGGGCCCTGTATATGATGCTCCAGTGTTTGATGGGCCCCATTTAAAATGCTCCAGTGTATGAGGGGCCCCATGGATGATGCTCCAGTGTATGATGGGCCTATATAATGGTCCATATATAATGGGCACCATATGGTGCTCCATTGTATAATGGGCCCCATATATGATGCTCCAGTGTATGATGGGCCCCATTTATAATGCTCCAGTGTATGATGGGCCCCATGGTTGATGCTCAAGTGTATGATGGGCCCCATATATAATTCTCCAGTGTATAATGCTTCCCATATATTGCTCCAAACATTAAAAAAAATGAAATAGCTCTCTTCGCTGGGCACTGCTCTACTCTGGACTCCTCAGCGTCGCCACAGCGGTGGAGCAGCGAGAGGTAAGTATTGCTAGTGCTGGGGCCATGAGCAAGCAGGAGGGGCACACTCATGGGCGACAGCACTGGCACAGGGCCCCTCATAGTACACCAGTGTCTCTGACAGCGAGTGGGCCCCCCACCGTCAGAGACACCGGCGTACTATTAGGGGCCCTGTGCCAGTGTCGTCGCCCATGAGTGGGCCCCCACCTGCTCAGAGCACCGGAACTTGCCTGGGTGCGCTGGGTACTGACGCCGGCACTGGGGAGGGGTACAGTCCAGTTAGGGAGGTGCAAAAACTGGCATATGTTGAGGTGTAGGCTGGACGTTCAGCAGCTGCAAATAGAATAATTGAAGAAGTTGGAGGAAGAGGAGGACAAAGCGAGCCATTTTGATGGCAACCTATGTGTCATCAGGGGAAGGTGGTACAAAATCCTTTGAAACCCAGGCATGGTTTATTTTAATGAAGATGAGATCACCAACATTTTGGGTCGACAGCCGGGTCCTTCTTTCTGTCAGGATTGATCCAGCAGCACTGAAGACTCTTTCTGATAGCACACTACCAGCAGGGCAAGCGAGCTCCTGTAAGTCATATTGTGCCAATTCAGGCCAGGTGTCCAATTTACAGGCCCAGTAGTCATAGGGGAATGAACTGTGAGGGAGAACATCGATAGGAGAGGAGAGGTAATTTTGAACCATTGTTGACAACTACTGTCTCCTGTCTGTTGCAATCGATTCAGTATTACCAGTCGTGTGAGCGGTACTCGAGAAATCAGTCCACAACATGGTCATGAAACCCCTGTCTCCAACACCACTTCGGCTGTGTGCACCATGAACACCTCTTCCATTTGGCCCAGTACGACTCGTAGTAGAACCTGCACCGCTGCTGTGTGCTGTGTGCTGGGAATGCCTCTAACTAATAGTTTACCAGAGTTGCTTGTTTGTTCGCCAATATTAGCTCTAGGTTCTCCTGTGGCATGATGTACTGTAATTTGCTTTATAGCGTGGATCGAGGATGCTGGTCAACCAGTAGTCGTCATCATAATTTTGGCAATGCGGGGGTCCGTTTTTAGGATCCGCAAGATATAATCAGACATGTGGGCCAATGTTCCAGGTGTCAATGATGCACTGCCAGTGGTGGGTGGAGGAGCACTTTCTGACAAATCCACGTCCCTCTAGTCACGCACAAACTCTGTACCTGACCTTGGCAAGCCAACATTTTCTCTTGACCCCTGAGAAGCATCCTCCTTCCCAAAATAATCATCCCCCTCATCCTCCTCCTCCTCTTCCCCTTCTTCCTCCACATCGTCCAGGACAGTTCCCTCAGTAGACAATGGCTGACTGTAATCAAGGCTTCCCTCCTCCTCCTCTTCCTCCTCCACTGCAGACCCCTGATCCTTAATGTGTGTCACAGTTTGCATGAGCAGATGCATAAGTGGGATATTCATGCTTATGATGGCGTTGTCTGCGCTTACCAGCCGTGTGCATTCCTCAAAACACTGAAGGACTTTACAGAGGTCTTTCAGCTTTGACCACTGCATACCCGACAACTCCATGTCTGCCCTCAAACTGCCTGCCCGTGTATCCTCCCACAAATGCATTACAGCCTGCCTCTGTTCGCACAGCCTCTCAACCATGATTAGGCGGTGCTTGGGGAGGTGGAGTGATCACTGCGCCTCTGCATACGACTGTAGTCTACGGGCGAGCGATGGTTGTGCGAGCACAGTCTTTGCACCTTATGTAGCAGGGCTGTTAACTCCGGATAATTATTTAGGAAGCACTGCACTACCAGGTTCAAGGTATGAGCCAGGCAAGGTTCAAGATTCAAGATTCAAAGAAGCTTTTTGGCAGGACTAAATACACATTAGTTTCGCCAAAGCAAGTATACAAAAGGGAATAGGGATAGGGACTGTAGGCAAGGTATGTGTCTGAGTTTTGCCAGGGCTATGGCCACCACAAAATTACAGCCGTTATCACTGACTACCTTGCCTGGCTCAAGATGTACACTGCGCAGCCATGACTCAATTTCTCACTGCAAGTAGTCAGCCAGTACATCCTTCGGTGTGTCTGTTGTCGCCCAAAGACATCATCTTTAAAACAGCCTGCTAATGCTTACCACTAGCTGTTCGATAGTGGGACACCTTGTGTGCAACACTGGCAGTTGCGATGGAGTGCTCGTGCGACTGCGCTCTGTTGATGAGCTTTTGCTTCTAGAGAAGGAGGAGGAGGGTCGAACGCCTACAGCCAACTGTTGCCTATACCGTGGGCTAGGCAGCACTGTCCCACCGCCGCTGTCCCCTGTGGACCCTGCATCCACCACATTAACCCATGCACAGTGATGGACACGTATCTGCCCTGGCCATGCCTACTGGCCCATGCATCTGTTGTGAGGTGCACCTTTCTACTCACTGATTGTTTGAGTGCATGGACAATGCGGTCTTTCACTTGCAGGTGGAGTGCAGGAATGGCTTTTCTAGAAAATAAGTGCCGACTGGGTAGGTCATAGATGGGACAGCATAGGCCATGAGCTCTCGGAACACTGCGCTTTCAACCAAACGGAAGGGCATTATCTCTAATGAGATCAGTTTGGCAATGTAGGTGTTCAAAGCCAGTGTACTCAGATGAGAGGATGAGTACTTTCTTGTCCTACTCAGAGTGTCTGCTAGGGTGAGCTGGACTTGAGAGCTGCATATGGGTGAACTAGGTGTGGACATGACGGACTGAGAGGGGGTTGGTGATGCTGATGGTGGTGCTGTGGTGATGGCCTCGATTCAGTCTTTCGTTGCAAAAACATTGTGATTCCCTGACTGCTTTGGCCTTGCGATGACACCTCAAAATTTCTTGCTGCTGGTGTGCTAACCGGTGGGCTTACATTGGGGGAAGCAATGTAGCGTTGCTGGCTACCTTCAGTTGGAGCAGGTGAACATGTGCTACCTGAGGTTTTGTAGTCCATCCACGCTTGCAAATGCATGGTGTTAAAATGTCTAAGCATGCAACTGATATTCAAATTTCGGAGATTTTTCCCACGGCTAAAGGTCCTTCCGCACTTCTTACAGATAACCTTTGTCTCATCAATAGGATTTTGGTCAAAAAAGTGCCACACTGCACTCTTCCTACTATGGGATAAATTTTCAGGGCTTGCACACTGTGCTAATTTGACCATCTGGCCAAGCTGTCCTGCAACTCTTTTTGTTTTTTCAACACGTTTTTGGACTGCTACGGGCCTGCCAGACAACCGCTGCTGCGATGTCGATGCCTGCTGCGGATCCTTCTCCTCTTCTGAGTTATTGCCAGCGGCACCCTTTTCCCCCAATGGATGCCAATCTGGGTCAACAACTGGGTCATCCATCACCTCTTCTTCAATTTCATCTGCACGCACCTTCCTCTGTGTCACCGTGTAAGGTGGTGTGGTGTGCGGGAAGGGGCACATGAGTTTCATCAGGGTCATATTCTGGCTCAATAGACTACGAGGGCAATGTAGTGCTCTGGGTGAATGTACCAGCAGAATCATCTACCAGTGGCTGTGAATCAGTGCACTCCATGTCAGATTCATCTTGGACTGGGGAATTCAGGATTTGACTTAATAACCCAGACATGGTATGTGAAAAGAGCTCCATGGAGTAATCTGAAGTGTGGCCTGCCTCATCCTTCACTTTTGATGGGGGTGAAGGACACAAGGAAAGGTGTTGTTCCTGACCAGGAGCCTGCACTGACGATTCAGTGCTTGAATTTTTTGAAACTTCAGAAGAGGAGGCGATAGAGCTGGAGGCTGTTTCGGCAATGTAAGCCAAAACCTGTTCCTGATGCTCCGGCTTTAAATGTGGTTTACCTACACCCAGAAAAGGGAGCCTCCCAGGCCTTCTGGAGCCAGACGATGACGCAGGCTCAACATCTCCTGCCTTAGGTGCTATTGTGCTTTTGGCACTACCAGCAAATTCACCACCACCATCATAAGAACCAGCTTGCCCCCCACGCCATGTCGGTGACCTCTTCCACCTTACTTCCTCATGTTTGGGAAAATGTACCAAAAATACCAGCAGATATATGATACTGTATCAGAAGCATACAGCTGTATACAGTGAAGGGGAAAATTGTAAATCTCAGTATATATTTCCGGAGTCACACACAGACGCTCTCAGTCTCAGTATGGATTAGACCAGAATATAAAAAGCAGAAAATGGGTACTGTATCAAAGATACCAGGTGTATACTGTGCAGGAGTAATTGTAAATCTCTGTTTATATTTCAGGAGTCACATACAGACGCTCTCAGGCTAAGTATGTATTAGACCAGAATATAAAAAGCAGATAAACGGTACTGTATAAGAAGCGTACAGCTGTATACAGTGTAGGGGTAATTGTAAATCTCCGTATATATTTCAGGAGTCACACACAGACGCTTTCAGGCTCAGTATGGATTAGACCAGAATATACAAAGCTGAAAAAGTGTACTGCATCTGAAGACACCAGGAGTATATAGTATGGGGAAAATTGTAAATCTCCGTATATAATTCCGGAGTCACAGACAGATTCTCTCAGGCTCAGTATGTATTAGACCAGAATATAAAAAGCAGAAAAAGGGTACTGTATGACAAGATACCAGGAGTATATAGTAAAGGGGAAAATTGTAAATCTCCGTATATATTTCCGGAGACACAGACAGACTCTCTCAGGCTCAGTATGGATTAGACCAGAATATAAAAAGCAGAAAAACGGTACTGTATGAGAAGCGTACAGCTGCATACAGTGTAGGGGTAATTGTAAATCTCGGTATTTATTTACGGAGTCACACACAGACACTCTCAGGCTCAGTATGGATTAGATCAGAATATAAAAAGCAGAAAAAGTGTACTGCATCTGAAGATACCAGGAATATATAGTATAGGGGAAGATTGTAAATCTCAGTATATATTTCCGGAGTCACAGACAGACGCTCTCAGGCTCAGTATGGATTAGACCAGCATATAAAAAGCAGAAAAAGGGTACTGTATCACAAGATACCCGGTGTATATAGTATAGGGGAAAATTGTAAATCTCAGTATATATTTCGGAGTCACAGACAGACGCTCTCAGGCTCAGTATGGATTAGACCAGCATATAAAAAGCAGAAAAAGGTACTGTATCACAAGATACCAGGTGTATATAGTATTGGGGAAAATTGTAAATCTCCATATATATTTGCGGAGTCACACACAGACGCTCTCAGGCTCAGTATGGATTAGACCAGAATATAAAAAGCTGAAAAAGGCTACTGTATATGAAGATACCAGGTGTATATAGTATAGGGGAAAATTGTAAATCTCCGTATATAATTCCGGAGTCACAGTCAGACTTTCTCATGCTCATTATGGATTAGTCCAGAATATAAAAAGCAGAAAATGGGTACTGTATCACAAGATACTAGGTGTATATAGTATTGGGGAAAATTGTAAATCTCCATATATATTTCCGGAGTCACAGACAGATGCTCTCAGGCTCAGTATGAATTAGACCAGAATATAAAAAGCAGAAAAAGGGTACTGTATCACAAGATACCAGGTGTACATAGTATAGTGGAAAATTGTAAATCTCCGTATATATTTCCGGAGTCACAGACAGACGCTCTCAGGCTCAGTATGGATTAGACCAAATAAAAAAGCAGAAAAAGGGTACTGTATCACAAGATACCAGGTGTATATAGTATAGTGGAAAAATTGTAAATCTCCGTATATATTTCAGGAGTCACACACAGATGCTCTCTCAGCATGGAGTTGACTGTAATACAAAAGGCATAAAAAAGGTACTGTATCAGAAGATACCAGGTGTATATAGTGTAGGGGAAAATTTCAATCTCCGTGTATATTTCCGGAGTCACAAACAGATAGTCAGCATGCATTTGTCCGTGATCCCAGCTGGGACACTGTAGTGTGTGAGGAGCATACAGCTCTATACGGTGTGGAAAAAATGAAAGCTCGGTAACTGTGCAGAAAAAAAGAATAAAAGTATTAGTGCTGTGTAAAAATCAGTCTGCAAAACAGTGTACACACAGCAATACAGCTAACAGGCAGCCTACTAACCAGCGCTGCTGCACACAAGAAAATCCTCCCCTATCACTGGCAGGCAGCCCAATAACGAGTGCTGCTGCACACAAGAAAATCCTCCCCTGTCACTGTACACTAACTGTACAGCACAATTGCTATCAGCACAAGCACAGAAGAACTTCTCTTTCCAGCCCTAACTCCCTCCCTACTGATAAACAGCGTCAGCATCCTCTCCCTACTGTTAAGATCGGCAGAAGTAAAATGGCGGTCGGTGGTCAGGGCTTTTATAGACACTATGACGCCCCCCAAAGCAAGCTAATCACTGCAATGCCCTTCTCTAAGATGGTGGTGGATGCTGCCCATGTCATCTCGTTGCCCACAGTGTATTTCTTTGCTCATTGGCTGACAAAAGGCGCCTGCAAGCATTATGAGAAAAACTGATTTAGGCGCTTGGGTCGACGAACGCTTGGCCGACTTCACGCTATGGTTGGGTTTCGCTCGGCGAAACTCGACTTTAGCTAAGTCGGCGACTTATGAATCTGACCGACCTGTTTCGCTCAACTCTAGTAATGATATTATGCTGTTCAATGGAGAATGAAAAAGAAGAGGTTGAACAAGGAAATTACATAGCTTTTGTTATATAATATATCTTTATTTAGCTTACAAATCTGCATACAATTCCGCATGAAAATCCACATCCAGAATGCATCAAATCCGAGCGGAGTTTCAACTGCATTTTCTGCCAAGAGAGTCAGAAACCGCACAGAAATTTCCATAAGCAAAGCCTCAACATGCGTACATAGCCTTAGCAAAGTTATTGACACCAGTTTGCTGTTAAGTGTATGTTCACACTGGGTATTTTTGCTGCATTTTTTTCTGCAGCAAAACCTGATTTCTTGGCAGGAAAGAAGCTGCAGCAAAAAAGCAGGTTTGGGTGTGTTTTTGGTTGCGGTTTTCATTGCGGTTTTGGTGTGTTTTTTGGTGCAATTTTTGGGCTAACTTGAGTCTCTGTGCATGCTAATAAAGTTGAGTTGCTATCTATGACTTTTCTGCAGCAAAAGGCTGCAAATAATGATATTGCTTGTGGAAATTTCTGTACGTTTTCTGCCTCTCTTGTCAGAAAACGCAGTTGAAATTCTGGCGGATTTGATGTGTTTTTGATGCAGATTTTCATGCCGTTTTTCATGTGGATTTGTAAGCTAAATAAAGATATATTATTTTTTAAAAAAAAGACGACACACAAGATTCGGGAGAGGTCCAAGAGTTATTTGACAACATATTAGGTGAGAAGAACGACAAGTCAGTTTGGACATCAGAGGTCGTTCTGGTTTTCGTAATCATAGTGTTGGAGACAGGGGGCTGTGATGCTTCCATATTGACCTGCACATACGTATTTACAGAACTACTTGATAAGGAAGCGTCGGTATCCATGCCAGAAAGAACAGTCCCGTTACATGAAGGCAATATCGGTAATGTGCTCATTACCGACCATGGTGTGCGATGAGTATAATGTGTTTTTATTTCTATGTTAATATGCATATATTATGTATAAATATGTATGTATTACGTGAATGATGAATATGTATGTAATTTTACTTTTTTTTAATAGTGAGCACAGGTGCCGGCAGATGATACTGCTCTCTCATCAGCAGCACCTGTTGTCGCTGTTATCAGCAACACAATAGATGGCCCAATGGTAGCAGTAGTCTCATCTGCCCAGGTGCTGGCAGATGATACTACTTTCTCATCAACGGCACCTGTTGTCACTGTTATCAGTGACACCAGATATAGCCGGATGGGAGCAGTAGTCTCATCGGTCCAGGTGCCGGCAAATGATACTACTCTCCCATCAGTGGCACCTGTTATCACTGTTATCAGTGATACCAGAGATAGCCCGATGGGAGCAGTAGTCTCATCGGGCCAAGCTTGCTTCACCGCTGCGGGTCACAGTCTGCTGCGGAATCACGCTGACATCTGCCAGCATGATCCCTCAGCGCATTGACTGATGGTAGCGGCGGTAGCATTACCACACACACAGACACCCGCACACACAAAGAGACAGCCGCACACATACACAGACAGCCGCAGACAGACTCACATATCTCCGCTAAATTTCAAATGCAACATTGTTCACAGCAGTGACCTGGGAGTCAAAATGCTTCCAGGGGTCTTCCTCATGATGTTCCCATGTAATTTGAGAAATTTTCTTATAGATTTATAGATTTCCACAGTTTTTAGACCCTCAAGAGACCTCCGGGGGGGTCGCTGCAAAAAAGCTCTGGTTTCCCATATACTTACATTGGGCACGTTGCCAGGGTCGCGCACACGAGCATTCCAATTTGCTCGACCCGAGCAACATGCACCCGAGCATTTTTGTGCTCGCTAATCACTAGACATAATACCTCTGTTCGCATACGCCAAATAATGCTAATATACGCAGCACCCAAGTAGGTGGGTGGAACGCCTGGGTACAAAATCTGTGTCTGATGGTGTAACCACTGTCCCTTCCCCTGTGTTATGCCCTTCCCAATATGATGTCCAGGAAGGAGGGGCTGATGCCTCCTGTCAACAACCTGCAGTTGCACAGAAACAACAGTCAGCAGCCACGTCTAGTTTGTTGTCCCAGCGCAGCGTTTAGTTGTTTTTTGTCAGTATACAGTATATCTGTTCACAAATGTTACTTATATAGGGCATAGATATTCGTTGGAAATTTACATTGTCTGGTGCTGGACAAAGACCATTGCTGACTTCTCCAGGCTCCTAAATGAGACTTCTGTCTCTTTATTAAACTGTTGCTTCACTTAAATTTTCTAAATTTTGGTAAATAAAATGGTGGTGGGGTATTGGCCAATTTATGTACATTTTAAGCACGTCTAAGAGACTAGGTTAATACGTTCCACAGACATATTCAGGTCGCAACCTTATACATATTGGAACATGGTCATTGTCACACTAAGACCTTTGCCTGAGCTCTGTAGCACTGACTATCACGTGAGTAATACACTCCAGTTGCTCAAAACCATGCAACGGATACATTCTGCCTGTTTTGGGTAGTTTCCAGAAGAACTGTGTAGGCTTGTGCAAATTGGTCAATGACACCTCTGTCTCTTTCCCTTGAAGAGGCTGCTTTCAATGGTTTTGGTGTCTGGTAGAATCCAATTTACTGACATTGGTTATACAGCTCCCCCATGAAAAATAATGAAAAAACTAAAGCCAAAATGCTCCATGTGAACATACACTGAAGAGGAGGTATATATATTTTTAATTTTTTTTATTTTTATTTTGGATTATATACGTGTAATTATAAAGGAAAAATATAATTGTCATTATAAAGGGATAGGAATATGTATTCCACTAACTTGCTAAGTATTTTGCATGAAAGACGGACCTACCAAATGTAGGAGTGAGACCTCTCCCAAATGTATGATACAGGGCCGCCTGAGGGTTCTTACCAAACTCAGGTTTCATGGCTACTGCTGGCACTCTGCAAATTGTAAGCAAGGGACACATTGTGATCATGATGGTGGTGGTAGGCGAAGCCCAAAATTCAAATGGACATGTCTGAAATGGCATTGTAAAGGGACAGGGAATATGCATTCCACTAATTTGCTAACTATTTGGCTTGATGGAGGGACCTCCCAAAATGTAGATGTGAGAGCTCTCCCAAATGTATGATAAAGGGCCCCGTGAGGGCCCTTACCAAACTCACGTTTCATGGCACCTGCTGGCACTCTGCAAATCGTAAGCAAGGGTGTCATAATGACATGATGGTGGTGTCGGGTGAGGCACAAAATTCAAATGGGCATGTTTGAAATGGCATTGTAAAGGGATGGAGAATATTTATTCCACTATCTTGCTAACTATTTGGCATGAGGCAGGGACGTCCCAAATGTTGAAGTGAGAGCCGTCACAAATGTTAATGAAAAAACTAAAGCCAAAATGCTCCATGTGAACATACACTGAAGGGGAGGTATATATATTTTTTATTTTTTTTATTTTTATTTTGGATTATATACGTGTAATTATAAAGGAAAAATATTTCTCAGCATTTTTCCCTTTAACCCCTTAACTCCAAAGGGTGGTTTGCACGTTAATGACCGGGCCGATTTTTACAATTCTGACCACTGTCTCTTTATGAGGCTATGACTCTGGAATGCTTCAACGGATCTTCGCGATTCTGAGATTGCTTTCTCGTGACATATTGTACTTCATGATAGTGGTACAATTTCTTTGATATTACTTGCGTTTATTTATGAAAAAAATGGAAATATGGCAAAAATGTTGAAAATTTTGCAATTTTTAAAATTTTTGTTTTTATTCCCTTAAAAAAGAGAAATACGTCACACAAAATAGTTTCCCACATGTCTACTTTACATCAGCACAATTTTGGAACCAAATTATTTTTTTTAAGAAGTTATAAGGGTTAAACGTTGACCAGCGATTTCTCATTTTTACAACAAAATGTACAAAACCATTTTTTTTAGGGACCACCTCACATTTGAAATCACTTTGAGGGGTCTATATGGCCCAAAAGTGACACCATTCTAAAAACTTCACCCCTCAAGGTACTCAAAACCACATTCAAGAAGTTTATTAATCCTTCAGGTGCTTCACAGGAGCTGAAACAACATGGAAGGAAAAAATGAACATTTACCTTTTTAGTCACAAAAATGATCCTTTACAAACATTTTTTTTATTTTAACAAGGGTTAAAGGAGAAAATGGACAAAAAAAGTTGTTGTGCAATTTCT
The DNA here is from genome assembly GCA_033576555.1 of Oophaga sylvatica. Taxonomy (NCBI): domain Eukaryota; kingdom Metazoa; phylum Chordata; class Amphibia; order Anura; family Dendrobatidae; genus Oophaga; species Oophaga sylvatica. The sequence continues at coordinate 194,448,753 of JARQOD010000006.1, read as the reverse complement.
CCTGAGTACGCCGATACCCCATATGTGGGGGAAAAACCACTGTCTGGGCGCACAGCCGGGCTCGGAAGGGAAGGAGCGCCGTTTGACTTTTTCAAACCAAAATTGGCTGGAATTGAGATTGGATGCCATGTCGTTTTTGAAAAGCCCCTAATGTGCCTAAACAGTGGAAACCCACCACAAGTGACACCATTCTGGAAACTAGACCTCCTAAGGAACTTATATAGATCTGTTGTGAGCACTTTGAACCCCAAAGTGTTTCACTAAAGTTTATAATGCCTCGGTGTAAAAAAAAATAAAAAAAATTTCCGCAAATATGATTTTTAGTTCCCAATTTTTTATTTTTCCCATGGAAATTGGACTCCAAAAGTTGTTGTCCAATTTGTCCTGAGTACGCTGATACCCCATATGCGGGGGGGTAAACTGTTTGGGCGCACTGCAGGGCTCGGAAAGGAAGTAATGATGTTTTGGAATGCAGACTTTGATGGGTGTCATGTTCAGTTTGCTGAGCCCCTGATGTGCCTAAACAGTGGAAACCCTCACAAGTGACCCCATTTTGGAAACTAGACCCCATAAGGAACTTAGCTAGATCTGTGGTGAGCACTTTGAACCCCCACGTGCATAACACAAGTTTATAATGTATGGGCATGAAAATAAAAAATCATATTTTTTTCCGACAAAAAAAAATTTTTAGTCACCAATTTTTTATTTTCCCAAGGGTAACAGGAGAAATTGGACTGCAAAAGTAGTTTTCCAATTTGCCCTATGTACGCTGATACCCCATATGTGGGAAGGAACCACTGTTTGGGCGCACGGCAGAGTTCGGAATGGAAGGAGCGCCATTTGACTTTTTCAAACCAAAATTTGCTGAAATCGAGATTAGACACCATGTCGCGTTTGGAGAGCCCCTCATGTGCCTAAACAGTGGAAACCCCACACAAGTAACCCAATTTTAGAAACTAGACCCATAAGGAACTTATCTAGATCTGTGGTGAGCACTTTGAACCTGCAAGTGCTTCATACAAGTTTATAACGTAGAGCCGTAAAATTAAAAAATCATATTTTTTTCACAAAAATGATCTTTTCACCCCAATTTTTATTTTCCCAAGGGTAACAAGACCTCAAAAGTTATTGTGCAATTTCTCCTGAGTACGCCGATACCCAATATGTGGGGGTAAACCACTGTTTGGGTGCATGGGACAGCTCGGAAGGGAAGGAGCGCCGTTTGACATTTTCAACGCAGAATTGGCTGGAAGCCATGTTGCGTTTGGAGAGCCCCTCATCTGCCTAAACAGTGACACCTTTTTGGAAACTAGACCCCCTATGGAACTTATCTAGATTTGTTGTGAGCACTTTGAACCCAAGTGTTTCACTAAAGTTTATAATGCCTGGGTGTGAAAAAAAAAATCCACAAAAATGTTTTTTTAGTCCCCAATTTTTGATTTTTCCCAAGGAAATTGGACCCCAATGGTTGGTGTCCAATTTGTTCTTAGTACGCTAATACCCCATATGTGGGGGGAAATACTGTTTGGGCGCATGGCAGGGCTCGAAAAGGAAGTAATGACGTTTTGGAATGCAGACTGTGATGAGTGTCATGTTCAGTTTGCAGAGCCCTGATGTGCCTAAATACTGAAACTCCCCACAAATGACCCATTTTGGAAACTAGACCCCTTAAGGAACTTATCTAGACTTGTGGTGAACACTTTGAACCCCCAAGTGCTTCACACAAGTTTAGAATGCCTGGCATGAAAATTAATTAAATTAATTAAAAATCTTATTTTTTTCCACAAAAAATGATCTTTTAGTCACCAATTTTTTATTTTTCCAAGGGTAACAGGAGAAAGTTGTTGTTCAATTTGTCCTGAGTACGTTGATACCCTATTTGTGGCGGTACATCACTGTTTCGGCGCACAGCAGAGCTTGGTAGGGAAGGAGCACCAATTGTCTTTTTCAACGCAGAACTGGCTGGAATTGAGATCGGACACCTTGTCGCATTTGGAAAGCCCCTGATGTGCCTGAACAGTGGAAACCTCCCAATTCTAATTCCAACCCTAACCTCAACACACCCCTATCCCTAATCCAGTCCTAAACATAACCCTAACCACAAACCTAACCCTAACACACCACTAATCCTAATCCAAACCCTAACCCTAATCCCAACCCAAACCCTAATCCAAACCATAACTCTAACTTTAGCCCCAACCCTAACCCTAACTTTAGCCCCAATCCTAACCCTAACTTTAGCCCCAACCCTAACCCTAACCCTAACTTTAGTCCCAACCCTAACCCTAACTTTAGCCCCAACCCTAACCCTAACTTTAACCCTAACCCTAACTTTAGCCGTAACTGTAACCCTAACCCTAATGCCAAAATGGAAATAGATACTTTTTTATCTTATTATTTTTCCCTAACTAAGGGGGTGATAAAGGGGGTTTAATTCACTATTTATTGCAGGTTTTTATAGCGGGTTTTTATGTTTAGCATCTGTCACACGCTAAAAGACGCTTTTTATTGCAAAAAATAGTTTTTGCATCACCACATTTTGAGAGCTATAAATTTTCCATATTTTGTCCCATATAGACATGTGAGGTCTTGTTTCTGCAGGACAAGTTGACGTTTTTATTGGTACCATTTTCAGGCACATGACATTTTTTGATCGCTTTTTATTATGATTTTTGGGAGGCAGAATAAACAAAAACCAGCAATTCATGAATTTCTTTTGGGGGGCATTTATATCATTCCGCGTGTGGTAAATTGATAAACTGGTTTTATTCTTTGGGTTAGTATGATTACAGTAATACATCATTTATATCATTTTTTATGTTTTGGCAATTTTATACAATAAAAACTATTTTATATAAAAAATAATTATTTTTGCATTGCTTTATTCTGAAAGCTATAACTTTTTTATTTTTTAACTGATAGAGCTGTATGGCAACTAGTTCTTTGAGGGACAAGATGACATTTTCAGCGGTACCATGTTTATTTATATGCGTCTTTTTGATTGTGTGTTATTCCACTTTTTCTTCGGCTGTATAATAATAAAGCATTGTTTTTTTGCTTTTTTTTAAATGGGGTTCACTAAAGAGGTTAACTAGTGGGACAGTTTTATAGGTCGGGTTGTTACGGATGAGGCAATACTAAATATGTGTACTTTTATTTTTTACATTTTTTTATTTAAATATTTATTTATTGATATAATAAATATTGATTTTTTTTATTTTTTTAAAATATTTTTACAATTATTCAAAACATTTTTTTATTTAACCCCTTAGTGACAGAGCCAATTTGCAGCTTAATGACCGAGCCAATTTTTACAATTCTGACCACTGTCACTTTATGAGGTTATAACTCTGGAACGCTTTAACGAATCCAGCTGATTCTGAGATTGTTTTTTCATGACGTATTGTACTTCACGTTAGTGGTAAAACATTTTTTATATGACTTGTTTTTATTTATGAAAAAAAACAGAAATATGGCGAAAATTTTGAAAATTTAGCAATTTTCAAATTTTAAATTTTTATGCTCTTAAATAAGAGAGATATGTCACACAAATTTCTTAATAAATAACATTTCCCACATGTCTACTTTATATCAGCACAATTTTGGGAACAAAATTTTTTTTTTTTTGCAAAGTTATAAGGGTTAAAAGTTGACCAGCGATTTCTCATTTTTACAACACCATTTTTTTTTTTTGGGACCACATCTCATTTGAAGTCACTTTGAGGGGTCTATATGATAGAAAATACCCAAAAGTGACACCATTCTAAAAACTGCACCCCTCAAGGTGCTCAAAAACATATTCAAGAAGTTTATTAACCCTTTATGTGCTTCACAGGAACTGAAGCAATGTGGAAGGAAAAAATTAACATTTATCTTTTTTTGCAAAAACTTGACTTCGGAATTTTTTTATTTTCACAAGTGTTAAAGGAAAAAATGAACCACAATTTTTTTTGTGCAATTTCTCCTGAATACGCTGATACCCCATATGTGGGGGTAAACCACTTTTTGGGCAGAAGTTTATAACATAGAACCGTGAAAATAAAAAATCATATTTTTTCCACAAAAGCGATCTTTTTACCCCAAATTTTATTTTCCTAAGGGTAACAAGACCCCAAAAGTATTTGTGCAATTTGTCCTGAGCATGCTGATACCCCATATATGGGGTTAAACCACTGTTTGGGTGCATGGTAGAGCTTGGAAGGGAAGGAGCGCCGTTTGACTTTTTCAAAGCAGAATTGGCTGGACGCCATGTCGCGTTTGTAGAGGCCCTGATGTGTCTAAACAGTGGAAACCCCCCACAAGTGACCCCATTTTGGAAACTAGACCCCTAAGGAACTTATCTAGATGTGTGGTAAGCACTTTGAACCCCCAAGTGCTTCACAGAAGTTTATAACGTCCGGGCGTGAAAATAAAAAATCATATTTTTTCCACAAACCTGATCGTTTAGTCCCCAATTTTTTATTTTCCCAAGGGTAACAGGAGAAATTGGACCACAAAAGTTGCTGTCCAGCTTGTTTTGAGTATGCTGATACCCCATATGTGGGGGGGTGTCATGGAAATATATATGTATTCCATATATTCAAAGTATATTCATACAGTCATGGCCAAAAGTTTTGAGAATGACACAAATATTAATTTTTACAAAGTCTACTGCTTCACTTTTTCTAATGGCAATTTGCATATACTCCAGAATGTTATAAAGAGTGATCAGCTTAACAGTCAATATTTGGCTAGAAAATGAACTTTATCCCCCAAAACACATTTCAACATCATTGCAGCCATGCCTTAAAAGGACCAGCTAACCTCTTTTCAGTGATTGCTTCATTAACACAGGTGTGGGTGTTGATGAGGACATGGCTGGAGATCAATCTGTCATGATTAAGTAAGAATGACTCCATTGGACACTTTAAAAGGAGGCTGGTGCTTGGCATCATTGTTTCTCTTCTGTTAACCATGGTTATCTCTAAAGAAACACGTGCAGTCATCATTGCAATGCACAAAAATGGCCTAACAGGGAAGTGTATCGCAGCTAGAAAGATTGCACCTCAGTCAACAATCTATCGCATCATCAAGAACTTCAAGGAGAGAGGTTCCATTGTTGCCAAAAAGGCTCCAGGGCGCCCAAGAAAGACCAGCAAGCGCCAGGACCGTCTCTTAAAAGTGTTCAGCTGCGGGATCTGGCTACCAGCAGTGCAGAGCTTGCTCAGGAATGGCAGCAGGCAGGTGTGAGTGCATCTGCACGCACTGTGAGGCAGGGACTCTTGGAGCAAGGCCTGGTCTCAAGGAGGGCAGCTAAGAAGCCACTTCTCTCCAGAAAAAACATCATGAACAGACTGATATTCTGCAAAAGGTACAGGCAGTGGACTGCTGAGGACTGGGGTAAAGTTATTTTCTCTGATGAATCCCCTTTTCGATTGTTTGGGACATCAGGTAAACACCTCATTCGGAGAAGACAAGGTGAGCGCTACCACCAGTCTTGTCTCATGCCAACTGTTAAGCATCCTGAAACCATTCATGTGTGGGGTTGCTTCTCAGCCAAGGGAATCGGCTCTCTCACAGTCTTGCCTAAAAACACAGCCATGAATAAAGAATGGTACCAGAATGTCCTCCAAGAGCAACTTCTCTCAACCCTCCAAGAGCAGTTTGGCGATCAACAATGCCTTTTCCAGCATGATGGAGCACCTTGCCATAAAGCTAAGGTGATAACTAAATGGCTCAGGGAACAAAACATAAAAACATAGAGATTTTGGGTCCGTGGCCTGGAAACTCCCCAGATCTTAATCCCATTGAGAACTTGTGGTCAATCATCAAGAGACGGGTGGACAAAAAAAAAAAAAAATTCTGACAAAATGAAAGCATTGATTGTGCAAGAATGGACTGCTATCAGTCAGGATTTGGTCCAGAAGTTGATTGAGAGCATGCCAGGGCGAATTGCAGAGGTCCTGAAGAAGAAGGGTCAACACTGCAAATATTGACTTGCTGCATTAACTCATTCTAACTGTCAATATAAGCTTTTGTTACTCATATGTTTGCAATTATTATATTTCTGTCTGTGATAAAAACATCTGTCAAACACACATAAAAACCAGAGGGCAGCAGATCATGTGAAAATATAATATTTGTGTCATTCTCAAAACTTTTGGCCATGACTGTATATATGCATTCACAGTTAGATAGATCTCACTTGCTAAAAATCCTGTGCTCACACATATCTATGCAAAAAGCTGATGCCAGCTATAATCAGTCGTTAAAGACGACCCTGGCCTTCATAAGGAACAAGTACAGAGAGTCTTAATAGATATCTATTGTTTTCTTACAAGTCATGCAAGAAAGCTAGGGCAAAGAACAAAAACAATAAATCTGCAACTTCAGCCCTTTTATCATAATTATCATAATTATCATACTTACACTAGAACAGCCAATAATCTAGCAGCTTTTAATTGTATGTTAATTGACTAACCAGCCCCTTTTTGTAAACGTATAAAACCTTGAATGAATAATAAATGTGGGGTCTTGACGAACTGCTATACTGACACTTCCGTGTGGACAGTTTTCATTTCGTTCTGAGCGCTCAAAAAGACATTTAATAGAAAATTGGGAACAGCACCATCAAACACTTCAGGATAAATTTATCCTAATTAAATTTCCATAACAGTTGGCGCCTACACGCGGGGCAGTGGACGAAACGCATGGGGACCTGCTGACCGGAAAGACAGAGGTGTTGGCCATGGCCTTGGCTCACGGGACGGAGACTGCGCAGCTCCATAAGTAAGGTAAGAAAATCTTGTCATCTTACCTGAAAGTCCCTTGTGTCCAGTCCAGGTCTTACACCTCTTGTCGGTCAGGTGTGGTCACCACCATATTCCCAGGTAGTGTAAAAAGTCCACACCCTTATCCAAAACCCTGGGATATAAGTTGTTTGCTGCTGTGCTGTGTATGTGTTTCATGTTTTATGTGAATCGGGAGAAAAGTTGTAACGGTGACTGTTTTTTTGCTTGCTGATTTCTGGAAGCTGTATAGCAGGAAAAAAAAAAAAAAGCCAAATTGCTGGATAAGTTCTCACAGATTCCTTCACACATCGGAGGGAGACAATCCCAGTATTCCAGGTGTGAAGGGTGGGGGCTTTGTTTGGATAACTTCTCACAGATTCTTTCACACATCGGAGGGAGACACTCCCAGTATTCCAGGTGTGAAGGGTGGGAATTTTGTACAGGCTATTACAGATTACTGTGACCGCACCAGCCAGGGCATACGGTTTTCAGAAGTGGAGACCTGGAGCATTGCCGTGCTCAGGCAATTGGTGAGTTATCAGTTACCAGAGCAGCTTGTATGTGTCACAGATCATCAAAAGAGGGATTCGTATACTCCCGGGTGTTTGTTTCATTTGTTTCGTCTTCCTGTCTGTATCAGGTATCGCTGCTTTAAATTCACACTCAGAGCAGCGTGCGCTCTGTCACTATCTCATTCACTGCTGGCTGCAGCAGCGAGAAACCCCTTTAACCCCCCTCCTCTGCTAATCACGTTGTCACATCTGTTTCCTGGTTTTGATCTTTTTAAGCTAGTTTTTTGGCTACAGGCTGTAGCGTGAAAATTCTCAGGCATTCAGACTGAACTGTATTCATTTTTTGCAATTCTATATGGATAATCTTTTTTTTTGATACGTGATTTCAGTGCCTGTAGAGACAGCAAGCAGAGATATAAGGGAGGGGGGAAGTGCTGGCAGCAGCGAGATTTTTTTTTTTCCAGAAGGCGGGAGGATAAAGCCTACGCTACCAGACAAAAGTTTTAAAGTATTTTTTCTTTTTGTTTTTATCATTTTACAATCAGTTTTTCCACCTCTTTTCTGTTTTTAACTAGCTGTTTTAGTAACAAGGGTTGTTTTTCAGAGTTTTATGATTAATATGTTTTTTTCCCTCCCCTTTTTGGTTAATCTTTTTTCCTAGAGTTTTTTACTAAATCTAACTTTTGTTTTTAAAGTTTTTCTTTTAAGTACATTTTTAAATAATTTTGGAGAGGTTTTTCTAATCAATTTATTTTAGAGTTTTATTCTCCAACCATTTTTTAAAAGAAAAGAAAAAAAAAGCACAACATCTACTAGGTTGCTTTAGACCAAGGTCAGAAGCACAGATAAGGAAACTGCAGTCTGAGGGAGAATACACAAAACAGCTGCGCAGCGGCTTCACTCACCCCTCCCATCAGGCATTCAGCGAAGACTCACAGAACCAGAATGCAGCAGTTTTCAGATTTTTAATCACCTTTGTTGAATAGGTTTTTGGAATAGACACAGTACGTAAGAATCGAAGGGCTAGGCATGTGAATAGAAGGTCAGAGTACGTGAGAAGCAAATGGACAGGCAGACTTTATGCTGCATAATGAAATGTTTTTTCTTTTTTTTGTTAGAAAGGCACAGGAAAGTTTGTTTATAGATTACCGTCTGCTATAAAAGAGCAGTGGTGCATCGTGTAGAAGGTACAGCAAGTTAATTTGAACGGACCAGGAAGTGATTTTTTATGTGAATAAGATTGAAAAGGTGTTAAATCGTCTGTGAGAAAATGATCACTGACATGTCACAAGAGCAGAATTCAGAGTCACACACATCACATGTCCATCATGTGGAGACACGGACAGGTGTAGGCTGCTCTCATTGAATAAGAAGCCTTGTACAGGGAAAAACGCTCCCCGCCTCTCTCCACAGGGAGAAGGCATTTTTGTTTCAATGGTCCCCTCTCAAGAATCACAGGGGGGACACCCTCTCCTCTTTCTTCTCTCAGTCCCTTTCTCCTTCTTCTTCAGACTTTCTCCTCTTTCCTCGCTGCCATCCCTCTCTATCCTTCTTTCCCTATCATTCCTTCTTTCCCCTCCCTTACATCTCTGACACATCCATTTTCTTCCTCTTCCTCTTCTTCACCCTCTCCTCATTTTTTCCTCTCTCCCTCCATCTCTACCCTCCCTCTTTCTCCTCTCCCCTCCACCTCTCTTCCCTCCATCTCTCCCCCCTCCTCTTTTCCTCTCTCCTCCCACACCACACCCACCTGCTTGTGCTCGCTCTCCTCCTTCCTCCTCCTCTCAGGCACATCCCAACGCTTCTCACTCATACCTCCCTTCTCTTCCTCTTTTTTCTACTTCGTTATCAACTGGGTCAACACCCAATCAAAGCAATGTGGTGTCCCTGTATTCAGTGCCTCCAGCACAGGGCACCCTGTCTATCCCAAGCACAGTACAAACATTGCCAGTCATTATATCAGGAGAAGAAAGTGCAAATCTCCCTACACAAAACGCTGCAGGTAGGCACCAGACACAACAGCTAGCAGAGCCCACAGCCAGGGTTTCACAGGAGGGAGGTGTAGCTACAGACACAAATGAGGAACCTCAGTGCCGAGCAGGGCTGCCAGCATGGAACCATGACACTGATCCACCGCAGCCTCAGCAAGGAAGAGGGAAATCCCCATGCAGCAAGACAACTTTTAAGCCCAAATCTCACCCAGTATATGCACCAAGCACACTATGTCACTCTCATCTGATGAAGATGAAGACACAACGTCATACATGCTGCCCAATACTAGGGAAGAAAACCCACAAACACCAAGAAAGCAGGGACAGGTAGAGGCACCATCCTATGAGCCCTTCATCCCAAGCCAGGTGATCAGTATGCTGCCAGACCCAGGGATACACCCCATGCCATTTTGCCAAAAAATGCAGCAGATCCAGCGAACGTATGCAGCAACCTGGAATGATCTCTGGGCCGTGATGGAAATAAAAGCAGGTGATGCATTCTGGCCAATTATGAGAGAACATTTCAAGCTTCCAGCAGAGTTAGATGCGTATGCCTGGGAGACAGGACCAAAGCTAATTGAGCAACTCAGAGAATGGGCCAAAAGCAGACTGACAGGACAAACTCTCAGCCTGCATGACATGAGTCAAGACAAAACAGAGTCTGCGGAGAAGTTCCATGACAGAGTGATGCAAGTGTTTCAAGATTTGGGCCTCATTACCCATGATCAGACACACAGACGGATGTTGGCACAGGCTTTTGTGCATGGACTGAGAGAACCAATCAGGAAACCACTGGTAGTAGCCAGGACTGAGTACACGTCAATAGCAATGGATACCCTGCTCGCAGAAGCAAAAAGGATTGAGTCCCGCCGGGACAGAAGGGATGTCCAGTGTTACAACTGTGGCGAGTTTGGTCATTTCCAGAACCGGTGCAGAACACTGACTTCGCCCAGAAGAAGAAGAAGCACAGAAAGCAGTGAAGAACCCCGTCCATAGGACAGGAGCACGCCAAGTCCACAGGGAACCCCACCATTGGGACCAATATCCTGAGATGGATGGCGTAGTTAGATCTTTTCTTGTGGAACTCCGCAACCTCACCTATCTATCAGAATCTTATTTGTCCTGCATGGGAATTGATGGTCAAGTCAGATATTTCCAGATTATGAAGCCCCTGAGCGTGTGGACTCAGCCAGAACACTCCATCATGTCCAGTTTGTTGTGTCAAAGACCTGCACCCTCAACCTATTGGAGTGGACCTACTGCAGAAGCTGAAAGCGACCAGAGTGTTCCAGGAAGATGGGACCATGACACTTTCTTCACCCCTGACCCAAGAAGAAACAGGAACTCAAACACCCACACTGCAGACCTATCACAGGAGGTGCTGGACATAGTACCAGAAAAGCCACTCCATCACTCAGAGTCAAGATGTCTCTGACCAACTGAAGGTCTAAGTGAACTTGCCTAAGAAGACGGCATGAGAACTTTGACATTGGCCAGGATATTCAACTCAAGAAGGACCCTACTTGCTTCATGGAATGGCAACACCCATCCGGCTCCAACGCCAGAGGTTCATCTTTTGCAAGCACCAGGAGGTGCCCCCTGCAATCAACCAGTTCACCCAGACCCTAGACCGGCAAAAGGCCACTCAGCTCTTCAAACTTGTGCACAAATACTGACCTGAGACCGAGCTGGAGAAAAAGAAACTACTGATGGCCCATGCTGAGAAAAAAGCAGCCGGTGAAGGAGACGTCCCAACAAGAAGACCCCCTGTGACCAGAGCAGGTGCTAACACAGTGACTGCCTTGGTGGAGAACAAGAAAGCCAGCTGGTCGTCATCTCTCATGATGTGGATCCTAGTAGGCGGCTTGTTTTCCCGCCAGCTCTGTGCCGGGAGATGGGAGTCCCCTGCCGCATAGTGAAGGACAAGGCCAAACTGGGCTGCCTCGCCCATCGGAATCAATCTCAGCTTTCCACAGTGAAGAAAAGACTGTAAACCCCACTGAGTTCAGAATGGTGCAAGGCCTGGAGGCCGTGAAAGAGGCTACGGTATTTGAAACCCCAACAGTGCTGAACCGTCACACTCTGCTCTCAAAAGTCCCAGTCACCGCAACGGTATTCACGGTGATCAACCTGGCCAGTGCCTTCTTCAGTGTTTCCCCTCCACCTGGAGGCCTGCCTTCACGCACCAGTGCAGTGCATATGGACAATGTTGCCTCAAGGTGCTCAGAACAAGCCCTTCAAGTTTCACCAAGACAATGTCCTCCATCCTCGTCAACTGGATTGCAGAATATGCAAGAGTCACTCTTCTACAACACGTGGATGACCTTCTCTTTTGTGTGGTTGACATCGATACCTGCACAGTCCATTCCTTGTCTCTCCTACTCTACATGGAAGAACAGCAATGCAAGGTCTGGAAGAACAAAGTCCAGTGATGTCAGAAGCAAGTTACATCCCTGGGACACTGTATTGCCCACCAGACGAAACACATGTCAAAAGACTGGAAGACCACTGTGGAGAAGATGGCTCCCCCAACAACTCCAAAAATGCTGCAGGCCTTCCCTGGTCTAGTGTCGTATTGCAGTACTTGGATCCCTGATGCCTCAGTCCTAATGTAGCCTCTGTGCGCTTGCATCAAAGCAACCCCGCTCCTTCTATCGGACGCAGCCTTCAACTCATTCAGGGACTGGAAGAACTCCACAGTCTCAGCGCCAATACCAGGCCTACCTGACTACGAGAAGTCTTTCCGTCTACCTGATGGAAGAAAGAAGGTCATGCTACTGGAGTCCTGGCACGGATTCACGGGGGAAAACAGAGACTTTTAGGCTGCCTCTCAGCCCGCTTGGATCCAGTTGCAAGAGGAGCACCCTCCTGCCTGATGGCAGTATCTGCAGCACACACCTTCCTGGACAAGGTTGCTGACATCACTCTTGGACAGCCACTGGAAACTCTCACTCCACACGACATCATGGCAATCCTCAATCAAGCTCAACCAACAATAATCTCCCCACCGCCAGGCATCTTTGTGGCGCCTCTATCACCTTTGTCTCATAATGTCACCGTCTCCAGACCTACAGTCCTCATCCCGGCCACTCTACTCCCACTCCCAAGGGGGGATACAATATGGACTTTTCAGAACAAAATTTACAGAATTTATCCTCTACTTGGATGGCTCCAGATTTGCAGATGATGAAGAAGTTTCCACACAGGAAGTGCAGTGACCAGCAATCAAGAAATCCTGTGGTCCAGAAGTCTGTCACCTAGCCTGTCAGCCCAGGAAGCAGAACTGATAGCGCTGACGAAGGCCTGCCAGATGGCAGAAGGCAAGACTGCAAACATCTACACCGACTACAGGTACTCGCATGGCATAGCACACGACTTTGGGCCCATCTGGGCTACAAGGGACTTCATCACAGCAAACGGGACAACCGTGAAGCATCATGGAGCCTTCAGGGACCTGCTGGGTGTACTCCAACTTCCAAAATGGTGGCAATTTGAAAAAATCAAAAGCGCATGGAAAACTGAGAACAGAAGAGGCGTGAGGCAATAACATGGCGGACATGGCAGCCAAAGAAGCGGCCAAAGGAAGACAACATGGAGAAGTGGGAGAGGTCGTAGAGCCGGACGGCTACTACATGATGACTGAAGACAAGAAACCTGACAAAAAGACGTCCTGGGATCTGCTCAAGAAGTTGCAAGACCAAGCTCCAAAAGGAGAAGAGCTGAATGCGAAAAAAGCAACACGTGAAGAAGGAAGGCTATCAATAATGGACTTCAAACTCTGCCTACCACAAAGTATGCACCCTATGGTGGTCCAATGGGCACATGGACCCACACCCACATATCAAAGACACAGATGAATGATCTGATTGGTGCTTACTGGTTCGCTTCTGGGATCTCCACCCTAACAGCCAAATTCACCAGCAGCTGTCTGACATGCGGCAAATGCAAGCCTGGACGTGTGGAAGAAAGTCCCCCTCACCTCATCTGGCAAGACCACTCTACCAGCTTCAGAGGATCCAGATAGACCACATCCAAATATCGCCAAGTGAAGGATTCAAATACGCCATTGTGGTCAAAGAAGTATTTTCAAGATGGACAGAAGCGTTCCAAGTCAGCAAAGACTACTGCAAAGCAGCTACTTTCGGAAAATAGTGTGCAGATACGGGATTCCAGAAATGACAGAAAGTGATCAGGGACCCGCATTCACAGCAAATCTGACACAAGAGATCTGGTTAGCAGTAGGGTCAGATTTAGGCCTACACACTCCTTACCACCCCCAGAGCAGCGGGAAGGTAGAAAGACTGAACGGAACACTTAAGAATAGGATGCTGAAAATTGCCCAAGAGACACGCAAACCATGGCATGAGACACACCTCCAATTGCACTGTTTAGCGTAAGGCACACTCCCAGAGACCCAGAAAAGCTGTCACCATGCGAAATTTTGTTTGGGTCTAGTCCCAAGTTAGATGCATTTTTCCCTCAGCAGCAGAATATGCAAAATGATATCTTGTTTGCTTATGTAACTGAATTGGTCAAAAACTAATGTCCATTCTCGAGTTTTTCTCTTCACTGATAGATTTGATGGTCCTGTCCAAGAGCCCCAGATGACACCAACCTCTGTGTAACTAGAGGGAAAGCCTGCTTGGATCCACGTATCGCATTGCAAGGAAGCTCCCGTACCAGGAGAGACACCTAAGCCATGAAGGATGTTGTGGATGCTCTGACTGACCAGACAGATGACCTACCTGATGAAGAATACACACGTTTTTTCTGAACATGCAGTTAAATAAAGAGACTATGATTGCAAACACATGAACCCCTTCTAGGGACAGTCCTCCTGACCTCCCATTTGCGAAAAGTCTGTATTCGGTGGGGGAGACATGCGCAAGGCATATCTCAACAAGCCGGCAGCACAAAAGAGTTGCAGCGCTTTGGGACAGGAGCAGGTTTTTAGGGCAAGTGGTATCTAAGGGGGGACTGTCATGGAAATATACTGTATATGTATTCCATATATTCAAAGTATATTCATATACATGCATTCACAGTTAGATAGATCTCACTTGCTAAAAATCCTGTGCCCACACATCTATGCAAAAAGCTGATGCCAGCTATAATCAGTCGTTAAAGATGACCCTGGCCTTCATAAGGAACAAGTACAGAGAGTCTTAATAGATATCTATTGTTTTCTTACAAGTCATGCAAGAAAGATAGGGCAAAGAACAAAAACAATAAATCTGCAACTTCAGCCCTTTTATCATAATTATCATACTTACACTAGAACAGCCAATAATCTAGCAGCTTTTAATTGTATGTTAATTGACTAACCAGCCCCTTTTTGTAAACGTATAAAACCTTAAATGAATAATAAATGTGGGGTCTTGACGAACTGCTATACTGACACTTCCGTGTGGACAGCTTTCATTTCGTTCTGAGCGCTCAAAAAGATATTTAATAGAAAATTGGAACAGCACCAGCAAACACTTCAGGATACATTTATCCTAATTAAATTTCCATAATAGGGGGACCACTGTTTGGGCGCACGGCAGGGCTTGGAAGGGAAGAAGCGCCGTTTGACTTTTTCAAACCAAAATTGGCTGGAAATGAAATTGGACGCCATGTCACGTTTGGAGAGCCCCTGATACACCTAAACAGTGGAAACCCCCCACAAATGACACCATTTTGGAAACTAGACCCCTTAAGGAACTTATCTAGATGTGTTGTGAGCACTTTGAAACCCCAAGTGCTTCACAGAAGTTTTGTAACGTAGAGCCGTGAAAATAAAAAATAATTTTTTTCCTGAAAAATGATTCTTTAGCCCGCAATATTTTTTATTTTCCCAAGGGTAACAGGAGAAAATGGACCACAAAAGTTGTTTTGCAAATTTTCATGAGTACGCTGATACCCCATATGTGTGGTGAAACCACTGTTTGGGCACATGGGAGAGCTTGGAATGGAATGATTGCCATTTTGTAATGCAGACTTTGATGGAATGTTCTGCGGGCATCATGTTGTGTTTGCAGAGCCCTTGATGTGCCTAAACAGTAGAAACCCCCTGCAAGTGACACCATTTTGAAAACTAGACCCCCAAGGAGCTTATCTAGATGTGTGGTGAGCACTTTGAACCCCCAAGTGCTTCACAGAAATTTATAAATGCAGAGCAGTGAAAAAAAAAATTTTTTTTCCTCAAAAATGATTTTTTTAGCCAGCTATTTTTTATTTTCCCAAGGGTAACAGGAGAAATTAGAACCTCAAAATTGGTGTGCAATTTGTCCTGAGTACGCTGATACCCCATATGTTGGGGTAAACCACTGTTTGAGCGCGCGGCAGGGCTCGGAAGGGAGGGAGTGCCATTTGACTTTTTGAACGCCAAGTCATGTTTGGAGACACCTTAATGTGCCTAAATAGTGGAAACCCCTCAATTCTAGCTCCTAGCCTAACCCCAACACACCCCTAACCCTAATCCAACCCTAACCCTAATCCTAACCTAAATCCCAACCCTAATTCCAACCCTAATTGTAACCCTAACCCTAATTGTAACCCTAACCCTAATTATAACACTAAGGCTAGGTTCATTTTGCGTTTTACCAGCCCATTCAACACATAGCATTGACGGGCTGGTAACGGTATAGCATAACGCGATTGCGTTATGCTATACCCGCTAGCACAGAGGAATCAGCAGATGATTCATCTGCAATAGCGGTGACGGAGCCCAGAGGCTGCAGGCCGGGTCCGAGGCTCCGTCACTGAATGATGGCACGTCACGAATGCATGCCGCTTTACGGCATGCGCCGCGATGCGCCCTCAAATGGGGGTGAAAGGCAGCGTTAACGGACTGCGTTACACCACGTTATAACGCGGTGTAACGCAATCCGTCTTACGGACTGCATAATGCAGTATGAACCCAGCCTAACCCTAATGCTAACCCTAACCCTAATTATAACCCTAACCCTAGCCCTAACCCTAACTCTAGCCCTAGCCCTAACCCTAACGGAAAAATGAAAATAAATATAATTTCTATATTTTATGTCCCTAACTTAGGGGGTGATAAAGGGGGGGGTTTATGTGTGTTTTTTTTATTTTGATCACTGTGATCGTTCATCACAGTGATCAAAATGTACTTTTAGCAGAATGAATGAAACATTTTTTGAATCTGCCGCCAGGCAGATACGGCGGGCGCACTGCGCATGCGCTCGCAATTTTTTTCACAGGAAGAGGACCCGGGAGAATCGCAGGACAGGGGACCTGCCGGAGGACAAGAGGACACCGGGAGGCACAGGGGGGTCGGGTGACCTGGGGACAATAAATTCTCACCCCTCTGATGTGTGATCACATCAGAGGGGAGAGAAATCATTTTTTTTTTTTTGCGGTTATACTCAGTATAACGGCGATCGCGTAAATACCAACCCGGATCATGTTCTCTGTGGTCTCGGCTACCCCGGCAGCCGAGACCCCAGAGAAAATTGCCCAAGCCCCTCCAGCACATTGCAGCGGGCGCACTGAGCTTGCGCCCGCCATTTTCTCCACTTTGCACCATGGCGGCGGCACCGGGGGACAACGGAGAGCCCTGGGGCCAGAAGTGGGGGATCGGGGCCAAAAGGGGGGATCATGTACCCTTTTTCTCTCTCCTCTGATGTCCGATCACATCAGAGGAGAGAGAAATTATACGGCACACCATTTTTTTGTTGCGATCGCCATTATAGGGTTAATAACGGTGATCACAACATCGGGGTAGGGAAAAACCGACCCGATTCATGTTCTATGGGTCTCAGCTACCCCCGGCAGCCGAGACCCCAGAGAAAATGCGCCTCTGAGGGGCGCTATTCACTTTTTCCACAGCGCCGTTAATTAACGGTGCTGTGGTTTAATTACCCTTAATGACCGCCGTGAAAAGGCGTATCGGTGGTCGTTAAGGGGTTAATTCTTACTTTTACACTATGTCCCACTATAGGACACTCATTTTCTGCAGGCTGATCGCTTATATGGCATGCAGATCTGCATGCCATATAAGCTGTCAGCGCTGCAGGGATTTGTCACTAACCTCAGAGACTTCCTGACATGCACTGACATGATGACATCGGGTTACCATGGGAGCTGACAGCCCCTTTGCTTGCTCCGGAAAGATCGCAGTGTTCTGGGGATTAAAGTGCTCCTGTCACTTAATGCCGCGTGTCAGCTGTGAGAATCAGCTCAGTATTGAGTAGAATCACCCTTTTGAGCTAGTACAGCTATGAATCTTCGTGGGAATGATGCAACAAGTTTTTTACACCTGGAATTGGGAATCCTCTACCACTTTTCCTTGCAGATCCTCTCCAGTTCCCTCAGGTTAAATGGTGAACGTTGGTGAACAGCCATTTTCAGGTCTCTCCAGAGATGCTCAAATAGCTTTAGGTCAAGGTTCTGGCTGGGTCAGTCAAGAATGGTCATAGAGTTGTTCTGAAGCCACTCCTTTGTTATTTTAGCTGTGTGGTTGGGGTCATTGTCTTGTTGGAAGGTGAACCTTCAGCCAAGTCTGAGGTCCAGAGCACTCTGGAAGAGGTTTTTATCCAAGCTATCTCTGTACTGGGCTGCATTCATGTTTCCTTCAATTGCAGCCAGTCGTCATGTCCCTGCAGATGAAAAACACCCCATAGCATGATGCTGCCACCACCATATTTTACTGTTGGGTTTGTATTGGGCAGATGATAAGCAGTGCCTGGTTTTCTCCACACATACCGCTTAGAATTATCACCAAAAAGTTCTATCTTTGTCTTATCAGACCAGAGAATCTTTTTTCTCATAGTCTGGGAGTCCTTCATGTGTTTTTTTTAGCAAACTCTATGCGGGCTTTTATGTCTTGCACTGAGGATAGGCTTCCGTCGGGCCACTATGCCATAAACGCCAAACTGGTGGAGGGCTGCAGTGATAGTAGACTTTGTGGAACTTTCTCCCATTTCTCTACTGTATCTGTGGAGCTCAGGCACAGTGATCTTGGGTTCTTCTTTACCTCTCTTACCAAGGCTCTTCTCCCACGATTGCTCAGTTTAGCTGGACAGCCATGTCTAGGAAGTCTTCTGGTGGCCCCAAACTTCTTCCATTTAAGGATTATTGAGGCCACTGTGCTCTTAGGAACCTTGAGTACTGCAGAAATTCTTTGGTAACCTTGGCCAGATCTGTGCCATGCCACAATTCTGTCTCTGAGCTCCTTGGCCAGTTCCTTTGACCTCATGATTCCCATTTAGTCTGACATGCACTGTGAGCTGTGAGGTCTTAGATAGACAGTGTGTGCCTTTACAAATCAAGTCCTATCAGTTTAATTAAACACAGCTGGACTCCAATGAAAGAGTAGAACCATCTCAAGGAGGATCACAAGGAAATGGATAGCATGTGATGTAAATACGAGTGTCTGAGCAAAGGGTATGAACACTTATCCCATGTGATTTTTCAGTTTTTCTTTTTTAATAAATTTGCAAAACTTACTAAATTTCTGGCTTTTATCAGTCAAGATGGGTGCAGAGTGTACATTAATGAGAAAAAAATGAACTTTTTTGCATTTACAAAATGGCTAGAAGGAAACAAAGAGTGAAAAATTTAAAGGGGTCTGAATACTTTCCGAACCCACTGTATATAGTGCAGTCCCTTAGTAAATATGCATATAGTGTACTTTATTGTTATATATAGTACCATCCTTAATTATATAGCTTCCACTTTTACTATGTATAGCACATTACACAATATCTCCTCTCGTCAAGTATGGCACGATCCCTTATTCTATAGCATCCTCTGTTGTTTTGTACAGCACCATCCCATTATTACATAGTATCACCTTTTGTTATGTGTAGCACTGTCACAGTGCCCTCTCTTTATTAGTCCTGTATTGTTTGAAGTAAAATGCCTGCTGATGGAGCATCATCTTACCAGGAGATCAGTCCACAGCCTACTCCATTAGAAAATAAGCTTTCAAGCTTTCCCATGTTCAATCAGCAGTCATTTCATATTACATCTAAAAGAGAGGATTCAATGAAATAAACAACGTGTCTAGCATTTGGCAGATATCCTAATGGAAATTAAACAGGCCCCAATATAGATAAAGGGATACATCTGATGGCTTTTAAGCCTGTTACGCAACAAATTCAGTTTGCAACAACAAAACTTATGGTGGTTCTAGTGCTATATTCCTGTATGAATAGTGGTTCTAGTGATGTATTCATGCACTAATGGTGGTCCTTTTGATGTATTTGTGTAGTGATGGTTGCTCTGGTGCTGTATTAATCACCAGAACCTTTATCAGTACATGTGACATGACTCATTTCTGGGTCATGACAGCTTTGGTTCTGCTTTAATTTTAACGTGGTTTTTACTTTTGGCCAGCAAGGGTTAATGCCAGTTTCCGTGCTGGTAGCTTGCTGGCAGCTTCTGTGTTGCTGGTCAGCTGATGTGGATGGTGACTACTCTCACCATTCTTTAAATAGTCACCTGACTCATCAGCTAACTGTTGGTGATATAGTTTTTCTCTGAATACCAGCCGAGGAGTCGGGATCTCTCGGGTGCCTGTGTGTATCATTTGCTTGAGGTCTTGGTTCCGTATCCTCTGTTGTGTGGAGCTTGCAGCCGAAGCTTGAAAGCTGTTTTCTTGTTCCCTGTCTTTGCCTGTCTTGTGTTTCCCACTACCCTTGTGTTTTCACCATCTGCAGTGGTAAAGCTAGTTTCCTTGCGGCCAGTGCACTAGCCAGGGTATAGTGAGGTGACAGCTAGGGACCAGGCACGCGATGGTGACTTGGGGAAGGACTCACATAGGGGATAAGGGGAGCTTAGGGATAGGCACAGGCTGTTTTAGGAGGTGCCCATCCCTCATTCCATATAGATAGGGCCTTCCTCTCCCTTTTTCCATCCCGTTGTTGGTGTTTGCTGTGCAGTCCGCTGGCCCAAACCTTGTGGGTCGTGACAACATGAATACGAAACCGAATTCATCATCTTCACATAAATAGAGCAGAAGAGCCAGCAATAGTAAATATGGTGCCAGAATCATCAGCAGTAAATAAATATGTTAGTAGAACCACCATCTGTATACGAATACGTCACCAGAACAACCATCAGTAGATAAAATCATTACCAGAACCGCCATCAGTTTATAAATACATCACCAGAACCACTCTTAGTACATTAATGTGTTACCAGAACCTCCATCAGTGCATGAATGCATTACCAAAATCATAATCAGTACATACAGTACAAGAACCACCATCAGTATATAAATACAACACCAGTACCATCATCAGTACATGTTTATGTCACCAGAACCAACATAAGTACATGAATATGTCATACAAGCTTAGTACAGTAATTAGTTGTAATGTCAAGTCAGGGCCGTATAGATTTGTTTCCCATGAACCTAAAACTCCCAGTGTGCCTTTAAAAATGGTTAGGAGTTGCTGGAAGTTGTTGTTATCAGTCCTTATCATGCTACGGACCATACAGGAACCACAGTACTGTTGAGACATAGTCAGTATCAACAAGTACATATTTACATCCACATACATGATAGGTGACATCCTCGCTGATTGAGTCATTTCTTTTTTTTTCTCTCTATCTTGCCAAAGTGCCATGATGACTTTTCATATCTGTGGCTTTTGTCTGCAGACTTTTCACTTCTCTGCTTTTCTGCAGAAAATTCCCACATGGTACCCTTAAAAATAAAAGTGTTATTAAAATGCCATCTGCATGAAGACATCTGTCCATACTATACTCTAAATAAGCCTAATTTGGCATATGGCCTCCCCATATCCAGCCCTTCATAAAGTCTTAAATGTAAGATCCATGGATGAATTTATAATGGTAATGTATACATAGCAGCTGTTATGAGGTCCAAAAACTAAAGGCATACCTCACAACTTTTGCCGAAGCAAAAGAGGGACAAACTGGGACAAATCACACTCACTTTAGCTTATACCCATTCACCATTTCTATATACCCTGGCAAGAGGAGATGGCAGAAGAAGCATGGCAGGTGGAGGAACATTCAGCAGACACCAGAGACAGCAGGTATGTATACCCAAAATGAGGATTGTCCTGCTGTATCTGGGAAGATTGGGACCTATGGATTTATTTTTTGTTCATTTATTCATTATTGTAGAAGTCACAACCTTTTTCATTTTTGCTTAAGCTTCACTATATCAGATGTTGCCTTTTTCAAGATGAGCAGTAGTTTTTTAGGTGAAATTTTGCCAAAAAAAAGTCTGTACAGCCAGGTTCACACTCAGCATAAGTACTGCTTTTTTTTCTGCTGCTTTTATCTGCATGTCTTCTACATGTGTTCACATCTACCTCACAACAATCCTCACTGATCATTTTTGCTGACATTTTTTATCCTTTTTCACCATTATTTGACACATTTTGGTGCAGGTTTGAAGTAAGAATTTTTATGCATTTTTTCACAGTACAGAAAAGCTTTGATTTTGCACGTAAAAATGGAGTTGTGTTTTTTAACATTCATTTTTTCAGGCTTCCCATAAAAGCCTATGGAGTAAAAAAAAGCACCAGAACATACTGTTGAACTGTGTGGTTTTGGTTCTCTCTTTTTACTGTAGGCTTTTATGGGGAGCTTGGATAAAGACTAGTGTTGAGCGATACGATACTGCAAATATCGGGTATCGGCCGATATTAGCTCTATCGGCCTTTCGATAATTCGTTTCGATATTTTCGTCTTATCGGATACCGGAATCGGAAGTTCCCATAATTCTTTGCGAGGCAATGTGATTTTAGTCAGCCAATGAGGAATCCTAAGAAGTGTGGGCACATCCTGTACTGCTGCGGTCATGTTAACTAATGGCTATGCTGTGATTGGATGCTGAAATGATGTCAGAATGCACTATAAAAGGCGCCGCCGCCATTTTAGCGTCACTGTGCTGTGAATTCAGTAAGGGACAGAACGCTGCTGTGCTGACTCTGAGGGACAGTTAGAGATTGCGATTTAGTGTACTGCGCTGTAGGCAGGCTAGCACCAACCGCTGTGTAAAGCTTCCTTTTGCCTGCAGTGTTGTTTTAACAGCTCTGCAAGGTGTGTGTGAGTGCAGGTGACGCTGCAGTTTGCTCTGCATGCAACGCTGTCTGTAGGCATCTGCACATGTCACTCACAGACTCTTTTTTTTTCCTTCAGTGTAATTCTTGCAGCTCCATGCAATTTAACTATTAGTGTGACGCGCTTCCATCCGTATCCAATACATTGGTTGCAAACACTATAGAAGTAGACAAAGGAGTAGCCTTTCACAGATTGTGAACAGTTGTGTTTCAGTGTTCACTTCAGTCTGTGTTTTTTATTTTTTGAGTGCACATCACGCTCCAGTTACTTGTTCAAGCACTGCTGCTTGTACTCTGCTGAGCGTGTCTCAGTGGCTCATCCTTTTCATTTATCTCCAATTGGTTCTGCTCCATTCCATTTAAAATATAATCTATTAGTGTGACGCGCTTCCATCCGTATCCAATACATTGGTTGCAAACACTATAGAAGTAGACAAAGGAGTAGCCTTTCACAGATTGTGAACAGTTGTGTTTCAGTGTTCACTTCAGTCTGTGTTTTTTATTTTTTGAGTGCACATCACGCTCCAGTTACTTGTTCAAGCACTGCTGCTTGTACTCTGCTGAGCGTGTCTCAGTGGCTCATCCTTTTCCTTTATCTCCAATTGGTTCTGCTCCATTCCATTTAAAATATAATCTATTAGTGTGACGCGCTTCCATCCGTATACAATACATTGGTTGCAAACACTATAGAAGTAGACAAAGGAGTAGCCTTTCACAGATTGTGAACAGTTGTGTTTCAGTGTTCACTTCAGTCTCTGCGTAATAACCACCACTTAGGCCTTATAACTTTTCTGACTTTCTTTATCAATCTACCAAGATGAAGAAGTCAGTGAGTAAGGCACGTGGTCGTGGCCGTGGAGTTTCAGCAGGGAGAGGACGTGGGGATTCTGTGGCTGCTGCCGCCCTCAGTGACACAGCATCCACCAGTTTTACCCATGAGCGTTCCTTTATGCGCACTTTGGTAGGAGCTCGGTGTGCCCCCTGCTGCTGGAAGAACAAATTGAAGCCGTTGTTGGTTGGATGGCAGCCAATGCATCTACTTCAATTCCTTCCACCTCCTCTCAGGAACACAACACTGTTGAGCAACCATCTGTCTGTTCACCGCCTGTCAAATTGCCCAGGCAGTCAGAGAGTTCTGTACAGGAGCCAGCTGAGTCTCTGCTTCTGTTCTCAGAATCTGTTGGCTCGCAAACACGGGCACAGGCAAGCAGCATTCTGCAATTTGAAGAAGAGGGAGTATGCAGTGATGCGCAACAGCTGTGTCTCTCTCAATCTGAAGAGGCGGGTGAGCCAGTGCCGATGGACAGCACACCGCAGAACGCATCTTATGATGATGATGAGACTCAGGTGCCAGGTTTTGTGGAGCATGGTGCTGCCCAGACCATCCAACAGCAGCAGGTGTTGGAAGAGGGTAGTGGAGATGATGAAGTCCGAGACCCAACATGGCGTGAGCAACAGGAAGGTGGTGGGAGCAGCTCTGAGGAAGAGATTGTCCCAACGGTACAAAGAGGAGGGAGAGGTAGGCTGCAGACTCGCTTGCCTGTAGCCTCCAGTTTGGCACCTGATGGGAGCAGTTCTCTTAGAACTGTCAAAATTGGCGCTCCCATGACTTGCACTGCGTAGTCCTTTTTTGACAGACTTGTAGATGATATTTGCTATGTTCAATGCAAGCTGTGTAAGCAAAAAGTTAAAAGAGGTAAAAATATCAGGAACCTGAATACCACAAATATGTGGAAACTTGTACGGACAAAGCACGTAGCTGAGTTACAAAGACACACTGGAGATGTAGGCCAACCTACAGCAGCACCTACATCTTTAGGTCATGTTCGAGCCTCTACCTCCAGCTCTCACACACCTGGTTCGGCTTCCTCACAGGATCTCCATGGAAGAACCTCGGTCACTGTTGTCCATAGACAAACTGTTATTCCACCCACTGCAGCAAGTTCACAGT
The DNA here is from genome assembly GCA_033576555.1 of Oophaga sylvatica. Lineage (NCBI taxonomy): Eukaryota > Metazoa > Chordata > Amphibia > Anura > Dendrobatidae > Oophaga > Oophaga sylvatica. The sequence continues at coordinate 194,424,477 of JARQOD010000006.1, read as the reverse complement.
CATCGTCACACTCCCAGAACAAAAAACAGCCATCGGTAACACAGGCATGGGATAAAAGACGGCCATACTCGGCAAACCATCCACGAGCACAGGCTCTGAATGCTGGCCTTGCAAAACTCCTGTCCCTTGAAATGCTGTCATTCAGGCTGGTGGAGACTGACAGTTTCAGGAACTTTATGGCATTGGCAGTCCCACAATATAATGTGCCAAGCCGATTTTATTTCAGCAGGCAAGCTGTCCCTGCTCTGCAAAAACATGTCGAGGGAAACATTAAACATGCGCTACTAAACGCCGTCAGTAGCAGGGTCCACCTGACCACCGATGCGTGGACCAGTACCCATGGCCAGGGACGATACCTTTCCCTCACTGCCCATTGGGTCAATGTTGTGGAGCCGGGTACAGATCTTGCCAGTGGCGCTGTACGTGTTCTGCCAACTCCAAGGATTGCAGGAATCCAGTCTGTGCACATTGATTCCTCCTCCTACTCCAGTTCCTCAGAATCATCGCTGCACGAGCCGTCACGGTATACCTCCACATGGACCCGTGAACGCTTACCTGTTGCGACCGATATGAGCACAGCCATGGCCAAACGTCAACAGGCCGTACTGAAATTAATTCCCATGGGGAATCGAAGCCACACAGTGCAGGAGCTCTGGGATGCCATCAAGCAGGAGAGCGACGTGTGGTTTTTGTCAGCTAATCTCCAGCCAGGCTTGGTAGTGTGTGACAATGGCCGAAATCTGGTGGCAGCTCTGGGCCTTGGCAACCTCACTCACATACCATGTCTGGCACATGTGCTCAACTTGGTCGTGCAGAGTTTTTTGAGGGACTATCCGGATCTTGATGCACTGCTGCACAAGGTCCGCCTAGAGTGCGCTCACTTGCGACGTTCCAGCATGGCCAGATCGCGCATTGCAGCTCTGCAAGTCAGATTTCGCCTTCCTGAACATCGCATCATATGTGACGTACCCACCAGGTGGAATTCCACGTTACATATGTTGGAGCGGTTGTGTGAGCAGCAGCCAGCAGTAATGGAGTATCAGCTGCAACAGGCGCAATCAACTCGCAATTTGCGCCGTTCACACTTCACCACTACTGAGTGGGCCTCTATGAAGGACATCTGCGACGTTTTGCGTGCGTTTGATGTCTCAACGCGGATGGCGAGTGCAGATGATGCACTAGTCAGCATGACTGTCCCCCTTATCTGCCTGCTTCAGAAATCACTGAAAGCACTAAAGGAAGAGGTTTTGGAAGAGGTGGAGGATGAGGAGTCACAAATTCAATTACCTTCAGGACAGTCAGCGCAATGTGGTTCCTCACAAAGGGCTGGGCAGGGTTCACTTTGTGAGTAGGATGAGGAGGAGGAGGAGTCAATGGAGGAGGAAGAAATCCCTACAGAGGGAGGTACACAACGCTGTAGTCAGTATGTAGAGCGAGGGTGGGGTGATGCAGAGGAGACAGAGATGACGCCTCTTCCAGAGGACAGCCTTTGTTGGCCAGTTGGGAGTCTGCAGCACATGGTTGATTTCATGCTTCAGTGCCTGAGAAACGACCGCCGCATCGCCCACATTCTCAGCACGTCAGATTATTGGGTGTACACCCTCCTAGACCCTCGCTACCGGGACAACTTACAAACCCTCATCACACCGGTGAACCGGGACCGTAAAATGCAGGAGTACCAAGACACACTGGTGCAATCCATACTGTTGTACATTCCAGCCGAGAGAGCTGCTGCTACTGCTTTACAAAGCAGCTCTGTGCGTCGAGGCAGTGTAGTCACCTCTACAACAAGAGGGAGCAGAAGCAGCGCCTCTGCACAGGGCAAGAACTGTATGTTACAAATGTGGCAAAGTTTTGTGACAGCGCCAGCAAGGTCTACACCATCCGAGACGGCTCCAGTCACCAGGAAGAAACGTTCCCGTAAGATGGTGACAGACTACTTGGCTTTCCCTCTAAGTGTACTCCCAGATGCCTCTTCCCCTTTCAAATTTTGGGTCTCTAAGTTGGATACATGGCCAGAGCTTAGCCAGTATGCATTGGAGGTGCTGGCTTGCCCTGCTGCCAGTGTATTATCTGAGCGTGTCTTTAGTGCTGCAGGTGGTGTAGTAACAGACCGTCGCATGCGACTATCCTCAGAGAATGTAGACCGGCTTACTTTTCTGAAAATGAACAAGGCATGGATCTCACCTGAATTTGCCTGTCCGTTTTCAGATTAAATAACTGTTTGGCAACGTTTTCCATGTCTCCTGTTATGTTCATCTTTCTACCACCTGAACTCTACTCCCTGGGCTACAACACCGCCATTTGTTGCTCGTAAGTAATTGGCAGGGGTACTGACTCCTGGCCAGCCTGGTTACAGCACGACAGCTGTTTCCTGGCAGTGTGAACGTCAATTATCCTCCAATAAGTTGTGCTGTCGTGTTGCATTCGGGTTAGCCGACTCTATGGTGCCTGCAGTTTAGGTGATTCCTATGTGTGCTGTGGGATATATAAATAAAGGCGGTTTCCATTGTGACAATAGGATAAGCACACACTGTAGGACTGTGTGATTCGGTAACTGCGGACGGCTTGCGTCCTGTCAACTTACATTTTCATGGTGCGTTCTTCTACCCGTCCGGGGTCCAGTACCGTCAAGTGGTTCTCCCCAGTGCCTTTGGCCTAGGTGCCTCCATCTCCGTATCCGAGTTCCAGCAACGTCTGCTGGTCCTTGGTAGTGCTTTGGAGCACAGGTACCTCCTGCTTAGTAACCGTGTCACAGTAACGTCAGCTGGTACTCGGTTGTTACATTGCCTCTTTTCCTTCTGCTACCCGTCCGGGGTCCAGCACAGTCAGCTGGTCCTCGTTACTTCCATTGTCTCTTGCTCCATCTGATACCCGTCAGGGTTCCAGTAACGTCAGCTGTTTCTCGGAAATTAGACGAACTTAAAGACCACCCAGAAGAAGATGACGACAACAAGGACGACGAGCATGAAGCCAACCAGCCTGAACACCATCACAAAGAAAAAATAAAAGATTACCCAGAAGAAGATCACCAACAGGACAAAGAAGGTTAAGACAAACTACAAGATACAGAACAAGAGACAGAAGAACAATAAGCAAAAGATCAAAAAGCAGAAGAACATGAAGTATAAGACCAAAATGAAGAGCAAAATATATGCTCTAAATTCTAAGCAGAAGAAGACTAAGCAGTGTATGGGGGTGAGTCCGTTCCTCCTCGTGGTGCCCCTGGAAAATGCCTGCTGCTGCAGGCTAAACTGAACACGGACAAATACTGTTGTAATTTAAATCTTTTGTGACAGCAAGAACGGAAGGATGAACAATTCATACTTTTACAGATTACAAGGACAGGAATCTCTGTCACAAATAAGAATATGATGAAGAAGATGAAGAGGAAGAAGATGAAGAATTTGAATATGAAGAAGATTAATTAGTTTAATAATAACAATATGAGTAATGTAAACAAAAACATGAATAGCAAGAAGTTTAAGAAGAAGATTAAGAAGGTGAAGATGAAGAATAATTTGATGAGAAAGATGATGCTGCTGAAGATTATGAAGGAGAAAGTGTGGCACTGGCAAAAGTTAAAAAGGTGAAGAGCATGGAAGTTGTGAAACATACATATTTGCCAAAATAGAAAAAAGGTTAACAACATTGTCAATTTGTTAGTCAATCCAAACGTATTTCCAAAAAAAAATATATTAATGCTATTCCAATGCATTGGGTTAAACATGTATGCCTTTATTGTCTCCTCAACCTCCCCCAATACATTCTACATTAGTCTTTGTTGTTTTCCTTCATGTACAATTAACCAACAAGGCAAGAATGTTTTTTTTAATGTCGATATTTGGTTCCCATAGACTTACATGGGACTTCCGGTATCGGAATCGGATATCGACGATATTTAGTGCTATCGGCGATACCATTCCGATCCGATATTTTTAGATATCGAGCAGTATCGCTCAACACTAATAAAGACACATATACAAAACTCATGTGAAAAAACAGTATAAAAATGGGCGAGCCTGAACAGTAAAGTTCGGTATCTGTACCGAACACCTACTGTTCAGGCATGGACACTGAACACGGACGTCACCAGGAAGTCCGTATTGTGTTGCTGTTCGGGTTCGGCTACCCAATCACCTTGTGTTTGTCACGCTGTCATGTGCATGACAGTGCGGTAAACACAGCTTCTTAACCACAGTGAAATCTTCCCCGCTGGTCAGAGAGCCGCGGCTCCCACGCTGTGAAAAGACAGTGTGAGCGCTCAGCTGTGATCGGAGGCATAAAGTTCAACTCTGGTCACTGATATCAGCTGATGGGACTGCCTGCTGCCGCTAATAACAGTAAAAGCAGGAGTGACTGATGGGAGTATTCATCAGCTGGCTCCTGCACTGTAAATAAATAATTTAAAAAAAACTTGCCGTGGGTTCACCCTTATTTTTGATAACAGGCAAAACTAACAGTTGGGGACTGCAACCCCAGCTGTCAGCTTCAGCAAGGCTGGTTATCAAAAACAGAGGGGTTCGCATACCGTATTTTTTAATTATTTAAATAAATAATTTAAAAAACTGCATGGGGTATTCTCAGGCTGGTAAGGGTCCATGGATGTTGGCCCCCAGCCTAAAAATAGCAGCCCTCAGCCGCCCAGAAAAGGCGCATCTATTAGATGCATTTTGGAATTAGGTTCTGTGGATGGATGAGGTTAAAATAGAATTCTTTGGCCAAAATAATAAAAGGTATGTGTGGAGATGAAAGGGCACAGAATTTCGTGAAAATAACATCATGTTAACCATTAAGCATGGTGGTGGATCAATCATGCTTTAGAGTTGTGTTACAGCCAATGGCAAGAGAAACTTTTCATGGTTAGAGAGATGAAGGGATTCAATAAAATTTCAACAAATTCTTGATGCAAACATAACACCATCTGTAAAAAAAAGCTGTGGCTGAAAAGAGGATTGCTTCTTCAAATAGATAATGATCCGAAACACATGTCAAAATTCAGAATAGAATACCTCAAAAAGCGCAAACTGAAGGTTTTACTATGGCCCCCACAGTCCCCTGATCTGAACATCACTGTGGCTAGACTTCAAAATAGAAGTGTATGCAAGACAACCCAAGAATCTCACAGAACCAGAAGAATTTTCCAAAGAAGAATGGATGAAAATCCCTCAAACAAGAATTGAAAAACTCTTGACTGGCTACAAAAGCGTTTACAAGCTGTGATACATTCAAAATGGAATGCTAGCAGGTACTAATCATGCAGGATGCTCAAACTTTTGCATCTGCTCATTTTCCTTTTTGTAATTTTTAAAAGGTAAAAGATGAAAATATATATTTTTTTGCCTTAAGTACAAAGGAATTGTGTCATCTTTAACTTTAGGCCTTATAGAGATCATTTCATCTTCATCTTGCTTAGCTGTTCACAAAAACAGTAATTTTGACATTTTACATGCCACTGTACTGGACTGATTACAGTTAAACTAAATATGTCTGCTATTTTCTTATTGGTGATGTTTTTTTAAAAAAATGCATTAAAAATGCTCCATTGGTGCTCCCAATCTTAATTCCCTATCAGTAGGTCTTTGAAGTGCAGGAGGAATCGAGTACAGTATACCCAGAGGAAAGCTACACAAACATGCTGAGAAAATGCAAATACCTTTCAGAAGTTGTCCTTGATGAGATTTGAACCCAGGACTCCAGTGCCAACAACTGAGCTGCCATGCTATCTGGTAGATCTCTAAATACCAGTATATAAGAATTTGTACTGGAGGAGCATACACTATACTTTGAAATACAGAAAATTGTCCTGTCCTTTATAGAACATCCTATGTGCCATGAGGTTAAAACATGAGTGGCACAGGACTGCCGGGCATGAGAAAAAACACTTCAAAAACAGATGACGCGTTTCGACTTAGCAGTCTTCATCAAGATCTTGATGAAGACTGCTAAGTCGAAACGCGTCATCTGTTTTTGAAGTGTTTTTTCTCATGCCCGGCAATCCTGTGCCACTCATGTTTTAACCTAATGGATTAAAGGTTATCTTTTAGACTGCGACCTTCTCGCTGTTTTTTTTTTTTCCTTCCCAAGTACGTTTGCTTCATGGAACTGTGCTGAGCATCAGCTGTCTAATGAAGATTTCACAGAAGGGTGAGCTGACTATATTTTGTTGTTTCCCATCCTATGTACCATAGGCTGGGAGGAAGGAGGATTAGGGTGATGATTAAGTGATCTAAACTTTAGACTGGTGAAACTGGACCTTGTGGAAGACTGTGTGGTGTTGCCAAGCCTGCTGGAAGCATAATTTGCTTTCCCATCAACCACCTATTTGCACTCATCTGGCTTCAGAAGTGATATACAATGCCTCCATGCAAAATGGGACAGAAGCCTATAAGTCGTGGATGAGCTTTTCTTGTGCCCCAGCAACACACATAGTTAAATCTGCCCCTCATCCAGGGCATCTGCATGCACAATCATCAGGACTTCCATTTCCCCATCCCTTAATGCATTAATGCACTCCTTACACATTTTGTAATTGCTAGGTCTCTTGAAACCAAGTTTTTTTTAATAAAACAATTGTTTACCTGCAACAATCAACACGGTTTTTGTGAGTTTACTCCACTGTAATGTAACAGAAAGAACGCAAATGTGTATGGATGACAATCAAATTCAAAGGTCTAAGGGGTAAGGTTTCTCCTTGTGGAGAGTGACATACCAGCTTTGGCGTGTCGAGGTAAGGAGGCTTATTCGCAATGCTCCTCTGGGAAATTTAATATGCAGATTGATTGTGACTTGTAGGATCGCTACTTCCAATAGGTGGCGCTATAGAGTTCAAGTCCTCTTTATTTTTGAAGAGGCAATTTGCATATTAAATTTCCCAGAGGAGCATTGCACGGCGAATAAGCCTCCTTACCTCGACACGCCAGAGCTGGTATATCACTCTCCACAAGGAGAAACCTTACCCCTTAGACCCTAGTCCAGAGCCTCTCATCCAGCCAAATCAGTTCTCCTACTTTGCACTGACAAGGACCAATAGTCCGAAACACCGTGTCTGCAAATGGAGATACTGATTTGGCTTTTATCCTAAGTTATATTACAAGACTCGTTAAAGGGTTGATTGTGACTTGTAGGATCGCTACTTCCAATAGGTGGCGCTGTAGAGGTCAAGTCCTCTTTTTTTGAAGAGGCAATTTGCATATTAAATTTCCCAGAGGAGCACTGCACGGCGAATAAGCCTCCTTAACTCGACAAGTCCTCTTTTTTTTGAAGAGGCAATTTGCAAATCAAATTCAAGACAGATAAATGTATTAATGCTTTTTCTCTGTTTTAGAGATCACAGAAATGTTCACAGACCACATAGCACTGTATGTTTGAGAAATTAAGCCTACAACATTTTTAAAAGCTTTTGCTAACTTTTAGATTTCACAGAAATATTCACAGACAAAGTAACACTGCTTTTCTGAGAGATGGAGGCATACAACATTTTTAAAAGCTTTTGTTCACTGAGATCACAGAAACATTCACAAAGTAGCAATGTATTTCTGAGAACTAGGTGCCTACAACATTTTTACAATCTTTTAGGCAGTTTTACAGATTGCAAAAATGTTTACAGACCATTAAACACTATATGTCTGAGAAATGGAGGCCTACAAAAACTGTAAAAGCTTTTGTTCACTGAGATCACAGAATTTATTACACACTACGTAATAGTGTATGATGAGAAATGTAGCCCAGGAAAATGTTTTGAACAATTTTTGAGTGTGTTATATAACACAGAAAAGGACGTCAAAGCACATAATACTTAATGGATGAAAATAGATTAAATTTTTCCAGCACCCACAAAAAAGAAATGCAGCTATATACAGTATTTACCAACAGACTGGCCAGGACTAATCCTGATCTACAGACTGGATTCTGTCACGCTCACTGCTCCTGTGACTCTCTCTCTCCCCTCCTTAGGCTAAATGCAGATTTTATGTTTTGCAAACAAATAGCCCTTAGAAGAGCTGTTAGTATGATGTCTCAGCTTCAGCACCAGTATCAGCACTACTGTCTTCTGATTTCTTACACTGTGCATACACAGGCCTAGACAAGGACTCTCTCCCTCAATTAAGAAGTGTCACAGAGCTGTGCAATGGAGTCAGTGTGCCAAGCCAGGCGGCGCTTGTAATTTTATAACCTTTGATGATGTCACATGGTCAGCCAATCACAGTAATGCTACAACCAAGATGGCTACGGCATTACAGTGACTCACAGGCAATCCCGTATGCTTATTGGCTGCGTAACAGGTGCCAAAGATGCAGGGCGGGGATTTGAGTTTTACTTCGAGCACCGCCCAATACTTGCCAAGTGACGAGCACAACCGAGCATCGTGATACTCGAGTGATAACCGAGTATCACCGAGCACTTTTGCTCCTCCCTACACACAATGGTTAGAATATGTATTATACAAATTTAAAAGAGAATGGACATAGCTATAAGAACAGCTTTTTTCCACTAAATCTCAGTAAGAAATGTCAGTGCTATTATAGAATTCATGAATTTTATTGGCTAGTTATTATGCCAAGGCCTAGAGCTGCTAAACTAAACAGTATACACTTGAAATTAACTATAGTGAAAACATCCTCGATGTATATTTTGTGTAAATAATCAGCAAATGGTTGTTAACTTGTGTCATAATGTAGCACATTTAAAGTTCTCTTTTATAGCCCTAAAGCTCGGCTCTTAAGCCTTCCACATTTACCAGCTATATCAAGCTGTTTATTCAAATCAGAATTTCCAACAAAAAGAGTATTTCATTTGGCCGCCCAGGCTGTTGGCCCAGCAGGAAGCTTACACTTTATTTAAGCTTCTAAACTTCATATCAGTAGCATGAGGAGTGACGTTTAGAGCACAAAGGAGATACAGTAAAATTTAATATATGCGTATTTCCCTCAGAATTCTAATGGACCAAGACTGAGAGCAGATTTATACAAGACTTATAGAAATTAAAAAGGAGACTTTTATTTCATTCAGAAAAAGCAGTGACTTCCAGTGGCTGCAATGCTAAAGACATACAACTGTGAAAGAGACCTTTCATCGTGCATGTGGCTCAGCCATGAATGTAAAGAACACAGAATGTGCTTAGAATCCCACTGTGGGAAGTATAGCTGTTACATATTCAGATTAGAACATGTTTATTAAATTAAATCTATTGATCTGTGTACATGGTGGGAAATGAGTAAAACAATGTAGTTTTTACTTTTTTCTTAAAAAAGCAAACAGAAAAAACCCTTTCAGCTGTTCTAAAATATATGCACTCATTAAGGTTAGACATACTGTAACATTACAGTTACATTCCTCTAGAATAAATTATGAATAGTATATAAGGTAATGTTTAAAGGGGTATTTCGATCTCCAAGATCCTATCCCAACATGTACTATGTGTAATAATAATGATAATAATAATAATAATCGAGCAGGTACCTCCAATTAGAAATGTAATATAGTTATTCTGATTTGCTATGTTGCTTACCCCATGTGCAGGGTATTGCAGTAGCTTAGCTGTCCATGGTTATGACCACTCATATAGTGACAGCTACTTAGTTGTTAGTGGTCGTAACCATAAATACCTAAGCTACTGCAATGCACTGCACATGAGGTAAGGGACATTGCTGATCAGAAGAACTAAATTGGATTTCTAATTGGAGTATTTGCTAATATTATTATTATTAAAACTACTACATATTGGGATAGAAACTTGTAGATGGGTATTTCCCTTTAAAGATTGTTTTCAACCAATTCAAGACCAGGCCATTTATCCCAGTTAAAAACCAAATTATTTTTTCCCTATACATTTGAATTTGAAAGCTATTAAAGGGTTTGTCTCGGTCTATCACTACTTTTTCACTGTTAATCCATATGTAAATAACACTTATACTCATTTCCGATGGTGGAGCAGTTCAAATAGTGTCGCCATTTCCTTTCTCGGGGCTCATTATGTCATGCGATCCCTGTGGGCAATCAGTGCAGGTTTCACTCTCCCCTCCTTCGGACAAATCAAGACATCTGTAGGAAGTCAGACAGCAGCAGCAGCTGCTCTCACTTCCTCATGATGTTAATTGTATCCATAGGAGAGGGAAGTGAAACCAGCACTGATTAGCTATATGTCGCAATACATTTTTGGATTCGTGGCAGCTCTGGATCCACTCTGTTTTAAATGTAGCTTTTTTGCTCTCAGGCCAGAAGGGGTTAATGTCAGTTTCCCTTGCTGCAACTGCAGATTTGCTAGGTCAGCTGATGTGGGTGGTGACCACTCCCATCATCCTTTAAATTGTCACCTGATGCATCAGCAGACTGTTGGTGATTGAGCAATCTACAGTGCCAGGAGTAAGGAGCTCACTGGCTGCTGTGGTGTACCAGCTGGTTTCATGAGTTTGTGATCCTAGTGAATTTATTCTGCTGTGCGGTGCTTTGCAGCAGAGGAAATAGTAAAGCTAAGTTGTGTTATTACCTCGTCAATGTTGTGTTTGTCACTGTCCCCTGTGTTGTGCTATCTGCAGTGGTGAGGCAAGCGCCCTTGCCGGCCAGTGCACTAGCCAGGGCAGTGTGAGGTGACAGTGAGGAACGAGGTTCCTGACAGCAGTGGGGGAAGAACCCACTTAGGGCATTAGGGGAGTGCAGGGTCAGGCTCAGGTTTGAGCAGGAGGGGACCATTCCTCATTTCCCCATCAGTAGGGCCTTCCTCACCCCTTTACCATCCCGTTGTGTGAGTGTCGTGCCGTCCGTCAACCGACCCCTCGTTGGGTCATCACATATATGATTACCACCGACCGATACTTTTTCCCTGTAAACTGATGGCCCAAGCACAGGTTTTTGCTCAGCTGATCCAGACCCTCACTGATGAGGTTAAGGAGCTGCGGTGTCAGGTGGTACAGCAGCTTCAGAAGTTGTCGGGGTTCTGGGTCTCAGCTCATGTGCAGGCTCAACTGGAACCCAAGATATTTCTCCCTGACAGGTTCTCTGGAGGGAGAAATACATTTTTAGTTTTTAAGGAGGCCTGTAAGTTATATTTCTGACTCCGCCCTCGTTCTTCAGGGAGTGAGGAACAGCGTGTGGGGATTATAGTCTCCTTTCTCAAGGGTGGTCCCCAATCCTGGGCCTTCTCCCTGCCGACCAATTCAACACCTTGACAGTCGGTGGATGAGTTTTTGCGGCATTGGTGCTGGTGTATGGGGATCCTGATGGTGTCTCACTGGATGAGTCTAGATTCAGTAAAATCAAGCAGGGGGGCTGGCTGGCTGAGGAGTACTGCTCAGAGTTTAGGAGATTGGCCACTGACACGTAGTGGAACGACCCTGCCATTCAGAGTCATTTTTGTCAGGATCTGTCACCTAGGCTACAGAATACTTTGGTGCAGTACGCTACTCCTGGTTCATTGCAGGCAGCCATGGTCCTTGCTATCTGGGTGGAGAGACACCTCAGGGAGAGACATACACCAAATCTGCCCCCTGTTTTTCTTTCTAGGGAGGAGGACACACTGATGCAGATGGATGGACCTATGCAGGTGGGAGGAGTTTTTTTCACAAACGGGGTTGCCTGCGGTTCGCCGTGGTATAGGGGCATGTTTCTACTGTGGACTTACGGGTCATTACTTCAATGTCTGTCCAGCTTGCGCCAAAGTATGTACACTATCTCAAAAGCCGCATACCCCTGGTCGTGTGGAGGGAGGCGACCAGGGTGTATATATTTTCTCCATCTTTTCATCTCAGTGTACCATTCCTGTTGAAGTGGTGGTTTGTGGGGTTACTGAGACTGTATTGGTGTTTGTGGATAGGGGAGCAGGAGTCAATTTGGTGGTGTCTTGCTCTGTTCTGACCCATGGTCTGATGGGTAGGATGCAGGCGAGACCAATTAGTGTTCAGGCTATTGACTCTATTCCTCTCAGCCAGGGGAGAGTGACCTAAGTCATAGATATTAACCTGCATATAGGGACTCTTCATGAAGAGTCCCTGTCTTGCTATGTCTTGGAGGGTATGTCAACTCACATCATTCTAGGCCTTCCCTGGCTGAAGAAACACAACCAGGTCATTGGTGGTCCAGGGAAGTAGTCAGTTGGGACCAGTCTTGTAAGGACTGCTGCCTGAGAGCTACTGTCTCTGCCGTCCTTCTTAAACCTACCCCTTCTTCTCCTTTGGAGGCAGCTAAGTAGCTACCTGGGAGTAGGTGCAGGATTCACCCCTTACCACAGGTAAACCCTGAGTCTCAGTGTTCTCCCAAGAGGAGGGTTCAGGGGAGAGTGGTGGTTCCTTCTGTAAGTGATGAGGGTATGAGTTTGGTGACACAGAAGGATGCCTCTGTTGCTGGTTCCTCAAAGAGTTCACCATCCTTTGGCAAATGCATGCATGGAAATAAACATTCAGGTCCGAACCTGTGTGTGAATGAGTATGTGTGGGTGTCCACCAAAAACATCAGGTGGAAGTCCGCAACTAGGACCTGGAGTTCTCGGGTGCCAGAGAGGTGAGCAGTATGGTGAGTACAAGGATTTTTGTTTCAATTTTTAAGTTTATTGTGCTCTAGGGTCTGCAGACCCCAGAATATAATTCAGTACAATAGAGTAGAGTATAATACAGTACATTAAATTTGTAAATAATAACCTCTCTGCAAATCATAAAATCTGCACAAGCAGACTAATTTGAATATTACCTGATCCATGCATCTCTAGTGCGCATATTTTAAAAATGATTTTATTTTTCTGCATATTTATAATAGACCAATAAAATAACTGTACACACCACCAGAATACATTGGCTTGTTGCATGTGTTTGTCTTTGGTTCATAAAATTTTTTGTAAAGGTCCAGGGTGTGTTTATTTGTGTATGTTTTTTATTAGAGTCAAATTTAGCAGCTTTACATATTGCAACAATACTGCTGACTTTTGTGCCATCTTCACTTGCAAGCTTGTATGTCATGGATGTGTCAGAGTCTGCAGACAGTCGCACTGCATCTAGATGCAGAATGTTTCAGCGGAAGGCTTTTCAGACTCCTTCCTAGTCCTTCTGACTTTAGGACCCAGTGGCAACGTCCCCTGCTCTAGTTAACACGCCTGGACTGGTGATATGGTGATATTTCCATTTCGATTTAACTGTTCAGGCTTGGAGCTATAACAGTCGGCTATCCTGCCTCTTTGGTGTTTGTAGAACGTCTGTGTTTTCCTCTGAGTCTACTCAAGCTAAGTGTTCCCCTTGTTTGTGTATCCCATTAGTCTTTAGTGGTAGTGGGGATTGATTAGTGAAATCACGTCCTTCCCTATGCGGGGCTTATCGCCAGGGTCAGGCAGGGGCTAGGTATCCTGCTCGGCAATAGGTGCCGAACATATATATGGATGCTTAAAGCAGACATGGTGACGTTAGATCTGCCTAGGGTCTCCACTCCCTCTTTCCCTAGTGTTGGGTTCTCTTCCCCTTATCCTCTCATGTTACACTTAGTTTTTCCTACACTGTGCATGGCTTTATCACCGGCCATTCATATTTAAAGGAAAATAAAACTGACACTTTTTTTTGTGTGCTTTTTCGGGTGTAGTTTATTTTTATTTTTCTCCCTTGGTATGGATCCATTTGTAGGACAAACAAAGCAGCTGCGCTGTCTGTCTCTGGAGGTGAATGACCTCCGCTATGAAGTTCAGCAGCAACAACAGCGGCTGCAGGTTGCTTATATTGGGTGTTGTGTTTCGGTAGCTGAGGAGGACAGGAACAACAGCAGGGCAGCAGAACACCTGAGATGTTGGTAACTGATGGGTTGCAGATTCCTAAACTAACGACACAACTAGAGGTAGCCGTGGAACGTTCCTACGTTGATCCTAGACGCCTCGTCACAGCCGGAGAGATAACTAAACCTAAAGGCAGAAAGATGAAAGCTATCTGCCCCGGAGCAGATCCCAAAAGAAAATAGGAAGCCCCCAAACATATAATGGCTGTTAGACAAGATGAAAACACAAACATAGGCAGAAAATAGATTGAGCAAACGCTGGGGCCACAAGCTGACTAAATAGAATAGGAAAGGAGAGATTACTTTCTGCAACCCAGAAAACCCTACAAAAATCCAACAATTCTGATTACAAAAATAGTGAGATCACACGATCTCGCCACCCGCTAAATCAGATCTCAGTGTGAACAAAACCAAGCTGCAGCCGCTGAAAAAACAGGAAAAAGCAAATGAGCAAATAACAGTGGCTGCAGATAAACTGTGAGGAGCTCAGGCACCAGGAGGGGACCTGGCTGACCTCCACAAAAGTGCAGAAAACAATGTAAAAAGCAAGCACAAAAAGAAAAGCAAAAAATATCTTATCTGAAAGCAGGAGATGCAGGCAAGACTCCAGCAAACTTCCAAATGAACCAGGAACCACAAATGAGACAAGAACAATTGATCACCGGCAACCATCATGGGAGGGAACCTCCCTTATATCAGACCAGTCAGTGAACCCAGATTGCCATTCCTAGCTGAAAGGTTCAGTACTGTCTGTAACCACCAGAGGGAGCCTCTGCTCAGAAACCATCTCTAGCACATTCATAACAGTACCCCCCCTTGAGGAGGAGTCACCGAACCCTCACTTGTGCAACCAGGCCGATCAGGATGAGCTCGGTGATAGGCACGGATCAGTCTCCTAGCATGGATGTCCGAAGCAAACACCCAAGAATTGTCCTCCTGAAAATAACTTCTCCACTTAACCAAAAACTGGAGTTTCTGTCTAGAAAAACGAGAATCCAATATTTTCTCAACCACATACTCCAGATTGCCCTCAACCAAAACAGGGTCAGGAGGCGCAGCCATAGGAACCACTGGCTCGACAAACCTCTTCAAAAAGGACTTGTGGAACACGTTATGGATCTTAAATGTCCCTGGAAGAAGCAAATGGAAGTAAACAGGATTAAGAATCTCCATGATCTTATAAGGTCCAATGAACCTGGGCTTAAACTTTGGAGATGCAACCCTCATAGGGATATTTCTTGAGGACAACCAAACGAAGACCCCACTTTAAACCGAGGACCATCAGCCCTATGCTGGTTGGCAAACCGTTGGGCCTTCTCCTGAGAGAGAGACAACCTCTCCACTACCTGGTCCCAAATCTGCTGCATTTGCTCCACAACAGAGTCAACAACCGGACAGACAGAAGCCTCCGCCTGTCCCGAAGATAATCGATGGTGAAACCCAAAATTGCAGAAAAATGGAGACATCAAGGTGGCAGAGCTAGCCCTATTATTAAGAGCAAACTCAGCCAA
Source organism: Oophaga sylvatica (assembly GCA_033576555.1). Classification (NCBI taxonomy): domain Eukaryota; kingdom Metazoa; phylum Chordata; class Amphibia; order Anura; family Dendrobatidae; genus Oophaga; species Oophaga sylvatica. The sequence continues at coordinate 194,409,223 of JARQOD010000006.1, read as the reverse complement.
AGGCAAAAAAGAGACCCAGTCATCTTGATCAGCAGACACAAAACATCTCAAATAAGTCTCCAAGGTCTGGTTTGTTCTCTCGGTTTGTCCATTGGTCTGAGGATGAAAAGCAGAGGAGAAAGATAATTGAACACCAAGTTTAGAACAAAATGTCCTCCAAAATCTGGAAACAAACTGGACTCCTCTGTCAGACACAATGTTCTCCGGAATGCCATGTAACCGAACCACGTGCTGAAGGAACAACGGCACCAATTCGGAGGAGGAAGGCAACTTAGGTAATGGCACAAGATGTATCATCTTGGAAAACCTATCACAGATTACCCAGATAACGGTCATTCTCTGAGAAACAGGGAGGTCGGAAATAAAATCCATAGAGATATGGGTCCATGGCCTCTTGGGCACAGGTAATGGCATTAACAAACCACTAGAGCGAGAGCAAGGCTTGGAGCGAGAGCAAGTCCCACAGGACTGCACAAATTCCCTGACGTCACGAGACAAAGTAGGCCACCAAAAGGACCGACTCACCAAGTCTCTGGTACCAAAAATCCCGGATGACCAGCCAACGCGGAACAATGAATCTCAGACATCACACTCTTCTTCCACTGGTCTGGGACAAACAATTTCCCTATAGGGCAGTGCTCAGGTTTATCCTCCTGACACCCTTCCAAAGCCAGTCTCAAATTGGGTGAGATGGCGGAAAGAACTACACCCTCTTTCAAAATAATAGTAGGATCAGATAATTCAGGAGAGTCCGCAAAGAAACTCCTCGAGAGGGCATCCGCCTTAACATTCTTAGTGCCAGGAAGAAAAGAAACCACAAAATTAAAACGTGTGAAAAACAAGGCCCACCTGGCCTGTCTAGGATTAAGTCGCTTGGCTGATTCGAGATAAACCAGATTCTTATGGTCCGTGAGGACCACCACCTGATGTTTGGCTCCTTCCAGCCAATGTCTCCACTCTTCAAAGGCCCACTTCATGGCCAATAACTCCCGATTACCCACGTCATAATTACGTTCAGTTGGAGAAAATTTTCAAGAAAAAAAGGCACAAGGGTTACTCTTAGAGGTCTCTGGATCTCTTTGGGACAAAACAACACCTGCCCCAATTTCAGAGGCATCAACCTCCACCTGAAACGGTAGAGAAACATCAGGCTACCGTAGAACAGGAGCAGAAGTAAATCTCTGCTTAAGTTCCTGAAACGCAGAAACTGCCTCAGGAGGCCAATTCACCACATCAGAACCCTTTTTGGTCAAATCAGTCAATGGTTTAACAATAACAGAGAAATTACCAATAAATTTACAATAAAAATTGGCAAAACCCAAAAATCTCTGAATAGCCTTTAATGAAGTAGGTTGGACCCAATCACAGATGGCCTGAACCTTGACCGGGTCCATTTCAATAACAGACGGAGACAAAATGAATCCCAGAAATGAGACCTTCTGTATGCCAAAAAGACACTTTGATCCCTTCACATACAGTGCATTCTCTCTCAAAATCTGGAACACAGTCCGAACATGTTTCACATGAGAGTCCCAGTCATTGGAAAAAATCAAGATATCATCCAAATAAACAATCAGAAATTTATCCACAAAATCCCTGAAAATATAATTCATGAAGGATTGGAAGACTGAAGGAGCATTAGTGAGCCCAAAGGGCATCACTAGGTACTCAAAATGCCCCTCTGGGGTATTAAACGCCGTCTTCCATTCATCCCCCTGCTTAATGCGAATAAGATTATACGCCCCCCTGCGGTCAAGCTTGCTAAACCAACTAGCACTTTTCACCCTGGAAAACAGGTCAGAAATCAAGGGTAACGGATATTGATACTTCACAGTGATCTTATTCAAGAGACGATAATCAATACACGGCCTCAATGAACCATCCTTTTTGGCCACAAAGAAAAACCGGCACCCAAGGGTGAAGAGGATGGTCTGATATGACCGTTCTCCAATGACTCCTTGATATAAGATCGCATAGCATCGTGTTCAGGTACAGACAAGTTAAAAAGGTGACCTTTAGGAAATTTACCACCAGGCACTAATTCAATAGCGCAATCGTAGCTCCTGTGAGGGGGCAAAGGTGCAGATTTACTTTCACTAAATACATCCGAAAAATCAGTCAAAAAGTCAAGAACATCCTGAGACTTGGGAAAGGCAGAAAAAACAGGAGTGTCGGCATTAACACATTGGCAGCCCCAACTGGTCACAGACACAGATTTCCAATGCAAAACAGGATTATGAGACTGTAACCAAGGGAAACCTAGTACAATAATGTCATGCAGATTATACAGCACCAGAAATTTGCAACTGTCCTGATGATCTGGTTCAACCCTCATTATCACCTGAGTAGAAAACTGGGGTTTATTCTCCGCCAAAGGGGTAGAATCAATGCCCAGTAGTGGAATAGACTTCCGCAGGGGTATCATGGGAAACCCACAACGTTTGGCAAAGTCAAAATCCATCAGGTTAATAGCTGCTCCTGAATCAACAAAAGCCTGAGCAGAAAATGTGGACAGGGAGCAAATCAGGGTAACAGTCAACAGAAATTTAGTCTGAACACTACCCAAGACAACTGAGCGCGCAAAACGTCTTCCCCGCTTAGGGCAGACTGAAATAGCATGAGAGGCATCACCACAGTAGAAACATAACCCATTGTGCTTTCAAAACTCATGACGCTGTGCCCCAGAAATCACTCTATCACACTGCATGGGCTCAGAAGCTGGCTCACAAGGCAACACTATCTCATGCATACCTCTGCGCTCACTCAAACGTCTGTCAATTTGAATAGCCAATGACATAGAATCATTGAGACCAGAGGGAGCAGGGAATCCCACCATAACATCCTTTACATTCTCGGACTGCCCCTTCCGAAAAAGGGCTGCCAAAGCATCATCATTCCATTTGGTCAGGACTGCCCACTTTCGGAATTTCTGACAGTGCAACTCAGCGTTTTCAAGACCCTGATTTAATGCCAACAAGTTTTTTCAGCTTGATCAGTGACATTAGGTTCATCGTACAATAACCCCAGAGCCACAAAAAATTCATCAATATCATTCAAAACAGGATCCCCAGGTGTCAGGGAAAAAGCCCAATCCTGAGGATCGCCGCGCAGGAGAGAGATGACAATTTGAACCTGCTGTGCTGCGTTACCTGAGGACTTAGGCTTTAAGGCAAAAAACAACTTACAGTTATTTTTGAAATTCAGAAATTTAGCCCGATCCCCCAAAAACAAATCTGGCATGGGAATCCTAGGTTCCACAACCGGCAACCTAGCAAGATAGGTAGCAATACTCTGAACCTCAGTGGCAAGCTGATCCACACGGCCAGACAACTGTGCAAACTCCATTGAAAGAAAAAAAAATCCTCCTCAGCACCCAGAGAAAAAGAGGGAAAAAATGCAACAGACAGAAAAAAAAAATAAAAATCTCTGACAACTCTGACAACTTTTTTCTTTCCACACTATTTTTCCCTTCTGTGAGTACCATATAATTTTCAGCTATGGTCCGGTGATACTGTTGTGTTTCAGTAGCTGAGGAGGACAGGAACAACAGCAGGGCAGCAGAACACCTGAGATGTTGGTAACTGATGGGTTGCAGATTCCTAAACTAACGACACAACTAGAGGTAGCCGTGGAGCGTTCCTACATTGATCCTAGACGCCTCGTCACAGCCTGAGAGATAACTACACCTAAAGGCAGAAAGATGAAAGCTATCTGCCCCGGAGCAGATCCCCAAAGAAAATAGGAAGCCCCAAACATATAATGGCGGTTAGACAAGATGAAAACACAAACATAGGCAGAAAATAGATTGAGCAAACGCTGGGGCCACAAGCTGACTAAATAGAATAGGAAAGGATAGATTACTTTCTGCAACACAGAAAACCCTACAAAAATCCAACAATTCTGATTACAAAAATAGTGAGATCACACAATCTCGCCACCCGCTAAATCAGATCTCAGTGTGAACAAAACCAAGCTGCAGCCGCTGAAAAAACAGGAAAAAGCAAATGAGCAAATAACAGTGGCTGCAGATAAACTGTGAGGAGCTCAGGCCTCAGGAGGGGATCTGGCTGACCTCCACAAAAGTGCAGAAAACAATGCAAAAAGCAAGCACAAAAAGAAAAGTAAAAAATATCTTATCTGAAAGCAGGAGATGCAGGCAAGACTCCAGCAAACTTCCAAATGAACCAGGAACCACAATTGAGACAAGAACAATTGATCACCGGCAACCATCATGGGAGGGAACCTCCCTTATATCAGACCAGTCAGTGAACCCAGATTGCCATTTCTCGCTGAAAGGTTCAGTACTGTCTGTAACCACCAGAGGGAGCCTCTGCTCAGAAACCATCTCTAGCACATTCATAACAATTGGGGTCTCTGCAGGTAGACCGGTATAGCCTGCGCCAAAGAATGACCTCCCATACAGATTTTCTGCAGAAGTGGACACGTTTTTTGTGTTTAACCCCTCTCTGACATTAGACGTACTATCCCGTCCATAAAACCTGTGCCATTCTGCCCATGGATGGGATAGTACGTCATAGGCGATCAGCTGCGCTCCTGAGGGGAGCGCAGCTAATCGCCGCCGGGTTCAGCTGATTATCACAGCTGACACCCGTGACTGTGTGTCAGGAGCGGTCACGGACCGCTCCCGGCACATTAACCCCTAGCTTTTTATTTCGATTTTTGGGAGGTTAGAATGAACAAAAATCAGCAATTCATGAATTTCTTTTGGGGGAGGCGTTTTTATTGTTCCGCGTGTGGTAAAATTGATAAAGCAGTTTTATTATTCGGGTCAGTACGATTATGGCGATACCTCATTTATATCATTTTTTTATGTTTTGGCGCTTTTATAGAATAAAAACAATTTTATATAAAAAATAATTATTTTTGCATCGCTTTATTCTGCGAGCTATAACTTTTTTATTTTTTCGCTGATGATGCTGTATGGCAGCTCGTTTTTTGCCGAGAGCAGGCACTGAGAAGCCTGCATCTATGCCTATGCGATCGCTGGTTTGACAGAGTGCTGTGCACACTGTCACACCAGCGATCTGATAAAATACTGTGATGTCCCACCCTGGGACAAAGTAAAAAAGTTAAAAAAGTAAAAATAAACATGTGTAAAAAAAAATCCAAAATAAAAAAAAAAAAATAAAAAATATTCCCCAATAAATTCATTTCTTCCTGTTAATAAAAAAAACAAAACAATAAAAGTACACATATTTGGTATCGCCGCGTACGTAACGACCCCCCCTATAAAACTGTCCCACTAGTTAACCCCTTTAGTGAACCCCTTAAAAAAAAAAAAAAAAAACGAAGCAAAAAATCAATGCTTTATCATCATACCGCCGAACAAAAAGTGGAATAACGCGCGATCAAAAAGACCGATATAAATAAACATGGTACCGCTGAAAACGTCATCTTGTCCCGCAAAAAACGAGCTGCCATACAGCATTATTAGCGAAAAAATAAAAAAGTTATAGCTCGCAGAATAAAGCGATGCAAAAATAATTATTTTTTATATAAAATTGTTTTTATTCTATAAAAGCGCCAAAACATAAAAAAATGATATAAATGAGGTATCGCCATAATCGTACTGACCCGAATAATAAAACTGCTTTATCAATTTTACCACACGCGGAACAATAAAAACGCCTCCCCCAAAAGAAATTCATGAATTGCTGATTTTTGTTCATTCTAACCTCCCAAAAATCGAAATAAAAAGCGATCAAAAAATGTCACCTGCTCAAAAATGGTACCAATAAAAACGTCACCTCGTACCGCAAAAAATAAGACCTCACATGACTCTGTGGGCCAAAATATGCAAAAATTATAGCTCTCAAAATGTGGCGATGCAAAAAACTATTTTTGCAATAAAAAGCGTCTTTTAGCGTGACAGCTGCAATCATAAAAACCCGCTATAAATAGTAAATCAAACCCCCCTTTATCACCCCCTTAGTTAGGGAAAAATAATAAAATTAAAAAAATGTATTTATTTCCATTTTCCCATTAGGGTTAGGGTTGCGGCTAAAGTTAGGGTTAGGGTTGGCGCTAAAGTTAGGATTAGGGTTAGGGTTGGAATTAGGGGTGTGTTAGGGTTAGGTTTGTGGTTAGGGTTGGGACTAGGGTTAGGGGTGTGTTGGGGTTAGGGTTGGAGTTAGAATTGGGGGGTTTCCGCTGTTTAGGCACATCAGGGGCTCTCCAAATGTGACATGGCGTCTGATCTCAATTCCAGCCAATTCTGCGTTGAAAAAGTCAAACGGTGCTCCTTCACTTCTGAGCTCTGCCATGCGTCCAAACAGTAGTTTATCCCCACATATGGGGTATCAGCGTACTCTGGACCCCAAGAGTTATTGTGCAATTTGTCCTATTTCTTCTGTTACCCTTGGGAAAATAAAAAACTGGGGGCGAAAATATCATTTTTGTACAAAAAAAATTATTTTTTTGTTTTTATGGCTGTACATTATAAACTTCTGTGAAGCACTTGGGGCTTCATAGCGCTCACCACACACCTGGATAAGTTCCTTGTGGGGTCTATTTTCCAAAATGGGGTCACTTGTTGGGAATTTCCACTGTTTAGGCGCATCAGGGGCTCTCCAAATGCGACATGACGCCCCCAGACCATTCCATCAAAGTCTGCAATCCAAAACGTCACTACTTCCCTTCCGAGCCCCAACGTGTACACATACAGTAGTTTTCTCCCACATATTGGGTATCAGCGTACTCAGGACAAATTGGCAACAACTTTTGGGGTCCAATTTCTCCTGTTACCCTTGTAAAAATAAAATATTGGGGCGAAAAAATCATTTTTGCAAATAAAAAAAAAGATTTTTTATTTTTACGGCTGTGCGTTATAAACTTCTGTGAAGCACTTCGGGGTTCAAAGTGCTCACCACACATCTAGATAAGTTCCTTGTGGGGTCTATTTTCCAAAATGGGGTCACTTGTGGGGGGTTTCCACTGTTTAGGCGCATCAGGGGCTCTCCAAATGCGACATGACTAGAGTTGAGCGATACTTTCCGATATCCAAAAGTATCGGAATCGGAATGGTATCGCCGATACACAAAAAATATGGGCGATACCCGATACCGATACCGGAAGTCCCATGTAAGTCTATGGGAACAAAATATCGAAATAAAAAAAACCCCATTCTTGCCTTGTAGGTTAATTGTACATGAAGGAAAACAACAAAGAGTAATGTAGAATGTATTGGGGGAGGTTGAGGAGACATTAAAGGCATAGATGTTTAACCCAATCCAATGGAATAGCATTAATTTTTTTTTTTTAGGAAATACGTTCGGATTGACGAAGAAATTCACAATGTTGTTAACCTTTTTTCTATTTTGTCAAATATGTCTGTTTCACAACTTCCATGGTCTTCACCTTTTTAACTTTTCACACACTTTCTCCTTCATAATCTTCAGCAGCATCATCTTTCTCATCAAATTATTCTTCATCTTCACCTTCTTAATCTTCTAAAACTTCTTGCTATTCATCTTTTTGTTAACATTACTTATATTGTTCTTATTAAACAGTTATTATTCTTCATATTCTACTTCTTCATCTTCTTCCTATTCATCCTTTTCATCATATTCTTATTTGTGACAGACATTCCTGTACTTGTAATCTGTAAAACTCTGAATTTTCATCCTTCCGTTCTTGCTGTCACGAAAGATTTTAATTACAACAGTATTTGTCCGCGTTCAGTTTAGCCTGCAGCAGCATCAGGCATTTTCCAGGGGCACCACGAGGAGGAACGGACTCACCCCCATACACTGCTTAGTCTTCTTCTGCTTAGAATTTAGAGCATATATTTTGCTCTTCATTTTGGTCTTATACTTAATGTTCTTCTGCTTTTTGATCTTCTGCTTATTGTTCTTCTGTCTCTTGTTCTGTATCTTGTAGTTTGTCTTAACCTTCTTTGTCCTGTTGGTGATGGTACAAAAGCCAATGGAAGTAACGAGGACCAGCTGACTGTGCTGGAACCCGGAGGGTCAGCAGAAGGAAAAGAGCCAATGGCACAACCGAGGACCAGCTGACGTTACTGGGACAGGGTTACTAAGCAGGAGGTACCTGTGCTCCAAAGCACTACCAAGGACCAGCAGACGTTGCTGGAACTCGGATACCGACATGGAGGCACCTAGGCCAAAGGCACTGCGGAGAACCAGCTGACGGTACTGGAACCCGGATGGGTAGCAGAAGGTACAAGAGCCAATGAAAGTAACGAGGACCAGCTGACTGTGCTGGTACCCGAGGGTCAGCAGAAGGAAAAGAGCCAATGGCACAACCGAGGACCAGCTGACGTTACTGGGACAGGGTTACTAAGCAGGAGGTACCTGTGCTCCAAAGCACTACCAAGGACCAGCAGACGTTGCTGGAACTCGGATACCGACATGGAGGCACCTAGGCCAAAGGCACTGCGGAGAACCAGCTGACGGTACTGGAACCCGGATGGGTAGCAGAAGGTACAAGAGCCAATGAAAGTAACGAGGACCAGCTGACTGTGCTGGAACCCGGAGGGTCAGCAGAAGGAAAAGAGCCAATGGCACAACCGAGGACCAGCTGACGTTACTGGGACAGGGTTACTAAGCAGGAGGTACCTGTGCTCCAAAGCACTACCAAGGACCAGCAGACGTTGCTGGAACTCGGATACCGACATGGAGGCACCTAGGCCAAAGGCACTGCGGAGAACCAGCTGACGGTACTGGAACCCGGATGGGTAGCAGAAGGTACCCATGGAAATTAAAGTTGAGGCAGCAGGACTGTTTGCCGTTCACACAGCAGGGGAACAGCTGACATTACTGAACCCCAGTAACACAGGAGCAAGTGTAGACTGTGCTAACAGCACTTCCGAGAAACAACTGGCGGTGTTGTAACCCAGGGATGAGAAGAGAACAGGGTGGAGGCAGCAGGACTGTTTGCCGTTCACACAGCAGGGGAACAGCTGACATTACTGAACCCCAGTAACACAGGAGCAAGTGTAGACTGTGCTAACAGCACTTCCGAGAAACAACTGGCGGTGTTGTAACCCAGGGATGAGAAGAGAACAGGGTGGAGGCAGCAGGACTTTTTGCCGTTCACACAGCAGGGGAACAGCTGACATTACTGAACCCCAGTAACACAGGAGCAAGTGTAGACTGTGCTAACAGCACTTCCGAGAAACAACTGGCGGTGTTGTAACCCAGGGATGAGAAGAGAACAGGGTGGAGGCAGCAGGACTTTTTGCCGTTCACACAGCAGGGGAACAGCTGACATTACTGAACCCCAGTAACACGGGAGCAAGTGTAGACTGTGCTAACAGCACTTCCGAGAAACAACTGGCGGTGTTGTAACCCAGGGATGAGAAGAGAACAGGGTGGAGGCAGCAGGACTGTTTGCCGTTCACACAGCAGGGGAACAGCTGACATTACTGAACCCCAGTAACACAGGAGCAAGTGTAGACTGTGCTAACAGCACTTCCGAGAAACAACTGGCGGTGTTGTAACCCAGGGATGAGAAGAGAACAGGGTGGAGGCAGCAGGACTGTTTGCCGTTCACACAGCAGGGAACAGCTGACATTACTGAACCCCAGTAACACAGGAGCAAGTGTAGACTGTGCTAACAGCACTTCCGAGAAACAACTGGCGGTGTTGTAACCCAGGGATGAGAAGAGAACAGGGTGGAGGCAGCAGGACTTTTTGCCGTTCACACAGCAGGGGAACAGCTGACATTACTGAACCCCAGTAACACAGGAGCAAGTGTAGACTGTGCTAACAGCACTTCCAAGCAACAACTGGCGGTGTTGGAGCCCAGGGTCAAGGAGGATGTTTAAATACTAGATGAAGTATTTTCCTTGTTACGTGTCAATTAAAAATGTCTATACTCCAAACAAGAGAAATATAACCTTTAGTACCATAAGATGATGATTTTACTTTAAAAAATATATGTAAATTAATAATTGACAAACATAAACGCATACATTAACATGTTGAAAAGCAATGCAAACCACAATAAAAATCGGTTAAATAATCTGCTATACGGTTTTAAATAAAAGCATACAAGTACATATCAGAATCCATTAATGATGGATAAGTAACAGTATGTACACCATTTTCATTTGCTGAATAATATCACTAAAAAGTTTTTAAAAATATCTAAAATTTCCATCATGTAATACTGATAATATGTGCCAATCATTTATATTAACAAAAAAAACCTTTAAAAAGTGCATAGTGAAAACAGCTATTTATGCCTGACTGTGGACTTGCAAGCATGACAACGGATAGATAAGGTATATATAGATGACACTGCATAGCCACAGATGGTGAATGGCGATGTAATACTGTACCTCAATAAAGTGTGCGTTACTAAGTACTACATCCTTATTTTTATATAGCTTTCTAAAAGGGTACGTGCATGTATGCTTGCGCCTTTGTTTGGACGCACAGACTGGCTTCCTGCTGTGACGCGTTGGGTATTGGAGCGTCTGTGCGTCTTATGACGCAGACTAACATTCACGGTGCGCATCGTTCATCATCGCAAGCGTACCGACAACACAAAGGCGTTGTCATGACTTCTTTACTCAGTAAACATGCACCTATGATGAAACATACACGCATGTGCCCTATTACATAACAAGCTACAAGAAAAATGCGTGTGAGGTGTGACACAGCTGTTTTGTTAAGGTACAGTATTATATCGACATTGTACAGGTGTCGCTATTCAGTCTGATAAATAGATATCATTCACCTATTCTATCAGTTGTCGTTCTTTCAGCACCACTTACAGGTATATATTTTGCTATTGTGACTATGCACTATTGACTTTACCAAGGTAATGCATGATTTTTGTTAGCGATTATCATGTTTACATGAAGGACCTTTATGATATGGGCTGTTAACTTTCTAATCAAATATGTATTTTTTAAAATGACACAAATATAAGTAATGTTGAAGAGGACTATTCCTACATGCATTGTTTGCACAATATTACAGGTGTACATCACGTCCCTTAATCAACATTGGATATTATATTTACTTGTATGCTTTTATTTCAAAGGCAAGAACACTGAAGTATAACCTTCGCACTGCAGCAGTTGTCAAAGTTCAACCCACATTATGCACTTCCAACATTGCAGTATTTGAGTCATCATGATGTGAGTTGGATTTGTCTAAGCTATGGAGTGACAAGGTTGACCATCAGTATCCTATAGCATAAGTAGGCTTTTGTGTTTGCATTTGTTTTCGACATGTGCATATCTGTAATAATATGTCACAATTATTTTGTTACAGATTTGTGACAAAGACAAATCATTTTATGGTTTGAAAGTTGACGTTTCAAATGTTTACAGCTTAGAAATCATGGTGTAGCCTCATATCTATGTGTAGCACTAGACACTTTGAGATGTCATGTTTTTTTCACCATGATTAGGTAGCTAGCAGTAATTTTTGCCGGACACACAGCAGGGGAACAGCAGGCGTTACTGAACCCCACAAACACATCAGCGATTGTTTTCATCTGTGCATCTAACACTTCTGAGCAGCAACTGGCGCTGTTGAAGCCCAGGGTCAAGGAGGGTGTAGGCAGAGGCCTAGTATGAGACGTTTGAAGTTGAAGTTGTAGTTAGCAGCAGTAATTTTTGCCAGACACACAGCAGGGGAACAGCAGGCGTTACTGAACCCCACAAACACATCAGCGATTGTTTTCATCTGTGCATCTAACACTTCTGAGCAGCAACTGGCGCTGTTGAAGCCCAGGGTCAAGGAGGGTGTAGGCAGAGGCCTAGTATGAGACGTTTGAAGTTGAAGTTGTAGTTAGCAGCAGTAATTTTTGCCAGACACACAGCAGGGGAACAGCAGGCGTTACTGAACCCCACAAACACATCAGCGATTTTTTTCATCTGTGCATCTAACACTTCTGAGCAGCAACTGGCGCTGTTGAAGCCCAGGGTCAAGGAGGTGTAGGCATAAAATATTGAGTTATTGCCTTGTTACGTGGCCATTGCAAATGTATGTACTTCAAACAAGAATAAATGAAGTTTTACTACAACAATAAAATGATAAATTTCAATTACAAGAATAGAAAAATATTTATACTTGACAGTCCTCTGTGGTTGATAACGTTTAATGGCTAACTGAAAATATGGTAACAAATTCAAAGCTTTCGAGACTACTCAGGTGTCTTCATCAGGCTAAGAGTAAAGCCAAAAATGAAGAATCACATATTTCTACACACAACAGGACACAGGAATAGCTAAGACAAGTGAGGAGGGACAAGTGAGGGGAGACCGGCAACAAAAAGGAGAACAAGGATGAATTATCAGCGCCACACAATCACAGATAAATTAATGAATTTACCTGTGGCAAAAGACTTTTGTATGCCCGGTCATAGCATCATGGATATGGAATTACTGGTATTAAAATATAACTTCAGATATGAGAAACGTACAAAGGTTTCAGAATATAAGCTCATCATGACCTTTGACACTGTTAGTGATGGAATGAATAGATCAAATGGATTTATGTCATTCTATATCAATTAAGGAATCTGCGTCTATGCCCTTCCAGGTCATGAAAACCCAAAAAAATACGCCAATGAGAGGGCAATCAAACTTTCTATCCTTATCTAGGAACTGTTCCAATATTTATGTTCATCCCTGTGAGATAATGACAGTTCTGATACACGTCACTTACTTGTCTTACCTATTGCACTATTCCTGTGTCCTGTTGTGTATAGAAATATGTGATGCTTAATTTTTTTAGTTAGTCTTTCCCTGATGAAGAGACGTGAGTAGCCTTGAAAGCTTGCAATTTGTTTCCATCTTTTCAGTTATCCATTAAAAGGTATCAACCACTGCTGACTCTGAAGTCTAAATATTTTTCTATCTACTGGCTAACACGGTACAAAGATACACATGTTTTCTAATTTCAAGAAGGAAAAATAAAGAAAATAGAAATATAAACGCATATATGCACATGCCAAAAATAAATGGAACAACACAACACCCAAAAAATTGGTAACAAAATATAGTGTTGTAAATTTAAGAATAAAAGTCCATTTTTTTTTTTATGAATAATGCTTAAGGAACGCTATGTTAAACCATAACATAGTGAAGACAATGGATTTTGTAATAGTCACTCATCATCATCATCGCAAATTTTATGTGACAGTCACAGACATTTCAATTATTTAAGTTCATAAAATCGTAACTTTCTATAGCATGTATGACATGTCCAGCATGGACTCATCAATGTGATTGATGACACAATAATGTACAATAAAAAATAACCATTTAAAAAAACATTAGGCATTGTTTGTCACAATTTAAGTGTGTGCCTGCAAGTGTAGGTGAAACAAAGGCTACGGATAGCAAAGGTATATTCTATGTCTGTATCAGACAGTGGACAGCCTCTGATGGGTAATGCCGATGTTATACTGTACGTCAATAAAGTCTGCGGCTGAAATCATGCATTTTTTGCTTGTAGAGTGTTGAAGAGGGTAAAAGAATGTCTGGTTGCGCAAAGCTTTATCCGTCAACACTACCTTCCTACTGTCACGCGTAGGGTAGGGTAGCGTGTGGCAATTAGCTGACTATGAAATGTGAGGTTAGGCTGCGTTATTGCGCACTAGGACGCAAAAAAAAATACAGCAGTAATAATTTAATGTGTAATACTCCACCTATGACAAACAAAAAAATTACGTTCCCTCTTTAACAATGTACAAGACTAACAAGCCTAATGGTTGACGCTGACTTAATTGAGATACAGTATTACATCAACATTGTCCATGAGTAACTATGCACTGTGATACCTATATACCAGTATTAATTTATATCTCTTGTGGTTGTTTCAACAGCACTTGCAGGTATAACTACCTATTGTCAGTATGCATGATGCACTTTCTAGATGTAATAATTTATTATTGGACATTATTACCATGTTTACATGCTGGCCATTTCATATATGGTGTTTGAAGTTACAGTTGGCATCAGTATGTGTATTTTATAATGTCTGTCATAAATAAAACTCGTGATGATGATGATGAGGATTTAATGATTCGTACATCCATTGACTGCATTATCTTACAGGTACAGATAAAGTTCCTTAAAAAGCATTAATTCATAAGTCTGAAATGTACTTTTATGCATTAATTTCAAAATGTGAAGAGTAGACTATGTTTTATTTTTTGTTACCATTTCTAATAGACATGTGCAGATATGCGCTGTGATGACAAATTATTATTTGTCCATATTTGTCATAAAAATTTATCATTCTAGGCCTGCAAAACTTCACAATTTCATGTTTTCAGCATAACAAGCAGGGTGACGGCTCTTCCCTATTTGGAGCATGTTGGTCATGTGTTTTTCTGTCCATGTGTCGGGAACAGGAGACTTCTTGCCGTTGACACAGCAGGGAACAGCTGGCGTTACTGAACCCCACTAACAGTAGAGCTTGTGTTTTGTTCTGTGGACACGACACTTCTGAGCAGCAACTGGCAGTGTTGGAGCCCAGGGAGTAGAGTTCAGGTGGTAGAAAGATGAACATAACAGGAGACATGGATAACGTTGCGAACCAGTTATTTAATCTGAAAACGGACAGACAAATTCTGGCGAGATCCATGCCTTGTTCATTTTCAGAAAAGTAAGCCGTCTACATTATCGGAGGATAGTCGCATGCGACGGTCTGTTAGTACACCACCTGCAGCACTAAAGACGCGCTCCGATAATACACTGGCAGCAGGGCAAGCCAGCACCTCCAATGCATACTGGCTAAGCTCTGGCCATGTATCCAGCTTAGAGACCCAAAACTTGAATGGGGAAGAGCCATCTGGGAGTACACTGAGAGCAAAGCCAAGTAGTCTGTCACCATCTGACGGATACGTTGCCTCCCGCTGACTGGAGCCCTCTCGGATGGTGTAGACATTTGTGGCGCTGCCACAAAACTTGCCACATTTTTAACATACTGGTCTTTCCCTGTTGCAGAGGGACTGCGTGTGCTCCCTCTTGTTGCAGAGCTCTCTACACTGCCTCGACGCACAGAGCTGCTTTGTAAAGCAGTAGCAGCAGCAGTGCTCTCGGCAGTAAGGTAGAACATTAGGGATTGCACCAGTGTGTCTTGGTACTCCCGCATTTTACGCTCCCGGTTCAACGTGTGATGAGGCTTTTGACGTTGTCCCGGTAGCGAGGGTCTAGGAGGGTGTACACCCAATAATCAGACGTCGTGAGAATGTGGGCGATGCGGCGGTCGTTTCTTAGGCACTGCAGCATGAAATCAACCATGTGCTGCAGACTCCCAACTGGCAAAGAAACGCTGTCCTCTGCAAGAGGCGTTATCTCTGCCTGCTCTGCATCACCCCACCCTCGCTCTACATACTGACTAGAGCGTTGTGTACCCCCCCTCTGGAGCATTCTTCCTCCTCCATGACTCCTCCTCCCACCCCTCACAAAGTGAGCCCTGCCCACCCTTTTTGAGGAACCCCTTGCGCGCTTTTCAAAGGGGATGGAATTTGTGACTCCTCACCCCACCTCTTCCCAAAAACCCCATCCCCTTTTTGCTTTCATGTTTTTTGAACAGGGAATAAGGGGGGCAGTCAGCTACTAGTCATCATCTGCACTCGCCATCCCGTTGACTCACAAACGCACGCAAAACGTGGCACATGTCCTTTATGTGGCCCCCTTAAGGGGGAATTGGACGGCGCAAATTGCTGTTATTGCGCCTGATGCAGCTGATACTCCATAACTGCTGGCTGCGCTCACACAACCGCCCAAAAAAAGAAAAAAAAAACCTGGAACGAAAACATTTAGGAAAAAAAAAACCCAAAA
>JARQOD010000006.1:194375227-194393330 GCA_033576555.1 Oophaga sylvatica | reverse complement strand
TTGAGCAGGTGAGCTGTAAGATGAGTATTTTTTTTCATATAACTAATGTTTATCATGTAAAAAAGATAAAAGGGAATCTGTCACCCTAAATTGGGGGGATATTTAAATGATGGCAGTAAGGTTTCAGATGGGCGGTGTTTTGGTTACTTCCCTTTAAACAGTTGTTTGCCGCTGTCTCCATTATTTCTGGGAATTGTAGTCGTTGCCCTCCATAAGCGCCTGCACATTGGGAGTGAGATTGCACATGTCCGAAAGCTTAATACAAATAGACAAAAAGAAGGACCAGCACATCTAAGCTAGTGTGAATAGGCCAACCAAAGAAGTATACAAGTCAAAAAGATTAAGGTGCTTTGGATCTTGAGAGACCATGAGGAAACATTAGCATCCATCTATTAGACCTTGAAGATCTCATATATTGAGGAACAAACATGTCAAAAGTCATTTTGTGACTCCTACATCTTGCATGCATAGATTTTACTCCTGCTACCCAGTGGGCATTCTAGGATATGGCCATATGCGCTTCTTTGCGTTAGGAGCCACATGAGGGTTAGAGGCCTTGTAATAATGTCGAGTACCATTCATCCTTTAACTTCAGACTGGGAAAAGCATGGTGTAACATCTTTCATAAAATGTGTAGACTGTATATAAAGTAAGTGTTTACCTCATGCATTTTAATGAGTTTGCACTAAAGGCATATTGAAGATGTAACACCATACATTGCCGCAATGGTTACCCCCAGCATCCTACTCCTAATGCAGGCGCAGTTGCCATCACCCCACAGCACTCCAATATCCTCACCCGTGTAAAGTCTGATGTTACCATTTCACCTCTTGCCAGAACCTATATCAACAGCACCACTATTAAATTGCTACCAATGAATTTGTGGGCTTCTAACCTAGGTAAAATTGCTGGGCATGGTGAGTGAGAATAGCAAGCTGTTATTCAGATAAGATGAAACAACTTGAGGGGGAAAATGGCAGAACTCACAACTTTTGATAACGGTAATATATAGCAATGACACCTTAGAAGGCAAGATTGTCATTCTAGACCTTAAATAACATGGCAACTGAAATGCGCATTGGTGTTGCTGGAAAGTAAGATGCAGACCATTATTATGAGCTGTTATGGTTGACCATTGGTCTGATTTTTGGGCATTTGTGTGATAAATCTTATTCTATCTTTCTCAATTTTTTTTTACCCATCTCTCCCATTATTGTATGTGCTTTGAACACTTTAATAGGTGTTTTTAATGACATTGTTACAATTCCCCTATCAATGTATCTGGACACAGTGAGTGACAGTTAAGTCATCCAATCTAGGGCAGGGGTGTGCTGAGATTTCAGTATGGTGATGGACAGCTCAGCGGTCCATTCAGAGTCTGAGGTGTGCTGAACTATGAGTGTTCTTGAGTGACAGTTTAGCTGCCCAATCAGGTCCAGGGTGTGTGAGTTTTTCTCCATGTGTCTCCTGTTCGAAGTTATTACTTGGCTATTTAGCTGACTCTTTGCCTTTAATTTGTGCAAGTTGTAGTTTTATGCTCGGTGGTGTCTGCGTGCCTTGTATTCCTGTGCTAAGTCTCAGATCTATTGCTAACCAACCTTTGACCTTGCTTCTGACCATCCATTTGCCCAGCCCTTGATTTGCTAGCTTCCTGGAATTCTGACCTCAGACCATGACCTGACTATCCTTTGTCTTACTCCTTTGTTTATGACGAGCTCTATTAATATATGATTCTGGAACTCTTGACTACTCAGCCTCATGGCTTACCTGCGAGTAGTGACTAGCATCATATTTGCCTGTAAGTAGTGACTAGTGTCAAAGACATTTTTCAACATTGTTGTTTAATAATAATTGATTGAAACACTATAACCTTTATGGCTTATATATGTTGTGACCTACAAAAGCAAGGTTTAACCTGGTTAATTTAATGGCCTGTAAGGGATTGACATGCTTAGGTGCGTCTCCAGGTAGACACAGGAATACTTTGACAGTGAAACACCTGCTGGTTTATTAAAGTCAGATGGACCAAGGCAGGGCTCAGAAAAACAAAAGTAGAGCCTTCCTGGCTTAATGGAAAACCAAAACAAATAGGGTATAACAGAGTCCTTTCTCTGCAGGGTTCACCTGCAGTTATCCTGCACAGTCTTTTAGCTCCTCAGGGAGCTATGTAGGAGTTTATGCTCTTCCAACACACCACTGACTCTCATTGCCAGGTATTTAACACCCATGTCATGGTCACATGACCTTGACCTCACACAGGTCCTGGCAGAACTCTGGATGTGGAGATACGGTGGATCTCCGCCCACCCGCTCTATGAAGGTCAACTAAAACCAGCCCATAACACAAGTTCATATTAAAACTCTCAGCACTTAGAGTGCTGGAGGAAAAAAACACTCTTGTTTTACATCACTGACTGCAGTATGTGCAATGACATGTATCTGCCTTCACATACTATTCCAGTGACTCTGTCACATATTCCCCCCCTCTGACCAATGCTTGGGTTTTTTCGCACCTTCAGATATCAGACAGGGAATTCGGGAGATAGCATCTGCATTACCATGTAACTTCCCTGACTTTTGCTCTACATGAAAAGTGAAATCTTGAAGGGCTAAGAACCACCCAATCACCCTGGCGTTCTTACCCTTCTTCTCTCTCAACCATTGCAGAGGGATATGGTCCGACACTAACTTAAACCTACGACCTAGCAGGTAGTACTTCAGGGTGTAGATTGCCCACTTTATAGCCAAACACTCTTTCTCCACTCTAGTGTAATTCTTCTCGCAAGAAGAGAGTTTTCGGCTCAGGTACAGGATGGGATACTCTTCTCCATTTATTTCCTGTGACAGCACAGCTCCCAACCCAACCTCTGAAGCATTGGTCTGGACTACAAATTCTTTGCTAAAGTCTGGTGCAAAAAAACCTCCAAAAAATGTATATAGGGACAATTCAAGAGAAAACCAGAAAGAACAACAAAAATCCCTAAAAAATACCTTTTAATTCATTGATTAAAAACATCATTAATAGACACATAACACAAAGCTGGGGGATACCAGGAAAAATACCTAAAACTTCTTATAATGAATATAATGTAATATATATACTTATTTTTGAGGCCAAAAAATCTAGAATCACCCTAATAAGCCCTAGTGATTCCCTTCCTGACCGCGGAGGTTGGCACCCTAGTTGTTGACGACATGGCGCCCCCGCTCAACGTCGGTGCCCCTAATAAACCCTGTATCACCCTGAAGCCAGAAAAACAGGATACACAGAAAAAAACACACATACATATAACACCGAAAAAAAAAAGCCCTAGGTGGGGAGACCTAATTGTCTCAGATAAAGTGCTCAAATGCTGTAAACTTATCTCAGAACGTCCTTGAATCAGGACTGATCTCAGAGGAAAAAATTGCAGCTATATTTAAACTTATCGCGTAGAAAAAAATTTTTTTGCTGCAAAAAGACACATAATCTCAGAGAAAAGATGCAGCCAAATTATCAACTTATCTCGTAGTCAAAAAATGCTCATATGCTACACACTATATACTATTCTCAGAGAAAAAAGCAGTCATATTAGAAACATCTCGTATTCAAAAAAATATACTGATAGGCTGCAAAAAAAATGCAAAATTGCAAAAAATTGAAAAAACGTCTACAGACAGATAGAATACTCCACGACAAGTAAATGGTAGGTGGATAAAAAAGCACTTAACACAGAATCCCACCTGGGATAAATACCAAAATATATTGCACACAGGGACAGATAGTGTTAGTGGGACTGGATACAATCATCCATCCTTTAACTTAATATATATAACAATAGGCAAGGGATGTTCTGTTGTAAGGGGGCTGATATCCTATTACCCTTTCAGTACATATATAATACGGTATATATCTTAAATCCCCACAAAGCTATATACCCTAACAGTAATGTGTATAGTTTCAGCAGTTTAAATATTCAGAGCATATTGCATGATGGACCCATCCATAGAATCGTGCATGTACCATGACAGGGATACCCTTATCCAGTTCACAGAAATAAATATTAGCTATACATATAATACATCCCCACAAATCTGCTCAGCATGTAGTGTGCAATAGATAATAAGGCAATACTTATCAGTCAAATACAAGAACGAGACCCGACGCGTTTCCCCCTTCAAATTCTTTCGGGTTCATCAGGGGTCAGAGACGGGTCTGTTACCCCATGGCCGACGGATCAATGCAGTGTGCGGCGTGCTCCATATGCGTCCAGCGCCATTACTTAAAGATAGATCCGGTCACATGTTACAATCATGGAGTCCAAATGGGACGCACCTTGCGTTCCACACACCGGAACTAGAGCTGTCGATTTTTTTTCAAACTTAAAACCGATTTTCGATTTAAATCGATTTGATTTATTTTAAGCCCCGCCCCTATTTTACAAGCTCCACCCACCCTTGGCCACACCCCCATCACGCCAAATTGTGCCCGCTCTTACAGTATTCGGTTCTATTAGTGTAAAAAAACGCATCGTAAAGTCCACAGGACGCCCGGGAAGACTATCTCCACATCACTCAGCAGAATCAAGAACTAGACCGAACATCAAAGTTCACAGAAAGTCCGTTCACAAAACATGCAGCAAGGGCCGAGATGGATGCGTAAACTGTTATCACCGAATATCAAAACTCAACAAGTGTAGAGTGCAACAAGGAAAAAATAATTGCCCCCCCATTAATTGTGTAGGTGCAGCTCATTTCACACCTCCAAACAAGTGACATGGGTGCACTGGGATCATGGCTGATAACAGCCGCCTTACTCCACCCAGTCTGTGCACAGCATCCACCCCTGCTATCCCACACACACAGCTTCCCTTCTATTCTCCACCTGCAGCAGGGCAGGAACATTCCTAAAAACAAGATGTGGGGGGAATCACCCTGGTACCTAAATACTTCCCTGGAAGTCCCTGGCTAAGATTCATAGCATCATCCCTCCCCATGATATAAAACGAGGTGTGCACAGCAGCACACACCTAGCCATGATTCAGCCATCTCTCATCCCCACCAGCACTGGGGATTACGGCACGCCACCCTGCCAGACGGAGGGTCCAGGACTAACACCGCAGACCCCGATGGGTGCTCAGTACATGGATGGGGGGTCATGTGCCCCGATCATCCTGTCATTCTAGCTGGTCACAGGCCTCACATCAGACACCTGTATCAGACTCTAGGAGGGATCAATCATCGCAGCATCCAGTAAGGTCACTGCAGACCCTCCACAAGACATGGTAGGAGGGCTATGGCGCCTGCACAGAGGGCGACGCAGTACACAGGGGCCGCATCTACCATATGGCCATGAATACAATGTCACACTCACGCGGGGCAGGTCGCAGCCATTGCCGGTGACGGCAGGATGGAGCACAACCCCCATCATCTGCACACAGCCGAATCCTGTCAGCAGCGCGGCACACTGCGGATGTGGCGGCTCACACGGCTCCACACCCCGGCCACAGCCCCCCGGCTCCTTCCCAGCAGCCCCCTGCGGAGTGGAGGCAGTAACGGCTGTCCGCCATTTTGAGAGAGGAGAGAAGATGAAGGAGGGAGGAGGCGGCGGCCATATCGGCAGGACTTACCGGGGGAGTCATCCGAGTGCGGCGGCGAGTGACGGCCTCTCCCGGGCCACGGACTCCTCCTCAGGAAGAGTCCTCAGAAGGGCGGGTGAGCGGGCGGGTGGGGGCCGCGGCCTCGGGTGACAGCACGAGCAGATGTGAGGGGACAACGGCGAAAATGGGCAGGGCACGAGGCGCCAACCGGGATTCAGCTCTGTCCTTCCCTCAGACGATAAAGCTCCAGCGCCCGAGCCGGTGTCCTGCGCCTCCTCTCCTCACTGTCCCTTCCGCCGGGCACTTAGGGCAGCCGCCGCCGCTGCAATTGCATTTTTTCTGTGCTGCTTTGTGTATAAATATGTGATTCTTCAGATTTTGTATTAGTTTAGCCTGATGAAGAGACCTGAGTAGTCTTGTAAGCTTGCAATTTGTTACCATCTTTTCAGTTAGCCATTAAAAGGTATCAACCACTGAGGACTCTCAACTCTAAATATTTTTCTAGGGTATTTTTTAGGGATTTTTGTTGTTTCTTTCTGGTTTTCTCTTAAAGTCTGGTGCAATCAGAACCGGGTGCTTACACAGAGCCTGCTTGAGTTCTTGAAATGCAATCTCTGTGCCAGGAGTCCATTTCACCATTGTCGACTTGATGCCCAGAAGTAGATCCATTAACGGTGTGGCAATTATGGCAAAGTTCTGGATAAAATTCTGGTAATACCCCATTTTGATATAGGAAAGATGTGTATCTTTGTACCGTGTTAGCCAGTAGATAGAAAAATATTTAGACTTGAGAGTCCTCAGTGGTTGATACCTTTTAATGGCTAACTGAAAAGATGGTAACAAATTGCAAGCTTTCGAGACTACTCAGGTCTCTTCACCAGGCAAAGACTAATACAACATCTGAAGAATCACATATTTATACACAAGAGGACACAGGAATAATGCAATAGGTAAGACAAGTGACGTGAAGCAGAACTGTCATTATGGCAGAGGGATGAACATAAATATTGGAACAGTTCATAGATAAGGAGTGAAAGTTTTATTACCCTCTGATTGGAGTCTGCTATTGTGTTTTGATGCCCCTAGAAGGTCAGAGAAGCAGATTCCTTAATTGATGTACACAGACATGAATCCGTGTGATATATTCATTCCAGCACTAAGAGTGTCAAAGGTCATCATAAGTTTATATTCCCAAACCTTTCTATCTTTCTCAGATTTGAAGTTAGATTTTAATACAAGTAATTCCATATCCATCATGCTATGACCGGGCATACAAAAGTGTTTTGCCACAGGTAAATCCATTCTTTTTTCTCTTATTGTGTGGCGATGAGAATTCATCCTTGTTCTCAGTTTTTGCCCGGTCTATTGTATTAAAATCTAACTTTAAATCTGAGAAAGATAGAAAGGCAAGTGGCACCTTGGGCAAGTATGAGCTTCAGTCAGGGCTAAAGATGACAATGTTATCCAAGTAGGCTGCGGCATATTTCTTATGTGGAGCCAAGATTCGGTCCATCACCCTTTGGAAGGTAGCTGGGGCCTCCTGCAGTTTGAAGGGCATCCTGGTGTACTGGAAACACCCATCCGGCGTCGTAAATCCGTCTTCTTCTTGGCGCTCTGGGACATGGGGATCTGCCAGTACCCATTCATCAGGTCGAGGGTTGTGATGTACCTTGCAGGTCCCAGGAATTCAATGAGTTTATCCATGCAGGGCATAGGGTACACATCAAAACGGGACATTGAGCTTGCGGTAGTCATTACAAAACCGCCATTCGCCATTGGGCTTCGGTACGAGAATGATGGGACTTGACCAGCCACTTGTTGATTCATCTATCACCCCAAGGTCCAGCATTCTCTTCGCCTCCTTGGAGATTATCTTCCGGTGTGCTTTGGGGATTCTGTAGGGTTTGTGGTTTACCCTTAGATGTGGATCCGTTAACACAATGTGTTCCATGACCTGTGTGCGCACTGGCAACTCCGAGAACAGGTCACGGTTCTGCTGCAGAAGTTCTGGACATTGTTGCTTCTGGGATGGCTTTAGCATCTCAGCAAACATGACCTCCTCAATCTTGGCTTCAGGATGGGCCTCCAGGAAAGGAGCTTCCAGCGGTTTATGGTCCCGCAAAGGTTTGAGTAGGTTCACATGATACCTGGTGCGATTTCCTGCGACTGAGTTGGTGTACCTTGTAATTCACGTCCACGAGTTTTTTCCACAATCTCATATGGGCTTTGCCAAAAATTTGCTCTCCACTGTAGGGATAAGAACTAGCATACAGTCCCCCAGATGAAATTGCCTTAGCCTCGCTGATCTGTTGTATATCCTCGCTTGGTCCTCCTGTGGCTGGAGAAGATGTTCCCTTACAATAGGCATTACATGTGCCATCCTCTGTTGCAGCTGGGCAACATGCTCAATGACATCTGATGCGGAGTGAAGTTGGCTTCCCAAGTTTCCTTGGCGATGTCCAGTTGCCGTACAGGAGCATGAAAGGCAAGAAGCCAGTGGAGTCCTGTGGGACTTCTCTGATTGAAAAGAGAAAGAATGGAGCAGATAGTCCCAGTCCCGAGTGTCCTTCTCAACGACCCTCTTGAACATTCCCTTCAAGGTCTTGTGAATCGCTCCATCAGCCTATCAGTCTGCGGATGGTAAACGGAGGTTCGTAGCTGTGTGATCTGGAGGACTCTACACAGTTCCTGCATCACTTTACTCATAACCGGCGTCCCCTGTTCTATCAAAATCTCTTTGGGCAAACCTGTCCTGGCGAAGATATGGACAAGCTCCCGGGCTATACTCTTAGCTGAGGCATTCCTCAATGGCACTGCTTCCGGGTATCTGGTCGCATAGTCCACGACCACTAAGCTGTACTGATGGCCACGTGCTGATTTAACTAGGGGACCTACTAGGTCCATAGCAATCCTCTCGAAGGAAATTTCTATTACAGCTAAGGGCACTAAAGGACTTCGGAAGTGAGAGGTAGGAGCAGTCATCTTACAGGTGGAGCAGGACCTACAATAATTCAGGATCTCTCAGAAACAATAGAATAATAGAACAATAGGTTAATAAAACCTCTGTAAGATTCTATCCTGAGTTTTCTCCGCCCCCGGATATCCACCCAAACCACGTGAATGGGCCATGTCTAAAACCCTGCACTGGTAGGGTCCTGAAACTAACAGCTGCTCCACTATCTCACCTCCACTCAGTTTGGTCACCCGATACAACCATTCACCATGTACTGCAAAAAGAGGGAACCTGGTGTCAGCACCCGACTCTTGAGCAACCCCATTACATACAGTCACATTTTCAAATGCCCTATTTAATGTAAGGTCCCGAAGTTGAGCAGTCCCAAAGTTCTCTTTGGGCATCTCTAAGTCAGGGAAGCTGGGCTCCTCTGTTATATCTCATCCTCCTCTCCAGCGAGAACGCATAGGAGAAACTCCTTCTCTTCTGATTTTGATGGAGTCACCTTCAGAGGGGCCTGGCTTTTGAACGGAACACTCAGTACAGCCCCCTTTTGCCACAAGTTCCAAAACAGAGCAAAATGCCACCCCAGGGTGACAGGATGGATTAAGTCCTTTACTACCCCAACCTCTTGAGCTCGGTCACCACAGTCTGTTCCCATGGTGACGTGAGCTACAGGTAGTCCTTGGCATCTCTGTGTATGCTGCAGATGCACACAAATTTGTGAGGGATTAACTGGTGGGGCAGTGCAGTGCTTATTAGTGTCACCAGACTTCCAGAGTCCAACAGTCCCAGAACTATTACCCCATTGACAGACACGGCACACAACTGAGGACCCTCCCCAGGTTGACAGTCCACACTGCAGGCCGGATAGGCATAAGAGCAGCGCCTGCCTAGGCTGCAGTCCATGGGTTCCAGGGACATATGACACCGGGTGGCTGTGTCCAGGATTGTGATACTGCCAACAGACCACATCCTTTAGCAGGACTGGGACGCTCCCCAAATTGTGGTCTAGCCACCCTCTGTAGTGAGCTCGCCCCCTATTGGTTATCCCAGTACAGGGAAGTAGCATCATCCGGTTTCCCAAGGGACTTCTCCACAACATGGTTTCTCTCAAACAGGCCAACCAAGTCATCTGCATTCCGGAGGTCACCATGGGCAACCCAGGTCTGTATTGGCCTGGGAAGGGAGTGGATGAATCTGTCCATCACCACCCGCTCAACCATTTGGGCTGAAGTGGAAGTCTCTGGCTGCAGCCACTTTTGAACCAGGTGCAACAGATTAAACATCTGGGAGCAGGGGGGTTTGTCGCCAGCATACACCCAGCGGTGGACTCTCTGAGCCCTTTCAGACATTGTCATTCCATGGCATGCCAGAATTTCAGTTTTTAATTTTCCATACTCTTTGGAATCCTGGAGAGTTAAGTTGTAATATGCTTTTTGGGATTCACCAGTCAAATAGGGGGCCAGCACCTCTGCCCACTGTTCTGGTGGTAACCTCTCACTCTCCGCTAGCCACTCAAACACAGTCAAAAAGGCTTCAACATCATCCCCTGGGGTCATTTTCTGTATGGCTCGTCTTACCATTTTCCAGACATATGCATCATCACCTGGAGACGGGGAGGAGACCGCAGGCCTTATACGAACCGCCTCTGCGAGGAGCTCCATTTGCCATGTTAGCGCCACCTACTGGTGCATTGCTGCTCCTGGTGTTCAAACTACTATGCTAACAGCTTATTGGTCTCCTGCTGCGCGGCTTGCTGCTGCTGAATGGCGAGCTGATATTGCTGCTGTACCTGGATGAGATGCTTCACAAACTCCTTCATGTTGCTGGACGTCTTGCTCTAAATAGCGGATTTCACCCAGGACATGAAGTTGTCAACAGTCTCTATGTGTGTTCCTGGAATGCTGCCCGCATCCAAAACACCACATGTAAGGGGTTGACACGCCTAGCTGCTTCTCCAGGTAGAACACTTTGACAGTGAACCACCTGTAGGCTTATTAATGTCAGCATAGACCAAGGCATGGCTAAGAAAAACAAAATCATTGCCTTCCTGACTTCATGGAAAACCAAAACAAATAAGGTATAACGGAGTCCTTTCTTTGCAGGGTTCATCTGCAGTTATGCCGCACAGTCCTTTAGCTCCTTTGGGAGCTATGTAGGAGTTTTTGCTCTCCCAATACACAACTCACGACTGACTCTCTTAGCCAGGTACCTAACACCCATCTGACAGTCACATGACATTGACCTCACACAGGTCTTTGTAGGACTCGCATGTGGAGATACGCTGGACCTCCGCCCACACGCTCTATGAAGGTCCACTAAAACCAGCCCATAACATAAGTTCCTATTAATTCTCTCAGCACTTACTGTGCTGGAGGAAAAAAACTGGTTTTACATCACTGACCGCAGTATGCGCAGTGACACGTATCTCCCTTCACATACTGTGCCAGTGACAAGGTCACAGGCCATGTTTCTTTTTTCCTTAATAATATATATCAAATATATTGAAAATTAGGAAAAAAGCAGTTATACAAAACACAACTACGGTAAATTTAGTAAGATTGCAATTATGGCATTGCAGAAATGATGACAATCAATAGTTTGACAATTACATAGTTCATAGCAATCTTATGTTTTTGCCTTGAAGAAGCATTCTCATTAAAATTTTTATAGGTTAAACCTGTTTAAATGTATATGTCTTGTTCCAACTTGAACAATCACATTGCTCTCTATGTGTAAGAAGAAGTTCCCTTCCCCTAGTCTTATACTTGCCAGTCGCCATCTTCAGCTGTTCCTGGCACCGCTCTAGTCAGTTTCCCGGAGTTTTGACCTGCCGGATTGGTCCAGTATTTGATGGGCGATCTAGAAGTCACAACTTAATGTAAATCTATGAGAGTCAGATCTACTGAAAGCTTGCGAATGTTATATCTGACCTCTCCAGCACAGAAACACAAAAACCCCACTGGAGTGGTGTTTTAAATTGTAAAAGCAACTTTCAGGTTAACACATAGAGCCCGGAGTGAGCCAGAAAGTTGTAGAAGCTTTCACGTGACCCAAAAGAGAACTGGAGCAGCATTGAAAAGCCAGGGAAGATGACAATTGGTGAGTTAATTACTGCACCTAAACCACTCTACTTACAGTATATATTTACAAATCATCAAAAAACACTCAGCAGCTCACAAATTTTTTGTTTCCCCCTCCTCTCTAAGGCAGCAGGGGATCCTGCTTCTTCCAGTACCTTCCTATCTTTAGGTGCTGCTTGAAACCCCACACTTAATTTTATCACTTTCTTCGCGGAGAGCAGGTGTGACCTCCATGGCCTCTCAGGCTCATTCCACCTGAAGGTTCTCACTTTTGAGGATTCATAATTTCTCGGATTGTTTCATCACAATTGCTTATTTTGCTTGTTTTATGAATGAATAATGCAAAGTTTGTGGCTATTTCGTAGAAATAAGTAGGGTTTTCTTACAAATAAGAAGGTTTTCTTATAAGTGACATCTCAGGTACATTGTGCCCGAACACGTAATAATAATCTCTGATCTGATATGATATGATCTGCCAACCTTGCTTTCCTCTCTGCCATTGTGTTTCTTCTGCTGAACTTTTAATGTCTGAATCTGAGTAAATATGACTCCAGTAGCATCTAAATGCCTTAAAATTAAGGTTTTTGTTCCTAATTTTAATGTTTAGTAATAGTTATATCCTGAAAACAGGAGTTTATTTGGCACTAGTTGTGAAATTTAGGTACGGTACTTTTTGTTTTATTATGTTTATGGTTGTTTATTTTTTTTCTTGCATCTCATTTTGCGTACTCTCTTTGAATATATTCTTATGAAGGTCACTGATTACTTTTAGAGCCCAGAAATTGAGATAATTAGAAAATATAGGCGTTTTTCTAACCTGAGCCTGTCAGGTGCACCATGCCTGAACTCGGGACTACCAGAAATGTGCCTGACCCAGGGTAAAAGAGATATTCCAGTTTCAGCATTTCATGGCAAGGAATACTTCCAACTAGCTTCTACCAATAAAAGTGACGCTATGGAAAAAAAAAATGCTGAGCTATGCGGTTTTTATAGCACATATAGAAATAAATGAGAGTTATGGAAACAACCTAATAATGAACGAAAATGGAATAAAAAAGACATAATTAAAAAGTAAGACCGGTCACATTTTTCAGATTCAAAATTAGGAAATGTGCATGTTAAGCAGTAATGTTAATATCTGAAATCTCCATATAAAATGTGCCACAAGTATCAGAGTATAATTTAACAAGAATCTATGAAGTATTTGTATTAGCTAGCAAACAATAGGATGCTAAGGCACATACTTGAAAGCCTATTGAACTTGTGCCTCAGATCTACCTGTGTCCTGACTTTTTTACAGAAGTACAGCTTTCTAATAAATCCCAAATCCTGAAAACAATCTGTAAAGCTTGTTTATTGATTAAATTTTGGGGCTTTCTTTCTTATCTTCCTTTGCCTACATCATGTCAGCATCACCAACATCAAAAACTAGTTCTTTAGCAAAGTGAGTTAAGCAACAGGAGTGTTTTCACTAGACTCAATTCAATGTGAAGTTTATTACATCAGAGCTCCTTTTAAATATTATATACTGTAATATAATATATAATTTGTGTTTTTGTTAAATAAAAATCTTTGTCCATGATCAATTGTGTAGCCATAAATGGAAAAAATTCAGTTTAAAGTTTTGACTGCATGATCACTGAGCCAAGTATTTATGCTCAAAGAAAACACAATAGATCTATATTTGGGTACATCACTCCAGAGCCTTTTCCCATATAGACACATTATCCAACCTCACAAACAATCTGAGGCTACATAGTGTGCAACATCAGTTTGGCAATGGGCTCAATAGCTGTATAGCCCGCAAAGTTGTTATTTATGCGTTTTGTGCATTATTGTGCTGTTTGAGTGAAAGAAAAGTCACTGACTCCATTAATTGGCTGTTGGAATTGTGATGACACCATTGCAGCCATGTCAACAAAGATTTAGGACATCATCAGAGAAGTATCATTAGAACAGCAGGGGGTAAGTAAGGCTCAATTCCCTCAATTCCTTACTTAAAATATACTTTAAAAATCCTTTAAGCTTTTCTTTGGATCACTGTGACATTAGCTATGCCAGCATGGAACAAAAAATAAGGAAATATACTAAACACAAATAAAAATGAATAAAAAATAAGATAAAAAATTCAGTAATAAAATAATATCCCGTGTTACAATATAACCTTACAAATTGAATGGCAGACCATTCGGATGCAAAAAAACACCACCCAGGAAATGGAAATAAAGATAAGAAGAACCTACCAAGCAGGAGATTAATGAAAGAAAATTAATAAATATAATTAAAAAATGCACACCGTAGATGTAAAAAAACAAATCGTCTTTATTAATGATCGCACAATATCAAATGACAAGAAACACTTTATGTGTAATAAAACAAATATAATAAAAAGAAGCAAATCAGCCAGAAAATAGGTATATATAGCTTATGTATTGAAGTGAAAATATACTTGGTCAAAACTACTAATATATCGTTGTAAAAATATATCACTACAATACTGAAAGGCTCCAATAATAATAACCAGGTGTTGTCCGTAAAACAGGTGAAAAAGGTAAAAAGCAAATCACCATATAACCTGCACTGTGAACATACTGTGTATGGCCAAATTAACACAGCAACAAATATAGAGTGCAAAATAAAATATATATATGTGCTAGGTGCAGTAAACCCAATTTACATGTGCAACCAAATACAAATAAGAAAAAATTGTGCACTGCAAAAGAAAAAACCATATATGCCTGTAGGACAACAAACCTGGGAGCCAAAGCGGTAACTGAATGCCTCTCTGAACGCGCCCCGACGCACGTTTCGATTGTAACTCCTTCGTCAGGGGGATAGTAACTCCCTGACGAAGGAGTTACAATCCGAAACGCGCGTCGGGGCTCGTTCAGAGAGGCATTCAGTTACCACTTTGGCTCCCAGGTTTGTTGTCCTACAGGCATATATGTTTTTTTCTTTTGCAGTGCACAATTTTTTCTTATTTGTATTTGGTTGCACATGTAAATTGGGTTTACTGCACCTAGCACATATATATATTTTATTTTGCACTCTATATTTGTTGCTGTGTTAATTTGGCCATACACAGTATGTTCACAGTGCAGGTTATATGGTGATTTGCTTTTTACCTTTTTCACCTGTTTTATGGACAACACCTGGTTATTATTATTGGAGCCTTTCAGTATTGTAGTGATATATTTTTATAACGATATATTAGTAGTTTCGACCAAGTATATTTTTACTTCAATACATAAGCTATATATACCTATTTTCTGGCTGATTTGCTTCTTTTTATTATATTTGTTTTATTACACATAAAGTGTTTCTTGTCATTTGATATTGTGCGATCATTAATAAAGACGATTTGTTTTTTTACATCTACGGTGTGCATTTTTTAATTATATTTATTAATTTTCTTTCATTAATCTCCTGCTTGGTAGGTTCTTCTTATCTTTATTTCCATTTCCTGGGCAGCATGGAACAAAGTTGATTTTGATGGGCATGTGTTATGATTTGGTAGCTGAGGAGAGCAGGCAAAAACGGCAATACACCAGAGAGGTTGGAATCTACTGGATTGCAGTACCCTGACTAACCACCACAACTAAAGGCAGCCGTGGAGCGTTCCTACGTTGGTCCTAGACGCCTCGTCACAGCCTGAGAAGTTAACTACACCTAAAGATAGAAAAAGGAAAGCTATCTGCCCCGGAGCAGATCCCCAAAGAACATAGGAAGCCCCCAAACATGTAATGGCGGTTAGACAATAGGAAATACAGACACAGACAGAAAATAGTATGAGCAAACGTTGGGGCCCAATCTACCTGGACAGAAAAGGATAGGAAGGACACTTACTGCAATCCAAAAAACCCTAAAAAATACCAACTCTACTAATTGCAAAAACACCTGAGATCACACGACCTCTACCACCTAAATTAGTTCTCTGGTGTCACAAAACTAAGCCGCAGCCACTGAAAAAACTGGAAAAGGCAAATGAACAAACAACAGTGGCTCAAATAAACTGAGAGGAGCACAAGCCCCCAGTGGGGACCTGGCTGACCTCCACAGAAGTGCAGGGAACAATACAAAAAGCAAGCACAAAAATAAAAGCAGAAAATATCTTATCTGATAGCAGAAGATGCAGGCAAGACTCAGCAAGCTTCCAAGTGAACCAGGAACCACAGTTGAGACAAGAACAATTGATCACCGGCAACCATGATGGGAGGGAATCTCCCTTATATAAGACAAGTCTGTAACTCCTGATTGCCAATCCTCATTGAATGGTTCAGTACTGTTTGTAACCACCAGAGGGAGCTTCTGCTCAGAATTCATTTCTAACACATTCACAACAGGCATGTGTTTAAGTAGCTTTCTTTCAATATCAATTTGCCTGCTGCCAGAATATGTGCATGCACAGTTATTGGGAGGAGGGAGAATGGCCAATATTTTAATTTGCATTCTCTTACACACCTGTAGGTAGTGTGAGCATGTTAAACTGTACACATCATGAAATAGTAGCGGCAGAGCTGAGTAAAACATTTTTTTTTTTTTTTAAATATGTTATCCCTGTTGTAGAGACATTGATTGATCAATCATAAAAACATACAGAGGGAAAAAAGAAAATACCATCCTCTCCTGATTGATCTATGCAGCTACTGTATAGAAATATAACAGAGCTATATCATTACAAAGACTTCTAGATCACATTTCACAGTGCTGTCAGCTCTCACCAAACCTCCACACTGACTGCTGTGAGATGAGATCTGGAAGTATTTGTAATGATATACAACTCAGCTATGTTGCTGTTGTATCTCTACACAATAGCTTCAGAGATCAGAGAGGAGAGCAGGGTGTCTCTTTTTGTCTCCTGCATGATGCTGCCTTCTTATGATTGGCCAACCTCATGTACAGAAAAAAGTGTATGACCTCAGAGACAAATCTATGGTTACAGCCAGTTAAATGATAGCATAAATTATAGCCTAAGTTTACTAGTTAATATCTTCAAAATGAAGAGGAAAAATTTAAAAATAACTTTGTTTTCCTCAGCCATCTCTGCAGTCATTATTCCTTTATGTGGCCAATTTAATATATTCAAACTGGTAAAAAGTGTTAAAATTAAGTTGTTATGGTGAATCTGCACAGAAGCATAATAACATACTAGAATACAATCTGCAAATATGTCCAAAAAGTCTAATTATAGTGATGACACATGGCCTGTCTTATGCTATTTCTATTCTGTGGCTGGAGAACTGAAGTATTCTCTGACCTTTGCTTCCCTCATACAGATACATTTTTGGAACTATATTTTGGTGTTAGTGTGTCTTGTTATACTCCTGGGATCAATTTGTTTTATTTTTATTGTTGTTGGATTAGAAAAAGTGGTATTGCATTACTGGCTTATTGAATTTCTGTTGGAGGTTCAGTGTTTTTTTGGAGGATCTGCAAAGGGTTTTTAATAATCATTTCACAATAGCTTATGCGTTATTGATTATTATGTATTCTCCAATCAATGATGGCGTTGGGGTGCCAAAGAAATGGGTCACAGGTCCTAGATTTCTTAATCATAACCTGGATCTCCAGATTTCACCACTTTGAATTGTATCATCATTAACATGATTTTGATACAGTTTGATCCTGTAATAGAGCAGAGAGCAAATAAGGTTCTCTGCCCAAAATTATCTAACTTATAAGCTGCAAGCTACAGTAGACATGTGGCCTACAAGATGTTGTCCTCCTGGAGAAAGCAGCGCAAAAATATCACTGTATTGCATCTCCTGCCCAACCCGCTCTTGCGTGCAGTTCAGAAAAGGACTCAGTGAGCAAAAGCACAAGATTAGGAAAGCTCTGGAGAGGGACAGAAGTGCACACAAAAAAGGATAAACTGACTAGTGAAAGATAACTATAAGCAATGATAGCACTCATCTAATGGTCGCTGCTGGTGCCCCGTGGCTGAAGGAAGTGGTTCTTCTGGATGTACAATATATGGTAAAAATAGAAACTGTCAAGTTTAGAATGGCTGCGCTGCGGGAATGATGATTATTGGGATTCCAAATTGATTTTCATTAATATCAATGTGTTTCTGCTCTGGACTGGCACCTTTCTCAAGGTAAAACAAATAAGTGTCAACCAAGGGACTAGATTAGCTAATCATAAATGTAAATTCCAGCAAGGTTGTGCAGGTCACCATGGGTAATTATTACAGAACAGAACACATTGAGGGGATATTTAATATGGAGGCATTATTACTAGAAGGGTAATATTGTGGGGAGATTTTTACTGCAGGATCAATAATACTAGAGGGGGCACATTGAGGCGGTTACTTTTTGGGCATTATTGCAGGAAGGGGCACATTGGTGGCATTTTTACTGTGCGAGTGTCATTACTGAACCGAGTATATTGGGGATTTTAGTGTGAGATAATTAATAATAGAGGGAACATTGGAACGGTGGTGACTGTATTGGGCACTATTAGTAAATGAGGAGATTTTTGGTAGCA